>VXBA01002336.1:0-158133 GCA_013399895.1 Serilophus lunatus | reverse complement strand
TTTTTTTTTTTTAATAAATAATTATTCCCTGTGTCTGGGAAGAAGATTCTACTTAGTGTGGAAGGAGTGAGGCTTCTCTGTACTTGGATGAATTATGATGCATACAGTTTATGACATATAGCCTTATGATAAATAAGTCTACCAGCACATTTTTGGATGTATAGAGTATGTGCAGTTTATTGAGCAAATAGAATCATCTGCTTGTTTTCAAAAGTCCCTTCTTAAGATACTGCGGTATCTGTAGTGACCCATTAAGTTATGCAGATGTATATTATCTGTTATTATGTTATCTGTATTTATCCCCTAACCTTATTGTAGCCCCACTTTCCAGTGAATTTCTAGTATTAATTTTGAACTCTGAGAACTGTTAATGATTTAAAATGCAGGTATCTTCCAGAAGCTAATTTGTCAAGACCTGCACTCAAATCAAAAAGAATTTCATACACTTCCCCAAACCAACTGAAATTTCTGTGAGATGACTGGTTTCAGCTAAGGCTGTTTACTGACAGTATTTTTTGGAAATGGAGTTTCTGTTCAGTGGCATTGAAATACATGCCTATTTAAAATTTTCTATTCCCATTCCTGGTGTCAATTTGTATGTACCCTGAGATACGATACTGACTTTAAATCTCTGCACCCCACAGTATTTCATGTCACTTGCTGAGGAACTAAATGGTGAGTCAGCAAGCACTGACATCTTAGCAGAGCACTGCTGGCAGCAACAAAGGATGTGATGGTGAAAAATTATACTGTGCATCAGAAGTGAAAAAGAAGCATGTAAAATATGAGAGTGGGGAAAGCTGTTACCAGAGTTTGTGCTATAACTTTCCTGTCAACTGGTTGTGACACCTTCATTTGATAAGCTGTAGTGTTGTGGCTGACATTTGGGTATCTCACAGAAAATGTGGCTGGTGGGCTAGAATGGAGATGGCTTGGCTTTGAAACATCAGAGAATCTCACAGAGAGAGTGTCTGTTTTCTTACACAACTTAGGGCACTTTGGGAGTGATCTAAGGGTCCATAGGAATAGGTAGCCTTTTTAGACAGACAGATATGATGGAGAAAACATCCAAATTTTCAGAAACACAGCCTTTTTTGAGTTCCCAAGACTTCATGTGCTAAAAAAGTGTCTGTTTTCCTCTTTTATCAGATTGTCTAGTAGCAAATCCTGTCTTTCCCAGAAACATTATCCTGCTGATTTTCCAAATAGTAAGATGCAAGATAAAAGCAAGTAAGAATTTATAAATGACTTCTGAAAATAGAAACATGGACAAATTTCAGACCTAAACATCTTTGTGAACAATACTGTTCCTAATTTGTTCTTTATATGCAGAAAAAAATCATTGAAACAATCCCAGAAAATTACCACTTTTCAGTTTTAGAGGAAAGTAAGTCTGTTTTATTTTTTCTGAGTAGGGAAAATATTTAAATATAGTCGATGTGCACTCTGAGCCTTAGGATCTTTTTGCATCATCAGAATATAAATTCTGAAAGAAGAAAATGATTACTTCCAGATATCTACCTAATGTCTTTATTCACACCTTGTGCTTCATAAGAATCAGAATTTAATTACTTAGCACAAGCAGCCATGACTACCAACTTTCCTGAGCCTACTTATCAGTCTGAAAGTAGGGTGCTCAAAGCTTATTTGGTTTCAAGTAACATCTCTGCAAGAGCTTGATCATGCTTAAAGAAAAAGATTACCGTGTCTTGCAGATTGCAGTTAGGCTTTAAAAAAATTTAAATTGACAATGTGTAGGGGAGGAAAAAGGATTTGTCTTAATGTGGCAATTAAACACAGTGACGCATACTCAGGTGAGGAAAACCAGTCCTCCTGTAAAATGGTTTCGAGAGCAAAGTCATGTGCTTTTTGTGTGGAAGTGACCATAAATAAAATATCACTGATAGAAAAACTGAATGCTCTTAAAATAAACCTGTCTCTGTTACAAGAGAGAAGGAACTTTTTGCTATCTGCTTTTCTACCTTCCCTTGGAGGTACAAAGCTCTGTTTAGGTTGCTGCACAGCACAATAGGTCCACAGTGATACCTGCTTCCAGTGATACCTGCTTCTTCCTTTAAAGCTGAAACTAATTTAGATTGTGAGAGAGATGGCATGTTTATCTTGAAACCACTTCTAAAGCCAGCAGTGAATTTATTGCATAAATAAATAAATAAACCTTCCTTCAGTTTCTCATGTCAGAAGAGAGGAAGGTTGTGCAAAGGTCAGAGCGCTCTCAAAGATTGTCTGTTTGTTTAAAGATGGCTGATCAGTAGGTTATTTGTTTTAGTATTTATATACTTAAGAATTTAATTCCAGTTATGCAGGTTTAACTGTTTTAGTCCAAGAACAAAATGCTTTCTTAAATGAAAAAAAAAATTAATTTGTACATCTTTTCTTTATAGATAATTTTGGAAATGTTTATATTTGGATAGTTGGGAAGATTTCTTTTCCCAGGATCTTCTGGAGGTTCTTGTGAGAAAATTCCTTGCTCCTCTCAAGGATGATTGTTAGCTACGTGGCTGAAACATGGGAGCCCTGGGTACTATAGTAATTCTGGTGACAGTACTTCAGTTCTACAGGTGGGAAGGGCCATTATCTATGGAAGTACAGCTGTAAGCTTGTTAAAGTGGGCTTCTATTCATAGATAGATCTTGTCTACTGAGGCAAAGAAAATAGAGCTCATAGCAAGCCCTCTCCAGGTTTATGTACGCCCTCTCATCTGTCTAACCTATATTTATGCCTTCTACCACAGTAAATCTGAAGAACAATATTACCCATAGTTCCTCAAAATCAAAGTGACCTATCATCCATTAGGTAATACCACTACCAGACCTTAACCTCAACTATTTTTTAAACATTATCACAAACTGTCGTAAGTACAGAAGAAAAATCTTTTTTGATGAATATTGTTTTCCTTGTTTTTCTGGACATTTATGTGAGAGACATTCAACTTCCACATATTAGAGAAAAATTTGTTGTGTGCAGCAAGTTCCTTTAGCTCTCCTATGGGAAAAGAGTTTGCCAACTGATACAGTTCTTTACCCATGGAACTGCTTCAAGGCATTCAGTCAGGAATAATAGGAATAGGATGAAATACAGTATTCTCTAAGTACATGACTCTGTATTTTTCTACTGGACGAACAAAGACTTCATGCATCAGAAACAAATTGTGTGAGGGACAACACAGGTAAATTAGTTGCTCAAAGTGTGACTGAGCAGTGGATCTAATGCAGCATAGAGAGGCAAACAGGATTGATTCCCAGATGAATCCAGGGAACTCCGTGCCATATACACGAGTTGGGCCTTTTCTGGGAAGCTCTCAGTAATTGGATCATTTGTGTTAAAGAAAGATGAATAGGACTGGAACAGATAGTGTGATCTGGGGAATGGAGAGCTTATTGTACAGAACTGTATCGGAAAAGCTTGGCTTATTGTCCTAACAAAATGAAGTATGAGGGGGCATATGATTCCTTTCTTATTAATGCATCAGGAGACCAGTCTGAGGAACAGAAAATAATTAGTTAGCTAAAAGACAGTGTTGGCAGAAGAGCAAATGAGTATAAACTGCTCATGAATAATGCTGGGCTACAAATTAGAAAATTACTCTGAACTATTATTGCAATCATTTTTTTTGAATGACCTTCCAGTCAGAAGGGAGGGAGAAGAAACTCAAATAATTTCAAGATGTAATTCAGAAATAGGTGAAAGAGGTTTTATCATGTGGTGTCTGTGACAGTAAAATACTAAAACAAATAGAAAAATACTAAAAACCAGAGGGTTTTAAGAGCCCTGTGTTAACAGTTCTTTTTATCAGAAAATATCAGACTCTTGGTTGTTTTTCAGAATTTTATGTCCGCTTTTGAGAGTACTGGGGTGAGTCAGAAAACATGGACTCTACTTGTATTCTTTCAGATGCAGCTTTCTCTTCTTCTCTCAACATCTCACCAAAGTCCAGAATACTGATGAATGGCCCTGCTTGTAATAATGGCACAGACTGTAGAGAATCGATTTTAATCATTTTAAGCCTTCACAAAAGTTCTTTCTGTTGATGCTACTGCTGCAGCTGCATGTAGCAGTAACTGCAGGGAAAATCCACTGCCGGAATTCCCTGTAGGATACACTCAGTGGGAAAATGAAGAAGGCCAAGTCTGAGTGGCTGAGGATAGTTGCTCTAAAATGTCGCGGTTGGGACAAGAAGGACACTCTGGATAGTTAGACAAGATGACCCAAAATGGCAACTTTATTGCTGTCGCATTCGGTATTATCCCCTTACAGAAGACAATGCGCTTTCTTCTCATAGGACAGAAAGTTGTTTTCCACTAGTATGATTGGAGAACTATAAAAAGTAACCAGAAGGCTCACTTATCACCAGTTACAATGTTCTTGCTACAAAGTTTGCTTTATTCATTATCAGCAACCAACAGTTACAGCCAAGTAGCAATAGCTCTTCTGCTTTTGCTCATTTAAGGATGTGCTGAGATTCACAGTATTCAAGGGTATATCCGAATATTATCAATATTAATTTAATCAATTAATGCCAGGATGCTGACAGGCCTGCTGTCATCCCCAACACTATAACGATCATTTTAAAATTTAAAAATAAAATTAACATAGGTTACCTAAAAACAAGGGATGGAGGATAAAATCTTCAATTTTTTTGTTTGTTTTTGATAAGATGACATTTTGCCTCTGTGGGAGCTGATATTTGGTTAGTTTTGTACCTCACTTAAAAATAACTCATTCAAAATATTGAACTTAGGGCCCCCAGCTGGCAGTACATTCAAGTGTTGACTGAGGGATAATACAAGCTTCTAGAGTGAACTTTGGAGGGGTGTGTACCGGGGATGTGACTGCTCCAGCACTTTAAATTCTGAGTTCTCCTTTTCCGCTCCTGCCGTGAGTCAGAAGACGGGGATATTTTGTGCAGAATATTGAAAGGTCTGGACTTGTTTAAGGCAGCAAGATCTTTTTTTCTGTGTTTAACACATGAATAATCTTTTGCTATTTGAATAGATGTTGCAATCTATTGAGGAACTGGGAGTGTTGGAAATACCTCTACAAGATGCAAATATAACCCTTTTTTCTTGTAAGTAACTGACTCATCATTGGAAATGGTGTTATGTTTAATTTATAGTAAGACTCCTTAATTTTTATGGCAATAGATACAAATTAAAAAAATGCAGATTTTAACATACTCAGAAAGAAAAGATTTTATTTCGTAAATAAGAAAATGGAATTTCAATTTATTTTGTTGAGATATTCAAAGTGCAAATTTTGCTCAAGTTTTGATGCAGAAGGTGGTGTTCTGGAAATTTTATGTTGCTGTTGAGCTCATCCGATCAATCCAGCAATATTTGCCTTAATTCATGTTGTGCATCATGTATTGAGGTGAGACTGAGCTGACTGGCTGTGCATCAGACAAGTTTATGTGTTTTCCACTGTCCTTGGCTTGTATCCTCTCAAGTCTCCCCTGAAATAAGTAGCTAGAGTACAAGTTCTCTCCTTGGCTCTTCTAGCATGGTTTGTTGGCACAGGTTCTCTCATACACATATGGAAGTTTGACTTTTTTTTCTTTTTTTTCTATCCTGCTCCTTCAGGCCCTGTGAGCAGTACCGAAATCTTACATTATGGAAAGGCATTTTTCCCTGGAATTTCTACTTGAACACTTGGGTTATAGTCTGTTGCTTCAGGGGAGCAAGGTAGACAGACAAGCTGAGAGACTGACAGATAGTCATGTTTTGCTGAAACAATATGCAGGTGTAGGGGGAATGAGGTGAAAAAGTGTGACAAAACCCCTGGATATATATTCCTACGTTCTGTTTTCTTAATCATTCTGGAGTGAGTATTCTTTGGGATTTAATTTGTCAGAACATCTGGATTTCCTTGGCTGTGGTTAACTGCTGTTTTAGGTTTTTTTTGGACTGTGGAGTCAGTTTCAGTGTGTTTTGGGTAGTGGAATTGCAATAACTAGCCTGAAGTATTCGAATTTGAGCAAGCAACAACTCCCTGTTGGCTGGCCCATGTAAGTGAATAGCCAAAAGAGCTTAGGAATGCTCCATCAGTAGCCTGCAGATAGAAGCCAGAATTTGCCTTCTGTGAATTTCCAGCGAAAGAAAGCAGGGAAGAGCAGGCATCACAAGCACTTGGAAAGGGATTTTTACTCTTCAAATTTTTCAGCTTGTTGCCAGTGTGAAACAGACTGTAAGGGGTCATTTCTGGAAATTACAATGGGGAAGGGAAACAACTTATTGGGAGACTGTAAAGGCTACGGACTTCAAACGTGCTGTTATGTTCTATTTTATTGCAATTATAACTGAGGAAATGCCTAGAATATTCAGTAACTATTTAAGGCTTTAGAAAGCTTCTTCACATGATTAGGCTTTGCTCAAAAAAACCCGAGAGATGGGGGGAAAAGCCTGTACTTCATTAGTTTCCTGCTAGTGGTCATTGACTGCAAAAATTCGACTGCTTAAAAAAATTGACAGGGTGACTAATAAGTGTCCAGCCAGAGACATGCAGCCCTGTCAGCCAGCACTTATCACTGTGGGGTACTGAGAGCAGGTGAGTGCTCTGTCACCTCCCTGCCATTGCAGCTGAGTGGTGTTTCAGATGTTTGCAATGGTTGAACCATCAACTGGTTCATGGATGCAAACTTTGCTGGAACCACAGTGCAAAGGTCATGTTTTGCCAGGAGCTGTTCAGGTGGGGAGTGATGTGATGATGAGCCCGTCATGCAAAACAAGAATGCTTGACTCTTAGCTGAGGCTTAGCTGGGTGCTGCAATACACAGCTTTTTCCTCCCCCTGAAAAGCAGTGTTCTGCAGCAGCTGATGCTGGCAGAGTATCTGTACCCTAAAGTTCGATAAAGAGAAAATTAATTACTAGTAGCAGAGGAACATCTATTTTTAATGATGCTAAGACTCAAATGTTAATTACCTCTAATTTAGGAAGACCATTTTTCTTTGTCACTTGTAATCTCTCACATAACCTCAGAGCTGACAGATCTTTCTCTGGAGAAAAGAGCTGTTTTAAATAGGTTAAAAAAATTGAATCCAGTACTCATGCTGTGTGCCATGTTAACAAGGTAAATAAACAGTTTCTTTCTTCCATTTTTTCATTGCATACACTGAAAATATATTAAAGATTATTTAGGTTTACATGGATAGATCTTATTTCCAATGACACCAAGAGATAAAACTTAGGAGTTTGCCTTCAGGGGTTAGTTATTTGAGTAGCTAGTTTATATGAGCAGCTGTGGAAGAGAATAAACCTAAATATGAGGAGGGTGTTGTAACTTCATTCCACATGTGTGTTTTTCAGCTTTGTGGCATAATGAAGAAGAAGCTCTGTATGTACTTTATGAGAGAAAGACCTCATAGGAGCTGCCTTTTTTCCTCCTAGCACGTCATCCCTACAACCAGTTCTTAGCAGTGATTGGTAATTTTCAGACTGTCAGCAGCTGAAGCTGTGAGCCATGTTGAGCTGGGCCCTGTACCCGAGGTCCTCTTGGAATCTGGGCTGTTGCGTGGATATGGTCAGTGCTGTTTTGCACAGAGGCACGGTGCATAGCAGTACAGCTCTGGTAAGGCTGGCAATTGTGCTGAGCTAAGAAGCCTTGCTGGATGAGGTCTGACTCTGTGCAGCATGCCCCAAAGCACTCACAATGTTTAGATCTTTTCTGTCACTTGACCTATTCTAGTTTCCATGTGGATGTTGCAGAGTTGGTATGTTTTTTTTGTTTATATGTTTTATGTTGGTATTACTGGTGCAATCAATACAGAGAGGTTTCCCAAGTAATCTGTTCTTTTTGAACTGTGAGTGTTTTTTTTAAGGAAATTCTGATTCAATGTCCAAGCTGTAAAAATAAACAAATGAATCTATTTTTGTAATAAGCACAAAAGTCTTCAGGATTTGGTTCTTGCACCTAAATTCTGTTATCCTCAGTCTTTGCTCAGAGAGTCTCACAATGCTTCTCTTGTGCCATGTGTTGTTACTCTTCTCTAGAAAGCATAAAAAGATGTAGCCTACACAGAGACAGATATTCAGCTCTACAAAAGTCTGAAAGAAAGGCAGTTTACGATGGTTCTTAGAGAATGAGAATTGTGTGTTTTCTGTTATCCTCATATTATGTCTTGAAAAGTAGGCCTGGATGTTGTACATAAAGTCAGTGCTGCAGAAATGAATGATCCTGACTCCATGCTCTGCACAAGAGTCACGATCAAACACTGCCTATGAAAAATATCCAGCTGTATACAGATGGAGCTGTCTTTCTCTTTGAACTCTTTAGATAAATAAACTGATGAAACTGTCAGTTGGTATGCAGCAAGTAATATTTTCCCTACTCTATCTATAGTAGAAATATATATTTATAATTTTTATTTTTCATTTAATAAATATACAATAATAAAGGATTTTTATTATAATGCTGCAAAAGCATTGCAATAAGTTGCTTTATCTTAGTTTCCCTTTCTTTCATTTTTGATTCTATTTTGATGTTTGTGAGTGTCTCTGCATAGCAACCATTCCATTGGAACTGTAAACCCTGCAGTACCATGTTTGCTAATAGGTTTGGAGAAAGATCCTCTCTTTCGCTTTATATGGATTCTTAGAAGTAATTATGCACTAAAGGTTGGAAAATTACTGTATTGGTGTTGTCTTCCATCCAATAAGCATGTATCCAACAGAGTATTGATGGAAGTGTTTTACTTTGCTGACTACGATATGTTGATTGAACTATTTAGCAAATTGTTAATCTATATGATGAAAATAAATAGCTGGTCAATGTACGATTTCTTCTTTTAAAAATTAATTTGCTGCAAGTACTGGAATGGTTGTGTCCTATAAAAGCTGATCGATGTTGTTGCAGAACTCATTAGCAATTTCAGCATTTTCAGCTCTCATCCAGCACCTATACATGAAGCTGCAACTTCTTAGACTGAGAAATTCAAAGAAATATAGTTTTTCCCTGAC
Source organism: Serilophus lunatus (assembly GCA_013399895.1). NCBI lineage: Eukaryota > Metazoa > Chordata > Aves > Passeriformes > Eurylaimidae > Serilophus > Serilophus lunatus. The sequence continues at coordinate 149,163 of VXBA01002336.1, read as the reverse complement.
TCTGATGAGTACCTGCAGGCAGGCAGGTGTTGGTGGTGGTGAGGATGGGGCTGACTGTCCATAGCAGCTGTCTGTGGAGTTGTGGTGGCTGTTAGGAGAGTTCAGAATTCTTTTCCCCAAGGGGGAAAAAGAATTGCAGACGGTCACTGTCCCAGAGTAGCTCCAGGTAAATGTGTCTGTGCATGTTGTGTTCCTGTACAACTGCCAGAGTTATACTGAAGCTAGGAATGTTTTCCTGGAAGCTATATTGAAAGGATTTAAGTCAGTTTTTCAGAAACTAGTTTCAGTAGTCTCTTTTATCCTATGCCTTGCTTGATACGGTGTGTACCTAGTTACATGCCAGAAGCATGAAATAGTAATGACAGAATAGTGCATTTGAGCAGCCAAGAGCAATGAGCACTGGGAAGTCGGTGGAAGCCACTGTTGACTTGATGGAGTAAATCTAGAATAACTGAGCAAAGGATCTAGCATCATTTGTTGGCAAAACGTGAGTGCCTTCTGAACATGGCCTTTGATCACAAGCTGAAATGCAAAGGCCTGAATTTAGGGCAGGCACAAAAGATTCAGTAGTCATAATGATTCAACTTTCTGAACTTTGACAGTGTGTGTGGATGTGGCCCAGACTGCTGCAAATGAATGAAAGAAATGCTCCTTTTAGTCATATGAAATGGCCTTATGCTAAAGGACAGATAATTAAAGCTGAATTTACCATTTATGCCTAGAGGAATTGGACAGATATGTCTTTGATAAATGTACTAGAAAGTATAAGGACAGCTGCTCATTGCACATTGCCCTGTACGAGTTTCAAAGAAAATGAAATGTAACCCGAGTATCCACAGTAGTTCACTGACGTTCTTCCTGGTACAAGCAGCTGTGGTGTAAACAAGGCAACTGTATTATTTTACAAACAAAATCACTGGAATGAATACTTGTCATAAATTTTGCATTCAGCCTAAGTTACAAGCTGTCTTTCTTGCATATGTTTTTGGATCTCTTCATACATCACTTCTGTGGGAAGGTAAAGCTGTAGTGTGTGCTACTCCGAGGAAGTGTGGTCTTACTCCAGTTGTAAATAAACGCACCGTTCAGAGGTTTACATTTTGATCAGGAAAACTTAGAGCAAATAATGAAAAAACTGAAATTTGAAACGAGTGAGTACTTGGGATTAAAAATCTGACTTGATGTTTTCATTTATGTTTTGTAGTTGTTATAGAATGCTGTTGGGGCCATTAGGGAAAAGCTGGTTTATGGTGGGGTTTTAAAAAGTACAGCAGTTTGTTATTCAGGCAAGATGCTCATAGGGATATTTCGTCTTTATAATCTTTTGTATTTCTTTCATTTTTTCCTGTTTCATTTTGTGGATTGGGATTAGAGCTGAGCTGTTTCTTAGGTTTTATAATTGGTTACAAGCTGTCTGACTTTGTTTGCTATGAGGTTGCTTGAGCCTATGTGAACATTTGGCAGTGGGACCCCAATAATTGCAGAGTTTGGAGAGTTTGTTTAGGAACTCAACCAACAGACAACTTTAAAGGGATCAGACTATATCTCCAATTTATGTGTACACATATACATATGTGACTTACCTTTTCAATAAATATAAATAATTAAACTATTTCTAAAATCATATGTATTTGCACACCTTGGGATCAAAATATTCAATATTCTTTCAAAAGAAATGTATTTGATGGATAAAAAAGGTACAGTCTTATGTAATTTCCAGCAAACACCACAGTGTTACGTTTGGCTGGTTACAACCAAATGAAAACAAACAAACATGTAGCTGGTCCAAAAAATATTGAAAAAAGCAACAGGAAATTGTTCCCATAGTTTGACTCCATTTGGAATTAAGAAATAAGTTTCGGTTATGCGAAAGGCTGTAGTTTAGTCAGGGTTAAAATAATGAATATTATATGATTGTAAATATGTGTTTAATTCTGTTGATTTCAATAAGTATAAAAGATACTTGAGCCTTCTCTTACTTTAAAGCCTGAGTATCCTGCAAAACCATGCACACACTTTAAAATACTTGCTGAATTGCTGCTGAGTTACAAATACATCTTCTGTAACTCAGTGTTGAAGAGGAAGATCCATTCTTATGTTATTTGTTTGTGTTTCTTTAAATAAATATCCATAATAACTGGAAAATAGAAATACCTCACTCGCATGTCGGGACAGATGTTACCTGTCCAAGACTAGCATGCAGGACAGCTTTTTATTAACTTAAAATGATGTAATATTTTTGGCATTGATCCCCTATCTGTATTTTGAGAAACAGATCTGCCCTAAGATGTTTCTCCAGCTCTAAAAGGGTAAGATACACATCACCAACCAGGAAATATCAACAATTTAATTTCCATTTGTGACTTGAAGCATGTAAAGGCAAATTTTAGATATGAACGTTGCATTGAAAATTTTGAGCTAGTTTTCTGTAGAAAGCCCTTGGGGTTGCTAATGCTGTAATAGTGGGAAAAATGTAAAATTACACCCAAATGAGGGCTCTCACAGATTTCTAAAGTATGCTGGCCTTTCTTAAATTAATTATAGTATTTTTTTACTATCTTCAGGCCTTTGTGGAAAAAAATGTTCTTGTTACAGGGGAATCAAGGTATCAGAGTTGACTTAGAAAAACTATGGTTCTACTTTGTCAAGTCTTTGTGGTAAACTTTTGGTACTTTCTAATAACACCTATTTAGAACAACAAACAGACAATTAAAATTATCTTTGTTTTAAAGGGGAGTTTCTTTTTGTGTAGTAATTTGCAGCTAGAATGGTAGAATTGAGGGACATATTTGAAGTCATAGACAAAATGAGTCTTTTGCTGAGAGATTTGCCAAATGAGTTTGACTTTTACTTGAAAACCAAGCCAAAAATTTGTCCTTGGGTGGTTGTGCTGTAAATGAATATGTTATTTGGGGTAGGTAATAAAACAGATGTGAATGCTCAGTACATTCTCCCTTGTGTGTTGCTTTTCCCAGCAAGTTATTCCAATGGGGTGTTTTTTTGGCTCAGCAAGCCATGTTAGAGGATGTTGCAGAGGCTTCCTTATACTTCCTCTCTCTAATTTTTACTGTTTAATCACTTCTGTGTCCTCAACCAACACTCAATAACAAAATTGTATAGACACTAAAGACACATGCACCCCAATCTGGGAATGTATTTTGGGAAGTACAAAAGTAAGGGGATACCAGGTTGTCCCTTACTTGTTCTTGTGAAATGAAAGTGATTGTGTACAATGGCAGTTCCACCTTGCAGAAAATGCAGGGACAACTGAAGGTCTTGTGTAGAGGGGAATACAGAGACTTTCCTTCTGTGGATGCCTACAAATGTCTACAGCCTTTCTCCCTTTAGAAAATCAGGGAAGTTCAGAATGATAAATGGGTTGTGCTGAGAGACTTCCTCCATAGGAATCCGCAGATACTGTGCTGAAACGGTTTCAATTTAACTGTTTGTTATTAAATTATATATACATATGTAGCTACATTTAAATTTATCTCCATAATTTCTCCAAAGTATGAGGAAAGAAATGCCTGAGCACTTTTCATACACTTATTGGAAAGTAACAACAAAAAAATAATGTTTTGTTTGCCTTTTTCCCCCCTGTCCTCTCTCAGGTCCGCACCAGTGTCCTACCTGATCACAAGGAACCGAGAGCAGATGTTGGAGTAAGTAATTATTTTGATTAATTGAATTTTTTTTCTTTTTTATGTCATCAGCAGACACAGACAATCACTGCTCAGCAGTAGCTGACAAGCTTTTTTAATGGCAGAAGTTGGGTTAGATGAATAAAATAGTCAGGGCAGGTAATAGTCTCAGTGATTGATGTAATCCCATTCACATCTTTCTTGAAAATCCTTTTCAACTGAAGTTATCCTGAGGCAAGCACAGCTATATAGATTTCCTGCTACTGCCATACAAGCAATCTGGATGAGACCGATAACTTGGAATGGCATGGCCTCAATGAGCCTGGCCTGTCACCTTCTTATCTTTCTGAACAGGGTACGAAGTATTCTGCAGTAGGGTTGCCTTTGGTTTGCCTTTTAAGAAATTAATGTAATATATGGAGGACTTATTTTTGTGTAGATCTGTAGAACTTTAGACAAAAGTATTTGGATATCATTTCAGGGTCTGAGAAGGCTAAAACCTCCCAGATAAGATGAACATGGGGGTGGGAAATGTCCAGCTGACTGAAAGGACAAAAAAACATCTGATGAAAGTTATTAGGTCTATTTCTGCAAAAATATAGAATAACTGGGTTAAATTTTTATCCTAAGGTATTGACTCTTCTGCCTTATCAAGGATTCCTTGGCATAGTTTTCAGGACTTCAGCTAGTGTTTGAAAAATCTGAAGCTTGGCAGCAAGTCCAATCTTAGTAAAATAATTGATGTCTTTCAACTTTTCATATAGCCATTCTAGAGACTTTTCTCCTTGGCTGGCTGAGATTATTCATCAAACTACTTGATCCACCTATTTTAAGATTTATGAGTACAACACTAGCAAAATTACAGAGGAACATTACTCTGCAATTAGCATTACAGAAGCAATTCTGTTTAAAGTCTACTTTTCAAGCCTCTCCAACTCTTCCACGTGTGTGAAGTTAAATTGGTTTATAGACTGCCAGTTCAGGCCCCAGGGTAGAGTATTTGTACCTATACGGACATGGAAAAAGTATACTCCAGCATTGTTTGTGATTAGACTCCTTGACCATAACTCTCTACATTTGGGTCATGGGATCATTTAAAATTTTATTTGATTTTTGCAAATAACGATATTTAAAGGCAAACAAAATTTTATTCTAAATAAACATAAAAATATTAAACAGATAATTAAGTAGAAAGTTTTAAAATTATAAAATTATTAGTGTTTAATTTCTTGATCCTGGAGAATCAGATATGACACTCAGAGATGGTTGGTGTGTACAAGGGTCAAAGCTCTTAGATTCTATAAGAAAGCACTGTTATTGCTTTTTGGCCCTGATCACACGAGGACTCTGGTTTAGGATTCTTAAATGCATTTGTAATTCTGTTGTGCTGCAGAAAGAAGCCCCAAGTGACCCAACCTTCTATCAGTTTCATGGTAAATATCCCTCTCCCCCTTTCCAAATGGTCAGGTTTCAGGCACAAGCACTCAAATGTCATGAAACACCAGAATAAAGGCTGCCATATAGACGCTGTGCCGTGGAATGTGTTCTTACTATACTAAGAAGGATATCCTTCTGTAAGAAGATAAATAATCTGAGCCAACGGTGTGACCGTAGAGTTTTAGTGAGGAAACATGTTGACGGATGAAAAGGAAGACAGAATTTTCTGTGTGTTCACTCCAGCAAGGCTGTGCATCACGGTGTGTCACACCTGGATGTAAAAATACATTTCATTTTGGCAGTGAAACCGTGATCTTTGCTTGTACGGCTGCAGTAATTGTCTCTATATATCCTACGGGCCTTTTTTCTTCCTTGTTTCCTGTTCCACATCCACTGTTCTCCCAGCCTTCTGCAGACTCTCAACTTGCATCTTATTTCCTTTGCTGCTCAAGTGTCATCGAAAGCATAGGAAATACAAGCCTGTGTCATTGGTAGGAACAAGCCATAACTGATAACCTAGTTTGCCAAATTAGAGACCAGTGTTGTTGCTTACCTAATTTCAGAATTGGGATTCGAGCTGTCCATTTTATGTAGAAGAAAACCAGTCTTAGTGGAGAGCTTTATTGTTGACATTCAAATATTCAGTATCCAGCTGGCTCTCCCAAAAGACAGCAGGCTGAAGAGCTTTTTCAGAGTAGAGGGAGTTATGCTCAGTAGCAACAAATTCTTTTCTCTTTTTCCCTGAAGGGGGAAGTTGAGCTCTGCAGGCAGTCTGTGTTGACTCAAAGCAGCAACCTGATTCTTCTTTAAATTTGTATATCCTAGAATGTACATAATTTAGCCTGGATTTTTACTTTGGCATTCAAACAGTAGGGTAAAATTAATGTTGTGTGATAAAAACCGAACTTTGTGTAGTTCTTATTGTTTTAATGCAAATATTGCACATAATCTTATGATCTCATTATAATTTATTCAAAGCAAATGATATGTTGGTGTATATTTGAATGATAAATGGATAGAAGATGGTGGCAGGCTGTTATTTTCTTTCCTGTTGTTCCCAAGGCAAGAATACTGCATTTGGCCAAGCTGACCAAATGGGATTTTAACAATGTGCAGCAGGATATGAGGAGAGGTTAAAAAATAACCAAAATGCAAAAGGAGATTTAAAATGTTTCCTCTGCACTGTTGGTTTTTTTTTTGTGTGTGTGAAAGTGATTTTGGTAAAAGGAAGAGATATAGTGGGGTAGCTTAATTTAACTTTAAGCATTCTAGTTTCATTAGCACATTTATCTGCACTTGTGCTACAATGAATAGATCCACCTTACAATGCAAATAAAGGAAACAAGTACTTAGAAGCACTGCTACAAACTAGAGAAATACAACATTTCTATTAATAAATTTGCACTGAACTCAATTTAAAATAACTTCTTAGCAAATACATTCATATTTGGGATACATAGATGGTAGAGCCAAAGGCTTGAGGAAAAACCATAGCAAGAACATCTTCAGTAAAACAACAAAATCTTAATATTTCTTGTAATTTCTTGTAAATTTGAACTACTGAAAGAAAAAGATGTAAAATGCAAATGCTTGTAGTGAATGAAAATTTTGTTGTGGCTGTACATCTTACAACCTGTTGTTATTTTGGCAGGTTGTCAGACTGTTTTTGATGAAGATGAGAGAGGTTCCTGCCCATAAAACAAGAGTTGTAACAATTTACTGATAAATATGCTATAGATGCATAAAAAATTTATACTGAATAGTGCGTTAAACTATCATACTGAAATGCAATATATCTCTAGGCACCAAAGGAAGATGTCTGAGTGCTAGACCAAAAAAAGTAACACTCAAAAAATTAGTGGTTATGTTATCTTCTCTTTCTGCTTTGATTTGTAGCGAAGCTTCCTGGGCTGTGCAACTTTTAGAGTAGGAGATCTGGTAAAGTCAAAGGAGCAACAGTTGACCCTTACCCTCAGGTAAGTGTTTCCTCTGTTGTAAACCATGTCGAATTAATAACCCTTGGCATTTCTTATCCAAAGAAGGCACTAAAGTTTGTGAAGGCTCTGGAGCATAAGTCAGATGAGGAGTGGCTGAAGGAGCTAGGAGTGTTTAGTCTGAACAAAAAGAGACTCAGAGGAGACCTTATCATTTCCATGTAACGAAACTGAAATTGGGATAGATGGAGTGTGTGATGGTACAGAGCTTCAGGAGAGTCAGAGCCAGTGGTTAAAACCTGGGACTGGGCTGAACAGACACTTCTTAAAGCTATGCACTGAAGGAAGAAAAAATCATTTTTCACCCTTGATACTCTCTTGCATGGCTTAAGATAAATCAAGACACAACTCAAAACATTTTGAAGGTAAGGGAAAAAAACACAAGGTGATTTTCAGAATAAATTTATTGGACTTTGTGTAGCACTAGGATTTATTTGAGCTGATTTTTGCAAGTACAATGGGGTCCTATTTGGGGTTACTGGGAAGGTACAGGTAAAGCTTCACAGACCAACTGCTCAAACTCGCTATATGTCTACATAGGCAATGTTTTGGGATGAAAGAAGCTGTGACTAGAAGAACTGAGACACTGGTATTCCTTCTGTCTGGGATGTTGTCCACAGGTCCTGTAGAAAAGTTGTGTTACATTTACTATCCCAAGCAAATAAAGCCAGCCTTAATTTGGCCTAAGGCCCAAATTATGACCCACTCAGTAGTGTCATGGTACTGTCACTATGTCAAGGATGCTGCATTTTTTTTTAAATGGAAACTGCTTGAAGTATTTCGATTTTGTTACTGCACCTACCTTCCTATTTCAACAATAGTATTTGCATACAAGTGAGTAGTTTACAGGGCAAAGTTAAAAAAAAATAATTTTAATTTCTCCCAAACTCAGAAAATGGCATGCCCAAAAAGTTTGTTTAACAAACAAAACCAATTTGATAAAATGTGAACTGACTACAGTCTATGGAAATCTATGGCTAGATAAACTGAAATACCAGCTTACTTACTATGAGGGTCTAGACACGATTTGAATTCCTGTATGAATACTTTTTTGAGACCAACTTTGCCTCACTGACTGACATATTGTGAGTTTGATCTGATAGATTTCCTCTGACAGGTGCCATGATAACTGACAGAATGTAAGGTTTCAGGAAAGTTTCATAGTAAGTATTTTGTATCTAATCAATCTAATTTGTAAGCGGCAATTAAGACGGTAACTCATAAGCAATAGATTTGCTTTTAATTAATATTTTTAATCTTGTATGACCTCTTTGCACAGGTAACACTAGAAGACATTTACACCAATTCAAATTAATTTGCAGGTACATTAAATGGTAGCTTTTAGTTAGTTGGATTTTTTTTATTTAAAAGCAAAAAATAATCCTAACCTTTCAAGTGTGGGATTGTTTCCTATTTATGACTATTCATCAGCAGGAAAATCAGTAGAGATTATCCCCATTTCTTCAGTGGCAGTTTAATCAGAGCAGACTACTAATTTAATCTTGTGTTTCTCTAGTCACCCTATTATATTAGTACCTCTCAGGAGGATACAGGATATACCAAGGGACTATTCAGAGCATACAATTCTATTTAATTCTTGTTGATATACTTTGGATGGGAGTTTACCAGGGAGTGCCTGTGATTGAGATACTCCTTTGTTAGATTTGAAGTAGAGATTTAAGGACCCTGAAATAGCTGTGTGCTGTGCCCTGTGAATATTGGTGTAATTATAGAATCTGGTTACTTTTTAAATTTTTGTTTCCTTTTTTTTTTTTTTAAGGTTTTATGTCTTGCCATTGTAAGAGTACAAAAGTGTTTTTAAGGGAATATTCTTGTATTTTTCTGTTATTTTGTGGAGAGCTGGCATATGTCTACAGTTCCTTACTTTTCACAAACTGCTCTAATTTTCTTTTTCCCACCATTGTACCCTCAAAGTGATTAAGGATATAAGTTACAAAACGACTGCAAGAGAATTTTTTATTTTATTTGTCCATTGTTTTCAATAAAGGTGCCCTAAACTGGTGGCTAAGTGTTTCTTGTAGATGTATGGCACCTTTAGCTAATCATCAAAACATGAATAGGTCAATTTGTGGAATTGCTTTAATGCTGCAATGTACACAACTGATAGTTACTAGAGACTTGTGATTGCAGTTTCCAATGTGAAATTTATAAAACCAGAATTGCCTTCTGTGGACTTGAATGTTTAATTTTGCAATGGTAATACAATGCCGCTTGCTTCCAGCTTTCTCACAGGGTTTTGAGGATGAAATAGGCTATTGAATAAAACAAAAGCTTTATTACATAGGGGAATGTTTCTTAATATTGACTATATGATATATTGTATCCAATTTAAGAAAAAAAAAAAAGGAAGTGTACATACTTTTTTATTTGTAAATGAGAGATATATTTACTGGTAGTTTAGTCATTAAAACTGATTTTGTTGTTGTTGTTGATTTAAGTTTGAAGTTTATTTAGAAGCTCCTTCTGCCATATCTTTCTATCAAAAACAGCATAATAAGGGGCTTTTTTTGGCTGGGTTGAGATCTACAGCTTTCTGTAAAGAGCTAACATTTAGTACTTCCATTAGCCTCTTCCCCTGTGGTGGCAATTTGCCCATTTCCAGGAAGACCTTCTTTAGCTTGGGCAATTTTGGAATGATTTCCAGTGAGTTCCATGTAAGAAGGAGCAAAGGAAAAATATCATAATGCTCTCTTGTGTTCTCTGCAAAAATGAGATGCATCTGTCTGACATGCTCCTTCTAACAGGGATTGCAAAAGTGCAACCAGGGTATTTCAGTATGAAAGTAGGTATTATCGATACCACTTGGATCCTTTGGCCCCTGTAAGCAGGGACTTTATAACAATCGAGCTAAATAAGAGCTAGGAGGGAGTGCATGAATTATATAGTTTATTTAAGAGATTGTGCCCATGGATGTCTGTCAATCACGTACTGTACAGACTTTCTTCAAGCATGTGCCTGTGCTTGACCTCTCAGACAATATCTGTTTGTCTAGAAATTTGCTTTTTTTAGATGCCTTTATTATTCTTGTACAGGACCAAACTTACTTCCTTTAAATAAAGGGGATAAACCATAGTTATTTTTGGAAAATTCATGACTCCATTAAAGCAAGTCCTCTTAACTTCCCACCCTCCTAACACTTTGTTGTTCAGTGGGCCAGAAAACATGTAACTGCACTTCAGTAATAGTTACATTCATAGTATTTAACTAACTAGAGAGAATTTCAAAGCAGCACAGTAATTTTTGCAGACATTTATGTACTTAACTTCCTTAGAAAAAGATGGGTTTAAAATCCTGTGTTTTTAGCTGCTTTTCTCTATGAAATTTCAGTAGAAGTCTGCCTACTAGTTTTACTTGGTCTCCATTCTGAAATTCTCTTGGCTTCCATACCATGTCATCCATTCCAGGAAGCTGGTGAACGATAGCTTGCCTTTATAAGTCAAGCAAATCTCCAATACAGTTGAGGTGAAACTGCTTTTGACATGAAGCTTAATCAACTGTACATTGAAATAATGAAAACAGAAGGAATTGAACATTGCAAAGCTTTGTTTATTTACCCTATAATGCAGCAGAATGTTATTTATAGGGGACGTGTTTAAAAGTGGTATTGATTACAGCAGGCTCCACAATGAATTCACAGAATAAACATTTTTGTGCAAGTACAATAATTTTGAGCTTGGATATTCCAAAATATATTGCATCAGTGGAGAAATTAATTTTATGACAATCTCTATGTTAGTTTGTACTAATCACATTTAGTTTGTATTATGCACTAGAGAAAGAGGCTGCCTGCTAGAGCCAGTCATGCAGTTTGCTTTTCAGGCAGTCACTTTGTCATTTATAATTAGCGCAGCAATGCAAATACTGCTTCCCTTTTTCTTTGTGTTTATAAAACTTTTTTTTTTTTTTGATAGAAGGTATATGGCCATGGGAAACAATTAGCAGACCTAAGTTTGCATATTCAACATGCAGTAATGAGGCTTGATGAGTTCAGCACTGAAGGCAAATGGCTGCTGTTGTCAGTCCTTCCAGAGCACTTTCTTTTTCATCACTAGCTTGTTACCTTCCTCTCTGTGTGCCTGGGTCAACCTTTCACAGCTAGAGCTTGTAAGGTGGGCACGTAAGACTGTTTGTGATGTTGCTGGCTAACTTATTCCCTCCTATTGGAGAGAACTGATACTGACCTGGTGATCCTTAAGGGCTTGGGATGGTAAAGAGATCTATTTCAAATGCAGATGCTCTGTGGACAGATATGAGATGATTTCTGCTCCTTATCCCAGGCTGCTAAAATTGTGGGCAATTTTCCAACTCCGTAAATCAGCTGGATTTTGTTCCATATGTGGGTTTCTTCACAATTACACTTTTTAAATTCTTTTTGCTGTATTCCCCATCCCCACTGTCTATGCAGATTTGTCAAGGTGCAATCTTTTGTTCTGTGGGGCTGTTGTATCTCCTGTCTGATGACTGTGAGCAGTTTGATGCAGGGACAATCTTCACTACACCATGTGAGTGCAGAGAGCACTTTTCAGCTTTATTAAACTACAGCAAATAAGCTGCTTCTATCCTAATGCATTATGAAGTATCCTAAAACCAATTACTTATTCTTCTAATGCTCTGTTGAAGTGTGTGTATGTGTGAAATCGTCTTCACATCTATCCAGGCAAATGACATGAAGTGTGTGCATATGTATGTGCACATAATACAGTTAGTGCAAAGTAAATTAATATAGATTTTTTATCCTATTTCAGTATGATTACCAGACTTGGTTTTTTTTTTCCCCACTGCATCATTTCTGTTTCTCACTTTTAATTTTCTTTCAAGGGAATTTTTAATCGCATGATGTTGTTAGAAAGTTTTAAATGCGTGACATGTCTGTTTGAAGACTGTCATGCACCAGTGGTCTTATAAAATTGCAGTGTCTGACACAGCTAATGACAGTTTGGCCCTGGGCATTTATAGAGGTCCTTGCTGATTTGTGTTCCTGTAGCATTCAAAAGCAGCTTTTAGTTTGGGTTTTCTTGGGGATTTTTTTTGTTTGGTTAGGTTTTTTATTAATTATATTTTCATACTTCCATGTGGCAAGATAAGAACTGGAGGAAGGAGTACAGCTACAATACAATGGTCCCACTGTTTAGTTCTCTTCTGTTGCATTACCTTCTCTTGCAGATACTGCATGTTTCAGATTGTTATATTGCAGGAGAGATTTTGAGAAGAAAATAATTTTTAAAATTGATATAAAAGTGTTATTAGATCAATCATTGTTTTCAAATATGTATGGAGAAAGTCTTCAAATACATGGTGCTCCTCATTTAGGCAAGCAATGCAGTCCTCACTTGCCACACTGAGGCTGAGCCTCTAATAACAGCAGCAAGAGGGAATATTTAGTGTTCTAAAGAACAAGAGACAAGGATTGAGAAAGAATAAGGCATTTCCATTTTTATTTTACTGGAGCAACATGCCTTATTGGCTTGTATCAGTTCATTTGCAAACTGAGATCCATTTTTCCCTACATTTATTTACTCTTAATTTATCCTGATGTAATTTTAAATCAGATCTGGTTTATGTAGGTTGGTCTCAGACTTGCTAGTCTCTCGGCCATAGAAAATTATGTTCCCTGGAAAAAGAATCGGTTGGATTTTACTTCTGCAAGTCAAATGAATGCATTTTTTTCCTTTCAGACAAGGGGACCAGCAAAGTACTGTTACATATTTGTCAGGTAATGATATTGTCCACTTGAAAATTTGATTAGGACACGTTAAGCTGTTGAAAAATTTTCAGTCTTATAACCACACACTTATTTTGATTTTTAAAGGTATATGCGATTTGCCAGGATTTATTGTATTGCCTTACTTCTTGGAAATGTTGCAGTCCTTGACATAGCCTAGTTTGTGAGCAGGTTTGACACAAGAAGGAGAAAAATAAAGTCAAACCACTCTGCTATAGCAACTCAGGGGAATGTTCTTCATTCAGAAGATACTTAAATTGTTCCCATGCATTTCAAAATTATTACATGTTTGCTCATAAGTCCCATTTGGACATGGAACCCTTCTTATTACTTCTTTTCTTTGCTAATTAATGTAGAGCTTTTCACATGCAAGGCTATCTGGAATTGGTTAATTTTAATTGTCAGTAATTAATTTGCCTGAGAGTGACACATGCAAAATATGAAGTATTATGTTTATTTTGCTAAGTTTTACATAAGAACATGCTTGGATAGTTGCAAGATCATTATAATAGTTTTCTATGTACTCTATTGTCTTGCTTCATCACTCTTCATTTTCACTTCTGAGATTATACACAGTATTGCTCCAAACACATTTGTTTTGATTCTTCTTCCTCTCTGTATTTTTGCCATTCTGCTGAACTTAATCTCATCATTTCCTTTTGCCTATTTTGTCTGGTGCCAGTTGTTATACTTCCGTCACTATTATTAAATGATCTGTCACCCTTCTTTCCTTCCTTTCAAAAAATCCAGCTGTTCAGAATAAGCCAGGGGAGATCGACTGTGCCATTAACCTGGATGCTTTTCTTCAAGTGAAAGCTGAGAAACCATTTGGTATATTTTTGGAGTTTAAGCCCTTGTCTCTTCCAAAAAATAATGAGTGATATTCTTTTTCTCTTTTTTTTTTTTTTTTTTTTTTTGAGATGTAAAGCTGAACTGCTATTTGTTTCTGCTTAGTTGAAAATAAACTATTTGTGGAGGAATTCACCTGGAACTCTATCATCGTTTCCCATATAGTTCAAGAAATGGGATAGATTCTGAATTATTGCTCTGCGGATGGACTACAGAAGGAAAAGTGATGTTCAGATTAGTTTCAGTATTTTGGTTTTGCAGGAGTTTTATTAATGTACTGAGTAGGCCCTTTCTCCAGAGATTGTTTTAGGAAACAAAGGGATGTACTGTGCAGTGAGATTGCAGGTCAGAAATTGAGTGTTGATGCAACGTTACAGCCCTATCTCTGATGGTCCACAGACAGAATAACGCCCAGAATGAAAAATAGGCAGTGTTCAGGGATTCATGCATCATTTATGGCACTTAACTCACCCTCAGTTTTGTGATGAAAACTTTCACTACCATAAAGAATTTGCCTCATTGTTAACATTTGGCTTCTAGTTCTCCATAATGAATTCAATACAGGTGAATACAGTTATACTGAATGGAGAGGGGAATAAATATTTATGGCAATATATTTATTGAAAGAATTTGATACTGCAAATGACCCATGTCATGGATTGGCTTTGTTTGTTGTTTTTTTCCCTAGAACTTCTGATGGTGGAAAGACAGTTGGTACCATTGAAGTCAACCTTGTGAAGATGGGAGAGCTAGAGGATGGGGAAACAGACCACATCAAAACAGATTCCCAGGATCAAAAGGTAGAAACTCGGTTTATTGCACAAAGTTAATTAGAATGATCAGCTGTATCAAATGTCTAAAATGTTAATTCCAAATTGAGTTAAGGACTCTATTAAAAAAATTTCTGGAGTAAAATACTATGTATGCAGTTTTCCTAAAGTAAAAAATAATTCTTCCTGAAAATGTACAGGGTAATATTCTAACCTGATTTAGGAAATTAATAGCTTATTCTGATCTCAGTTGAATGTATTTAATCACTCCTGATCAAAAAGCTATCCATAGAGATGACATAAATATGACTGTCTCCTTGGACTGTTGCTCTGTTTTCTGCCCTTAAAGTCCTGTTCACACTGAGTTTTATGTCCAACCTATGCCCACAATACCGAAAAGCTGGAAAGAATGAAAAGCAAGCCAAAGAAGAGGTGAATTCCCTTGCAGAGGGGCAGGTTTAGCTGCATTGCATGGGACCACAAAGTGGTGGGGAGAGTCAGCAGGGGGAATGGAACTGCTATGGTGCCTCAGAGCATAGGGCAGTGCTTACCAAAGGATGTATATAGGCATTCTGAGTTAGAATGTTTGTGGTGAGGGACAAGAGGAAGGAAAGAAGGGCTCAGGTAAATCACAAAATCTTTAAAGTAGGCAGGTTTTTGCAAGGAAAGCCGGTGGAAACTGGAGCTGGAGATAAGACAGTGGAAGACAGTTTGAGAGGAATGGAGAACCGACTGAGGAAGGGTGGAATGGATATACTATCTCTATGATGGCAAGAGGTCTGAGATGGAAGAGATTCAGGAATGACTGCTCAGGATGAGGAAACGTGTGTTTAAATGATTTGCATCTCTTAAAATGATGTCTTTAACCGAGTCCCCTGACTGATGGCACCGGATGTACCTGTACAGAATTGCCTCCTCCTCGTATCCCTGGCAGCCCCATTCTCCCTGACAGGGAATGCAGCCCTAATACCAAGGGTGTACTGCTTAACACTATGGTGTACTCTGTTCTTCATGGAAAAAAAAATATTGCTACAGGGCATGTAAAGTAAAGAACTGCATTTTTTGTTTGGAAGTAACATATAAGGCAGTATTTTTTAAAAAAAGGACATTGTTTTCAATCTTTTCTGCTCAGCCAAGCCAGTCTGCTTTTGGGTCAGATTCTGAGGATAGATTTTATACTTTCTTTTTATCATTTCTCTCAAAGGAATTCAGTGCCCTTTGAAAACAATAAATGAGTAGAACCAGTTCCAAAGAAGCCAATAAATGCTGTGAAATCTTTCTGGTTTTGAACTATAAAACTTCCATAAGTTATGCAATATGAACTGATTTCATTCTCTTTCATTTTTCTTTTCTACCAATTCAAAATGTGGAATGAGTCTCCTCAGAATTATTTGAGATGTAATTAATGAGCTATGTCTAGCCTGGGGGAGAGAGAAGGCTTTAGCAGCATCTTTCCAGGAGTTTTTAATACTTGTCAAGAAATACAAGCCTTGTGACAGATGTATTTTCTGTGGCATCTTTACTTTGTACAAATTAGTTGTATTATAGAGTCTTGGTTTATATGATGACAGTGAGAATGCAATCGTGAGAGTGTACAGTTATGGAATTACTTCAAATAAATCAGTTTGGAATTAGGTTTTCTAACTCATTAGATAAGCTGTGTGCAGGAAATTTCTAATGGAAGAGGAAGATGATGGTTAAATTCCACTTCAGAGATCAACTGTTAGCTGGATACATCGTGCCTTACTCTGTGCTTTAACCTCTGCAACAAAACTTCTAGAAACTGAGGAGCGTTGGGAGCACAGCTCTCTATCACCTTTAGAGGCTGTCTGGGTTTTTTGATGACTAGAGAGAGGAGGAGCATTAAAAATGCGCTTCCTAATATGTTTAACATAGGTGTACACTGGTTGATTTTTCCATGAACTTTTTATACTTTTATATGATAATCTTATCAAAGAAATCTTCTAGTTCACTTGTATAACAAATTATTTTAATCACACATGATGAGCACATTTTAAAGACTTTTTGTGGTTGCTACTTTTCCCTTGCTTAAAAATTAATGAAATGTTTTCTCACACTGTGCATGTGAAAACTGCCTTGCCTAAGGAAACCTCTTTGAAAGCACAAAACTTGTCAAAAATTATTTTAAACTCTAAGTGCCTTAGTCTTATTTGAAACACACTTACTAAGCTAAACCACTAATATCTTGCAACGCTTCTGACATTGTACTGGCAGGAAAACTTTGTTTTATTATGGAATAGCTGATCATATTTTGTCACTTTCTCAGCTATAATTCTATTTCTGTTGCACTATATTTGGAAAAGAAATATAAAGGCAAAAATGTAAATTATAATTAGGGTCTGGGAAGTTATCTGTGATGGTTTTCAGGCCACTGTTTATAAACTGCAGTGAAATTCTTACAGAGACCTGAACGTCCTCCATTTCTAGTTACATTTCTTTTGCAGTGTGCATTGGTTCGTGAATGTACAACCACTGAAGGCATAAGTGGTAAAGACAACCCTCCTTCGTTAAATGCAGGTAAGTATTCTAACATCTAAAAGAGATGGCTGTGGCAACACTATGTCAGATCCTGAAGAAATCACAAAGATTTGCATCAGAACTTGTAAACGGCTCTTCAAGTGTTGCACAGGTGTTTAAGTTCAATATTTCAATGTTTTATACATGTTTGACAATATCATTTTAGTGAGAAATAGAGGAAGTATATGACAATTATGCAATCTGAAACAGTACTAAAATCTTCATCTCTTGCATCTTCATTATTCAATGATTTTCAAGACTGTCAGTGACTTCTGTGGGCATACAATTAACATCATATGTTATTGACATGTTGTTGTATGGCATTCTGTTAAATAATTATGCATTATTTGTACCTGAATAGTCTGGGAAATTAATCTCTCCCGTAGCTGACGGGGTGGCAATCTGGAAGCCATAGGCCCTAAAATAAAAGGAGCTGTTGGCAAGACATTCTCAATTCTAGGTCAACTCTGGGCTTGAGTGTATGATGTTAAACTAGATCTATTTCTCTTTCATTATACTCAGAAATATTACACGCCGATATGCTGTGCCATAAAAATTTTATTAGCCCAAGTTTATGAATCTCCATTACTCTGCAGTAACAGTGTCACAAATGTTATATGGGTCATCTGAATCCACAGTGCTGTCAAAAATTCTATGTATTTGCTGCATACAGCTGAGGAAAAATGTTACTGAAGTTTTAAAACCATTACTGAAACTTTTTCATATTATTTCTCTAATAGGACAGACTTATTAGACTAGCTTTGCAGTTTGAAGGAAGCACTAGAAACCTCCAGAAATTAAGCTTTTTCATATACGTTTGAATGTTGGTTTTTTTTTTCTGTGACTTCAAGAGACTAGATCAGAAATAGGGAAAAAAAATTCTCCTAAAGAATTGCTGGTTTTTTTCATCAATTCAATGTGAGACTAGATATGTTTGTGGAAAAATTGTAAATTGAGAATTACTGAATATATGGGAAGTGCATCTCTCTCTGGAAATTCCTGAACTAGAAATAGCTGGAAGCAGAGAGAATATCTTGCATCTCTAGGTATCTATTAATGACTTTCCTTGGAGACAAGGTACAGAGCCAGCTGAATGCTTTGGTCTAACTTGGTGCAGCCATTGTTTGATTCTCAGGCTGTATGTCATTCAGATAAGTGGATCTTAAAGAAATGACATTTCTGTTCAGAGAACATGTTATTAATTCACAGCTGATTTTTTCTATTTGCTGTCTCCATTGTGTGGGTTTGATGGGGGCTGTTTTGTTGACTTTATTCGGATGGGGAAATGCTGTAGTTTGGGGAATGTATTTTGTTGGAAATTCCACGGTAGATGTCAGTTTTATGAATACTGAAGCCTAAATCTCTTTGTCAAGAGTATTTTCATGTGATTCTACTGTGGATCTAGACAGCACTTAGCATTTCTGTGTTTATTGTTCTCACAGACAGCACTTGGTATTTTTACATTTATTGTCCTCATATACAAACATACACTATAAAGCCAAAACCCCATCCAACATTACTAGGTTTTATAAAATCAAACATATCATGGAGGGGTATTTTGGTATTTTTGGGGGTTTTTTTAGAGTATTGAGGGGAAAGAGCAGAATTGCAGGTGCGTATGCAAGAAATGACAGCATGCAGGATATTGGAAAGAGTTTGCAATCACAGGAAGTTTTTTTCTAGTAAGTACTTACTCTTCAGTCTGTTTCCTGTACTTGTGACTTTCTCTTCTCACCCCAGCATTGCCTTCACTTTGCTGCTGACACCAGGCACTGGTTCCAGGTTTTGTCAGTCTCACTCTTTTTATTGAACTCCTAATTTCTTTTCTTAGTAAATTTTAGCTCTCCTACTGTATTGTCAGCCTCTTTGTCCAACCCAGCAGATTTCTTCCCCAGCATGCCTCCGTGACAGGGCTCCATGTGAATTAAAGCTCTCTGTGTTGCCTGGAGACTGGCTTTCTCATATGGCTACCTGTGCTGCCCTTGAGCATCCTGCAGCTCACACTACCTTTGCCAAAAACATATTCATCTACTTGGTACAAATCACATGCGCAGTTTTGTTGGTATTAGAAGCTAGGAAGGATGCAAGAAGTTTCAGTAGAGGTAAACCCTTGGTGTTAAGTTCAAATTTTGAGGTTTTACATACTGAGATTTCTTTCCCAAGGCCGATGTCATTGTAACATCTGGGTGGATTGCCATGGGCAAGGGAAAAGGCTCTGGAAAAGATTTGCTGTCAGAATTCAAGTTTATAAAGAACAGAACTTTCTATTGCAAATTTCTGACTTTATTCTTTGCAAATGGACCATCTTAACTGAAAACTTAACAAAAAATTATTGCCTTAAGCCAGACAAATTTCAGTATGGCAAAAGTGGAGGCAGTTGAAAGCAAGGACTGAAGGTGCCGAATGATCCTCAGTACAGTATGCATTTCTTACACATATGTACTTAGTACATGTGTATACTGTTGTAAAGATTTCTGGTACTTTCTGTTTCTTGTTGTTTATTAGGCCTCCAAAATGATGAAACTTTAAAAATACCCCTGTGTGAATCTTTAGGCCTGTAGGCATAGACTCACATTGGCATTCTTCTGAAATTTAAATCCTAATATAGGGAACTAGCAGCCCTCAAATGAGTTATGAGATGCTTATTGAGTGAGTGGGAATGGGTAGTGTATTTCAGAGCCTTATCACTATTCCATTTATACCCCAAGAGATTGAATTTGTGTCTCAAAATTCAGTTATTTATTTATAACACTGGAGAGTTTGCCAGTTCTTTGCATGTAAACAAATTGTACTTGACAATAAATAGGAGATTAAAAGGTATTGAAGTTAAGCAAAAATTAAGAGAGCTGTAATTATTCTTCCTGAAGTAATATGAATACTTACACCTATGCTACAAAGGAAGACATAAATAGGAATGCTGTTAGTAAATCAGTATATGGCAGCTTTGATCTACATTCAATAGGGAACAAAAATATAGAGTATTATTTTTTTATTTTGCTTATAGGGGAAGCAGTGTGAAGGATGTTGAACGGAACAAAAAACACAAAGGTCTTCAAATTAGAATGTCTAAAAATATGTATGGTTAGGTATATGACATTGGCTTTTAAGCTTCATATCATAGATAAAGCTTTTAAAGTAATTTTTTCTCTGTTTTAGCTACTACTGTTCATGTGGATTTAATTTTACTTCAGTGCCTCTTATGATCACTGTCTAAGAGGGATTACCTTTATGAAACTTTCACTCATTTAATAACCCCTTTTTATAAAAGCCAAATCTAGTCTTGCCATTCTTACTGCTTGGTGGTTTTACGTGCCTTCTAGAGTTTTTTCTAGACAATTTGTTGTAATTAGAAAGCAATTATTGTTGTCTTTGGAAAGGAATATAGGTCTGAGATTTTTATGCAATCACATGGCATCAGTAGTCCTGTTTATAAGAAAAACATGAAATTTTGTATGGCTTTTATTGACAATCTAAAGCTTTAGCTTATTAGAATTATTTAGATGCTTTGTGAAAAATTCCCTGGGTTTTTTTTTCTGAGTTTGTAAATGAAGTTTTCTTCTTAAACCCATGGAGAGATGTTCTGACCATTTTTAAAAACTTACAACACACTTGAGATTATCCCCATCTGAAAATTTAGACCTGAATCAAAGACCTGCAAAGTCAGCTAGTACCTGAAGAATAATTTAATAATTCTAACCATGATAAAAGTCTTTAGATCCATATTTTCAGAATGATTCTTAGCCTCCCTTGCTACCATGCTGCAGTCCTATCAGGTTTTCTGTTTCGTTTTGGTTTTTTCCACAAAGATGATGGTGATAGTGGAGAGATGGGAGAAAAGAGATTGTGCAGCTACATAGCTAAATTAGATTCCCACAGATAAATGTGAATTTTTCAATGTGATAGATTCTCTGTGAAAATTTAAGGGCTGTTCTTGGAAAAAACATCATTTTCTAAATTTTGTAAGAAGTAGATATAACAAAGTAAAATAAAGAAAAAGAGAACTGTCTGGAGAACTATAATTTGAAATGTCCAGGTAATAAATACTAGTCTGCTTCATACTAGCAGATGGCACAGAAGGAAAAACAAACCCAACCCCAAATTATCATCTAATTGGGTAATTTTCTGTTTAATGGCAGATCTGAATTAGTCCTTAGTTTCTTGAGCTCTTTCAGACATCTGAAAACTTACATTCCCTGTTTAGAGGAAGATGATTGATACCATGTATCTGCCTTGTGAATTGACAGAGACTGTTAATATTATTGACAAAAAACTGATTTTATCAGTAGTGGAATAGTCGAAGCTGTTTTTCATTTGTCATAGCTAAAAAGCACCTCTTAGGCTTATTTCATAACAGTAAGTCAGAATTCAGTTTTTGAAAATAAAATCATTAATAACTAAAGGCTCTAAAAGGCTTCCAGTTTTTGATTGCAGACTAATGATTAAAGACATCTCATTAGAGTTATAGGAAGTGAAAACAATACATCTACAATTAATTAAAACATGATGACTTACAGCATTCCTTTCTATGTGTTGCCAACAATAGGTTTATTGCATTCATCTTTGAATCTCTGGTCTTGTTTCCTAGAGGATTTCTGTTAAAGAAGTTTTCTTATATAGACAAGATAGTTTGTGTGTCTTTAATTACCAGGTCTATGTTTTTCATTCTCTATAAATCAGCCTACATAAGCATTAATGATGTCAGGGAGTTGTTAAGTTGAAACGTCTGCTAGTAGATGTCATTTTGACAGCAACAGTTTCCTTGTAGCACACATGGGGAATGCATTCCTTTGAGTTATAGACCACTCAGTGGCAGATCAATGGGAGCCTTCTGTAAGGCAGCTTTTTCCAGAAGGCTGATAGAAAAGTACCACTGGAGGATTTGGATGACTATCCAAACTGATTCCATGTTAGCAAGCAGTGGATGTGTGTGTTAAATGACAATCATTTGTCTCCAAGCAGGCTTATCAAAGTAATCTGGTAGAACTACTTTTTTTCCTCAGTTTTTTTCCTGTTTTTATCTTTCTGGAAAATAAGACGAGGGGGGAAAAAAAAGATGGAAAGAAGAGAGTACAATTTTCTCAGCTTTATGATAGAGCATCCTTGTAAGATCTGAATGGAAATGTAGCCAATATGTGAGAACTTTAAAATGAAAAACATGGTGGATTTTAAGCATAATCTTCCAAGATACAAAGTAACATGATTTTCCCATGTCAAGTTATAATAGTGATCTGAAAACAGTGTGTGTAACATAACAGCAGGACTGTTGTCTATTTCTGTGTAGTGTCAGCTCTCTTGCCCACATCAATGATCAAGGTAACTCTGAAATGGCATCATCATGACCTGTTACTGGTCAAGTTTCCTGTAATGTAGATGCACACATTCTATTTGTGTTAATGAATTCTCTGTGTGCATATTATGGAGAAGATAATCAGAAAGAGCTAAACTTCTGAGTCATACTTCACTTGTCCTGTGCAATGTATTAGCAATGTGAGTGATTCCAGCAGGTGGTAAACCATAATGGGGATTATATGCAAGTTCTAGTTTATTTGTTCATTCTGTTTTTCCTAATTATATCTTAAATGTAAGAAAAGAGAGTAATATTTACATTCTGAGTACACTGACATGACAACACAGGTTGCCTACGATGCTGGTAAAATGTGATTTATCTACTGTATTAGGAATACAGTCCTCCACATGCTGGTATAAAGAAAACAAATAAAAATTAAATGGTTTTAATAGAATTGTAATGGTTCTGAAATTAATTCTGTAAGCAAGGGGGGAAATAATGTATTATTTTTGCATGAAATTGTTGTCATAAATTTTTGGAGTCGTATAACCACAGTAAAGCAATGATATAATTTTTCCTCCCTGCAGTGTTAAAAAACCAGATCTGTAAGTTGTACAGATTCCCTACTTCTGACAACAAGTGGATGCGAATCCGGGAACAGATGGCTGAGACCACCCTCTCTTTCCACGTTCCTAAAGAACTGATAAATCTGCACATAAAGGAGGATATGAGAAGGTAAGGAAGGAGATGAAGCAGCAATATTAAACACTAAATTTTATTTTTTTGAGTTGAAATCACGCAAGTGGTGAGCTAAAAATACTAATTTGTAGTACAGAATTGGCAAAATATAGTGATCTTTCTGGCTGCTTAGAATTTAGCAGCTGTAACTGAGCAGCAGAACTGTGCAAAGAATTTTTAGGACTCCAACGGCCTCATAATCTCTGAGCAATGAACTATGCTAGAGTTGGAGTCATGACACTAAATCTGTGAATATCAATGTTTGGTTAACAATATAAATATTCTGAAAAGTTAACATTATCTAAAGAATCAGCACACAACCAGGATGTGAAGAAAACTATAGTGTGTTTGGCTTCATGTCTGGATAATGCTAATATCACAGACAAATATTATGCAAGCAATGGATAATTTTGTAGTTAATAAAGGAGCAATGAGAATAAAAATTACATTCCTCTGGCTAATGTAAATTACTTGGCTTAAGAAGAGGACACCAAAGTAATGTATGTTTGAAATTCTTATTCATGTTTGGCTTTGTAACCAGGAGGGACATCTGAGAATCATTGCAATATGTATGGCCTGGGAAAAGAGGAGGATAGGGATCATGAGTGTCCCCAAATCCTTTGTATGTCCAAATTCCCACTGCAGTGACCAAAATGACAGCTTGTCCTTCAATCCTTGTAAGTTGTGCTTATGAAATTGTGGAAAACTCCCATTATTTTAATAGTCCAGGGCTTCTCTGAAAACAATGCCTTCTTTTTTTCCAGTGATAGTGGATGATTTAGAAGAAGATATTGCCTCTTTCCCTGTGAAAGCTGCCTCTAAAATAGACAGGCAACTGATCTCATCCATAAGAGAGCTGTGAGCTGGTGCTGCATCCCAGAGCCATTCTGTGCTCTTTCAGACAATTCCTTCCATCAGAGGGGGTTGCCTGTTGTGGTTTACAGAGGTTGTTTGTCTTGCAATATGGATCTTTTCTTTTTATTCACCCCATCTGTTGCTTCTGTAGGATCTTTTTATGCCAATAGAACAGCATGTGGGAGACCAGAATCTTGATTTTAATAAAGTCAGTGGACTGGTACATACTTATGCATGGTAATGAAGGGTTATAAAAATCCTATGAATTGTTATAATACTTTATTTTATTCATTTAATATTGTGTTTAGGCATTTATGGCCTCATCTTGTTTGAGAATACTAATGTGTAAGGATTTTTTTAGTAAGCAATAAAAGTAGGTTATGCTGACTTGCACGGTTCATGCACTTCCCACATTTTCATTTGCCCCATGGGTAAATGCTTTTTAAATGTTAGAGGATTACTTTAACCACTTTTACTACTACCACATTATTCTCTCCAATGGCATAATGCAAGTAATAACCCTTGTTTTATTTCATATTATAGAACTCAACTCTTTGGATAAGCTCATAGTAAAGAATCACCATGATGGTTTGGTTTTGGTTTTTTTTTCTCATAAATATCCAATATTCCCCAAAATAAAGAAAAGCTTTGAGAAAGAAGTAAAAGTTGCTCAAAGATTGAGGCAAGTGATTCTGATTTTTCTGACTGCCAGTGTGGTTAAGCTATTCAAGCCCAGTAGAAAATGTGGATCTGAAAGCAAGAGACAAAGTGATTGTGTCAGTCTGAGGGAGGAGGGAAGATTAACTAAAAGAAGCAACAACTTGACATGGGATGCTAGCAGATAGTGGGAACAGGGGTGTCTGTGTCATCTATCCTCATATGAGTGTTTAGGTCAGAGTTTCAGCTTTGCTTTGTCTGGGCTATGCTTTTCGAAATAATCCCAAAGTTGTGTGTTCTTGTGGAGCCCTTATATCTGTACACTATAAAGTGTGTGAAGACAATATTATTACATCAGTTGTTGAACGCATATAAAACTTACACTGTACCATTTTCAGGCTTTTCTCTTCTGAAGTATTCTTCTTCTGTGTCCTTTTAGTATAAAAGAATAAATATTCTTGTCTCACAGGCCACTTCTTATCATCCTCAACCTGTTCCGTTTATTCCTTTTGTGGCTTCAATATAGTCAGGTCTGAAGCAATTACCTTTAAAAAATATGCAAGTAGGTGTTAATCCCATTTGACATTGCATTTGAAATTGTTCTTTAAACTCGCTTTTCTTATAGCTCTTAAGATTGTTTATCTCTTCATATAACTACAGTGTTCATTGTTAACAAAATATTTTAATTTACTGACGTGGCACTGTGAAATACACAACCACTAAGGATATTTAGCTTTGGTTTTCAGCATGAAATAATATTTTTAAAGAAATGCATGCACTAAAGATTTTATCCTTCAAACCTCCCTGGAAGAAGTTTGAATAGGAGCTATATGGTAATTTTTATTGTCCCAATAAGGATCATACAGTCTGCTTTGCTGGCTTTTATTATTAAGTTACTTCTGTTTCCTCTTAGAGGTGTTCCAATGAGTCCTTTCTCCTGTTTTGAATATTTCTTTCCACAAATCTTGTCCAGATATTTTTCATATGTCATGCAAGATTAGCCAAGTAGTTCTTTGAACCTAATAATTATAGAAAAGACTTAGTTTACGGTAATTGTTCGGAAAGTTGTGTGCCCCATATAACTGAAGCTTGCTTCTGCTAAGTACCTTGCACAAATGTTCATAGAAGTAATCTTTTCAACACTAACAAAAATTCCCAAACTTGTCAGTAAAATGTAGCTCAAGTGCATGCATATGCTGTATTTACCCCATTGTGAATCAAAAAGAACGTGAAACCTTTCTTCTTTTCTTCTCCATCAGCTACTGCATAGAGGAGTATATGATCATAAGTGTAATTTGAATTTTGTAAATAGTGTTTAGACAATTTTCCTCCTCAAACAAGACCAGTTTAAAAAAGCATTTATTTATAAACTAAAGGATAAAATATTGTAATATATTAACACTACATTGTTCTCTGTCTTCTTGGTTTCACTGTTCACAACTAATTTTGGAGGAGATGGCCTCTGTGAAGGTCTAAGAGGAGTTTTCATGTGTGACTTGAACAAGTAAAATTTTGCTGGATTTTTTATTGGGTGTTTGAAGTTGTAGTGCATTGGAATGGAGTCATATCACCTCATTTGTTTTGTGCTAGTTACCTCTATATAACATTCCCTATAACCCAACAGTGCTGAAAGCTATAAAATGTTATATTAGGTTCTATAATGAGACTGCCCTTTCAGGAAAGGTTTTTTGAAGAATCTGCAAGGTTTTAAGACTCCAGAGAAATCATTCTGTACCAGTCAGCAATGCTCAGCAGCAATGGCTGCTAAGATTTCCAGATGTTAGGTTTGTGTGCAGCATGCCCTGGTCTTAAAAAAGTATTGAGCAAATTAGGAGACTTGTAGGTCTTATTAGAGCCTCCCACAATATGATAAAAACAGTGCAAAATTGAAGCAAAAAATAGTCTTTTTCTCAAGATTATAGTTATTTTAACACACTCAAATTCTGTCAGCAGGAAAAGCATGAATTTGAATTTGTACGTTGTTAAAAAGATTTTGAACCTACTACTATTTATGTGTGGTTCTAATAACACTTAACTTGGGTGTAATTTTGTCAGTTCATGTCAGTTAAGGCATTAGAGTAATTAAAAAAGCTTTGCACAGTTTTATGTTATTGCTTGTGTCATAGACAACCTCAGCGTGTATTTCAAATCAAGAAATTTGATTAATAAATTGGGGGGGGAAACATTGTTCAATTATTACTGTGTTTAATCTTGCCATATATATGGTTCTAAGCTGAAAAAAGGAAAGAAAAACTATGCAAGTAAAATGTTTTTGCTTATATATGATGGAACTGAATCAACTTTGTCTTAAGCTGGTTCTAGTGTTTTCTGATGAAACAATAAGAATTAAAAAACAATAAAAACAAAAATCCCCAGCCAAACAATAAAACCAAACCTAAAACAATTTTTTACTGTATTGCTCTCTGCTAAAATGTAATTTAGGATTAACATGTAAATTCCAGGGATGCCATTCTGAATATTACTGAATTTGAGACTTTGCAGTCATCTGATGCAGGAGAATTATCCTCTGCTATTAAATGCAAATCATAGAATTAACCTCAAATGATCATGCTGTTTGAAGATGTTGAGTCTTTCAGAGATAAATTTCAGGTAATAAATTATCTAAGGATGGAGAAGAGTTTGGAAGGGAAAGAGTTTTAAGGCAGAAAGGAGGAAATTGGTTTATTTTAGCTTGTATACACCCTTTTGGCTAATAAAAAGAATTGTGGATAGAATTGAACATGGAACTTAAAAACTCCAACCCTTGGGAACAATATAATTTACTATCAAGTCTTCGTAAATCCCAGTCTATTCCCCATATATAGACAGAAAAATAGATTTTAGATTTTTTTTTATGTATATGTTGGCTTGGATTTTTTGCAGTAGATAGTTTGCTTATGTGGTTTTGGTGAGATTTTTTTGTGAGTTAGGTTTTTTTTAAAATGTTTAAGGCATTTAAAAGGTAGGCACAACCTACATTGTAGTTTTTGGTTGCTTGCCAAGCCAAGCTTACCAAAACCTGGAATAGTTTTGGGAAATTCTGTACAAAGACAAAAATGGCAGCTGTTTTCAAGAAGTTCTAAATGAAAACTACTATGAAAGAAAGAAAAATATGCTTTTATTCATTTTTGCGATAGCTTCCCCAGAAGGGTTTAAATCCTCTTTATTAATTATTTATCTGTTTTGAAAACAGTATACTCAAATGGTTAGGATTCTCTTATTTCTGGAGAAAATGTTATATTGCTTGTATGATGTTTATTTCCTGTATATCACAGGATCATAACTTGTGGTAAGGAAAAATAAGAATAATCTTATCTGCTTCTACCTACCAAAGGAAAAAAAAAAAAAAAAGAATGGTTATCCATAAACATGTGAACTTGGTTAGGAAAAATAATTCCTGTGCTCCTTGCTTTAGAAGGAAGCTTCTAAGCTTCCTTTACTTATGTATGATTGAGTCATACCACAAAGCTTATGCTGTATATTTACTCCAAAGCTGCTTGATAAATATGCAGAATTCTGATGCCTTTATAATATTATAAATTTTTGGCAAATATGATCTGCAGAAATGCCTCATCTTGTTTTGAATCCTGCTAAGCTCTTTCCATGTGATGTTTTGTGAAAGTGAGTTTCAGAAGCAAATTTTGTTTGTTGGAGGCAAAAATTACTTTATTTTTTTGGTTTTGAATTTGTCATGTTTGCTTCACTGAGAATTGCATCACTGGATTTCTGAAGCTGCATATATAAGAAATTTCTACTTGGCCTTCACATAGCATTTTTGTTTTCTATGCTTTTATCATAGGTCCTCTTAATGATCTCCTCTTCTTTTATTTATACTGATCTTTTCAACTACATCTTTCAATTTGTGAAGATTTGTGTTGTGTCCTTAATGATGCAAATGACTGTTTCTGCTGTTCCCTTTTCTGAGACAGAGTAATCAAATCCAAGAAAGTTCTTTGAGGAACTGTCCCCTTTTCATTCATCTTGCTCGTCTTTACCTCTTGCTGATGTTTTGATTTATTTTGATTTATTGTCACTGCCCACAGGTTTTCACTGTGCATTCCACAGTGATGCCTGGACTGCTGAAGCTAGTGGTAGTTTTACAAAAACAAGTTTACTGGAAGCACGATTCCAATATTGGGACTTTCTTTAAATTGTTATGGAACATGATGCATATGACTCATTCAAAGTCGTCTTTACAGAAATCAATGATTTGTATATGTTTGCTTTAGACTTCTAAGCTGTTCCTTGCATCCAAAGTGATGAGCAAGTCTTTTGCTGTTACTGTCATCATTAAAGTGCATGGCATAAAGCAGGAGCTGTTTAAGTAGAAATTACCAACATGAATCATACAGGAAATCCATTGTGCCTCCTTCAGGTACTTTTAGTGGTTTACTACAATCATAAAATAATAAAATAATAAATAAAAATAAAAAATAAAGAAGGCATGGGTTGGTAAATCAGAAGGCAGAATATTAATTCAAACCTTCGATTCTCAACTACTTTTTTATAATGGACTTCTTGGAACAAAAAAATGGCATGTAACTTTACTTCAAGTATAATGGCGCCAGTATTTGACTGCTGGTAATGTTCAGAACTGTTATCTGGTGAGGTAGCAGGTGCAGAGCCTCCTAACCCATCCCACACATCAGTGTCACAGCTTGTGCAATGGCTTTACTTGCCATCAACCAAGTCTGGGCAAAGCCAGAGTCTGCTAAAGGGTCAGGAGCCTACAGCTTGTAGCTATGAAAATCAGTAAGTCATTCTGCTCAAAAAAAGGTATTGATTTTTAAGTAGGAGCCTGAAATGAGGGTTCACAACATTTCTTTAAAATCGTTGTATTAGCACCAATAACCCTTAATACTTATCCTAACAATCAGCCTTGTGTATACAAACAAATCAGAATCCAATATTGAATTTTTCTACCCTAATGGCAGAAGAGAGTTTTGAAGGGTAATGGATAGATTTTAGTTTTTTTAAACGGAGAACTGCTTCTAAACATAATGAGAAGTGCTTAGTGAAAGCTGGTATAATTAGTGTACTAAAGGAAAGAATGAATGTGAAAAACAGAATGTACCTAAGGCAAGCTTAAAAATAAGCTAATTAGCTAATATTTGAGGTGGAGAATGAGAAATGGGACAGGCAGTTTTCATCCACATTCTGGTTAGATACAGATGGGGCAAGATTATGCCAAAGCCACCAGGGAACAAAGAGAATTAATCAAGGCAGGAGACAACGGAAGTTAAGACTTGCTCCTGGGTGGAGTTTCCATTGTGCAGTGACAGAAAATACTCTCCAGGAGACAGTTTGAGGAGCTGAACAGCAAGGGAAAGACAAACAGCTGTAGACAAAGCCTGGATTCCATTCTGTAAGATGAGTTTAAGTCTATGCAGAGCTCAAGATCTGTCACGGTGATGAGTGCAATTATCTGGAAAAGACTTTGAGGGACGATTTGGGGCAGGGAAATAAGAGGACAAATACCACTGTTTTAACAACAATGAATTTGCTCTGAGCTTACTGCTCGGTTGACTGACTATTCAAAATTCCATGGCTACACTGAAAAGTTAAATCAGTAACTGTAGAACTGTAGAACCAATATATTTATAAGTATTGATATTTTTAACAGTACTGGTGTTGTTTGACACAATTACTGATTGAAGTGTGATCATATGGAGTGTGTTTTTAAAGTCATTCAATGACATAAATTCTGATTTAAGTATTTTAGTATTATTAAAACATATTAAATTTTTTTAAGATTTTGGATATTAGTATGACCTATAAACTTCCAAATCTGAATAATATCATGGTTCTTCACTGTTTACTTTTGGAGGAGGCCTTTCATGCAGTAATGATAAATCTTGGTGCTGTGGAATATTGTTGATGGAGTTTAGATAAAAAAGATCATTCCTTTTTCAGCCATGACTCAGAACTGTACTTCATCAATAACAGTGACAAATAGTAAAATACACAAAGCATAAATACTATCTTAATCCTATGTCTTCTGTGATTCCATTTAAAAAAGAATAAATTTTGCTATTTTCTGAGGAGTAGTGTCAATGCCATATAATCATATTATCTTATGGCTTTAATTTTACTGTATACTTAAACAAAAATACATTTAGAAAAGGTAGTATTTAAAGTTTCCATGCTACATATGCTTTACTTTGCTATAAAGCTGCACTCTTACTTGATTTAACCACTGCAGATATGTTGTGTCTTTTTTTTGTGACATACTAGTGGTTAAATTTTTACTTCAGTGATGTATACATGTCTCTGAGATGAAAGAAATGCAAGCCTTGCTGACAATGATGAGAGCAGGATTTGACATTTCTTGAAAACATGTTAGTGTTGGGGGATTTGAGTTTTCCCTTTCCATTGCTGTTAGTTTCAGTGGAGGTAACTCACAGTTAGCTGGTTAAACAGGTTTTTGGTTTTGGTTGGATGTTTTATTAGCAGATAGAAGGTTTCTGCTCCTACTGTTGTTTGACTTGAGTTTGAGACTATCAGCTCCAGGCATGGGTTTAGATAAGGATGAGGTTATAATTCTTAGATAGGATACTATATTCAAATATAGGAGGAACAGTGAAATTCTGGAGATCAGCCAGGTTCAAATATTGTTGCTAAAACTATTAAATAGATAATATTAATATAAAAGGCCAAAATATCTTCACTGCAGGTGGAAAAAATTGTATATCCTGAGAGATTTTACAAGCTTTTCTTAGGAGGAAGCCCCCGTGATTTTCATGTAATGGGACATCTCAAGTTGCTAAAAAACATGTAAGGAAAGTGGTCATTGAAAATGGTGGGTTTATCCTTTGACTGAAGGTGATTCTTATGCTACAACATTGCCAGTTTGCATCAGTGGCAGAAAGATTAACTGATTCATCTTCTGTTCTTCCGCTTGAATGAAATGGAAAAAAGTAGTCATATGTCATTAGTACACTCTCAATGAGTTCATGTATGTTTGTATCCATTTTGATGCTGTCAAGGACATATACAAAAATATGTATAAACAAAGTGCCTTAGTTCTGTTTCCAATGCAGTGTGTTTGATTTTTGTTGTTGTGCTAACTAGGAGCACAATTATGCCTACATATCTTAGTCTAATACTGTTCGCACTAAAGCAAAGCTAATAACAATGGAGAAAATAGCAGTGTGTGACTTTTATGTTCAAGAAATGGTTTTAAGACTTTTTGGCTAATGGTCAAACTGGTATGGTAAGTGTGTCTCTACATTCCTGTGCTGAAGGCACATTGGTCTTTCTCTCCCTCTTTCTGCCATCTCTCTCCCCATTTTTCCTTTTTCTCCAGTATTTTTTTCTATATGCAAGAGCTGTCTTCTGGAAGACTTTTTGGAGGCTTCCAAGAATTGCAGTCTTCTTGATACTTCAAGGAAAATAAGGAAAACTGGTTGTGTTGCAATAATTTTCTACTGAACAATTCAAATGTTTGAAGACTCAAGATCTTTCTTTTTCAGTTTTCTTAAAAGCAGGTCCCCAAAAGGGGTTCTGGGACACATATAGGATAAACTTACTTTGCAAGTGGGAAAACCAAACAGAAAGCCCAGCATACTGTAACCATGCTTGTTTGTGCAGGAAATTAAAGTGATCTCAATTTCACTCAGGTCAGCTCTCAAGAGTGTACAGGAAAACCAATAATTTACTACAGGATTTCCTTTTGGATTTCCAGTGACATGTTTGGTTACCATAGCACCGCTGTTTTGACCTGATGAACACAACTGTAAGGTTGGAGATTAAGTTTTTGGAGGCTGGTGCTGGTTTAGGTTGTGTTTTTGTTTTGTATGCTAAGGAAATGTGGTAAGAGCTGAAGTGTTGGTTAAACAGAAACACTGCAAGAAATGTGTTTATAATGTGTATGAAAGGATCAAAAGAGTAGCATATCAAAAGAACTATAATGCAAGTGTTGGAAAAAAGTAAACTTTGTATTCTTTACAATGTTTTTTATAATTTCTTCACAAAAAGTTACTTGCTGTGAACACAGCTTTCTTGAGCCTGGAAGTCTTCATACCCTACAGAAAAGAAAGAGTATTTCAGTTTGTCAGCTATTGCATTTATACCAGATGAGTTTTGAACACAATTAGTGTATTATTCGCTGAAAATGTCTATCGTATAAAACAAAAAACAGAGCTGAAGAGCAAGTCTTACAAGCATCATGGGAATAGATTTTATTTTAGTTATAGGAAGTCCCTTTGATCCTTTGTAAAAAACTTGCTTTGGATTAATTTGGATGAATATCAGCAGATTAATTAGTTAATTAGGGCCTTCTCTTTTTGCCTTTTGATACAGGAATCAGGAACTTAAAGACCTGGGAGAACTTGCTCCTCACTGGGACAACATGCGCAAAAGCGTAATTGCGCACTGTGATCAGATGTTGAGCATGTATCAGGATACTCTTGCAGAGCTTGGGAAGCATACAGGTAGGTATCTGTGTTTTTATGAAAGTAGCCTCTCTTCTGGAACAGTTTAGGATTAACTAGATTGGTAGTAATTAAATATTGTCATATTTAGCAGAAATAAAACATAGAAAAATCATAGAATATTTTGGGTTGGAAGGCACTTTAAGATCATTTGGTTACAACCCCTGTGCCATGGGCAGAGACACCTTTTGTTAGATCAAGTTGCTGAAAGCCTCATCAAACGTGGCCTTGAACACTTCCAGGGATGGAGCACCTACCACTTCACCACCCTCACAGCAAAAAATTTCTTCCTAATATCTTATGTAAACCTGCTCTCTTTTAGTTTGAAGCCAATCCCCCTTGCCCTGTCACTGCATGCTCTTGTAAATAATTCCTGCTGGTGTGGCCTCCCTCTGCCCAGAAAGGAAAAGTAAGAAAATGACCATATTTGTTCTGAATTACTAAGAAGGCTTTGTTGTTGTTGCTGCTGCTGCTTTCTTGCTGATGTCAGATTTCTAACACCAGTCCTCACAATCACTATCTCAAATACATGTTTTTGAAGACCATGCTGCCATTATTGCTTGCTTATTCTGGTTTGCTCTATATTCTCACCATTCGATATTCCCACTACAGCCTTCTCTCACAATTTTGTGTGTGTATGTGCATAGCAGTGCATGTCAGAGATAAACACTGTACAACCTAGAATATTTCTGAGAAAAAGATATATTACACTTTTGAATACTAATAAAAATAGGGGTTGAAGTGACGGGATCATTTTGTGGAATATCTGGGTTACATTTATGAAGGATTTGCAGTATTTTCTTCATTACTTCTAGCTTCAACAATCAGGTTTTAGTCCATCATACAACTAAAATACATATAAATTCTTCATGTAGATAATTGGGTGCATTTTCTTTTATTGTCATGAATCTGCCACATTTAGCAGGTGAGACACAAATCTTTCCCCTTCGAAACAGTCATTAAAATGGTAGTTTTATCCTTAGCCATGACTGAGTGTGGTATTCCTCATTCTAGATTGCTCTGGGATAATGTTCTTTGTCACTACGAAAGAGAAATCTTGTTTTAGTGTAAGAACCTAAAACAGTTCCTAACCGAAACTAAGCATTTTGGAAGCAGTGGATCATCTACTCAAATGTTTGTGGGGGGAAAAAAATCTCATCTTTTACACTAAATGATATATAATAATTTGCAATTTGTTTGCAAAAGTGTACTTTCTTATATTTGTGATTTTTATTTTGCCATTATGAGAATATTCCAGTTCTGATTTCGACAGACTACTGCCTGATTCAGTATAGCACTTTCTGTGTTTCTGTTTTAACTAGCATATACATGTATGTTCAGTGCTTTGCTAATTACATTTTGAAAGCATGTCATAAATTATTGTAAGAAAGCTAATAACTACAGATAATGAAGGAATCCATGTGGTAATTATAACATGTGGGACAATATGGAAAGGATCTTTTGAGATTAAAAAACCAGACATTATAATCTCTTAAATGAAAGTCCTGCAAGACCTGTGTTGTGCCAAGTGACTTTATAAAGAGTTGGTAATATTTAAAGGCCTGTTTTGGGTGGGTCTTGCGAGAACTGCAGTGGACCTGGGAATCTGAGATTATTGAGGAGGACAGAAGCAGCACATATGAAAAAGAGTAGGGACATTTATCTGAAAACATAACAAAGCATTAAACCAGAGCAACCTAATAATTGTAGTGAAGATGAGAAATGATCAGGAGGTGTTAATCTGGAGGTACATACACTCAGGTACATACCTAATTCTTGTTTCTTCAACAACCTTTTCTCCCCATTACTCATAGTGTCAGTAAAACACCTGCTTTATATTTGGAAATCTCGTGATTTTGCTTCTCGTGTGGAAAGTTACTTGAAGATTTCAAAACTTAATTTATTGTTGTCAGTGGGACATGAACACGTTGTAAATCCAAATAATTGCTCAGTTCTTCTAATGAAAACAATGTTTACTTTTAACCCTGAACTGTAGTATGTCTATCCTTATCAAATCACAAATTAAATTAGATGATAAATCCTCTGAGTAGTGATTGGGGTTTTTTGAGTTGTTCCATAGAGATTTCTTATAAAGTGTGTGTGGGAAAAATTTATTGTGTATGCTTATGTAGAACAAGGCTGAAACCTCAAATCTGTTGTTTGATCCTGTAGGCAATGTAGCATTTGGCTGCCCAAAAGCAAAACAAAACGTCAAACAGATTTTTTTTGTGTTTCTGCTGTCCATTATTTCCCTTTAACTGGATATTTTTTTTCTGCCTAGATCATTTGCCACAAGTAATTGCAGTTCTCTGTGATACAGAGATTAATTTCCCTACATACAGTTTTTGCAAGATTATCCCTACTGTCTTTTTTTTCAAAGGGTGGATGCGGAAAAAGTTCATTGCACGTTTTAAGATGCCTCAGTTTATCTTCCATTCCAATTCAGGATGACTCTTATTTATAAAGAGTAAATATTACAACTTTTAAAACCAAGATTATAGTCTTTGGTAAGAAAAGCAAGCCAGGCATACATTTGACTTAATACTGTAGTTGCAAATAATTGAGAGAACCTTGTAGGTACCGGAAATCCAAGTATTCATGAAGTAGAAATTGCTGAGATTAGAGATGTGAGCACAACTTTAATTTAGACTTTTCAGGTCAACATTTTTCTCTTTATCTTAGTCAGCAGGTTGCCTGAGTTTGGGTTGAAGCATTCAGAAGGGGAGAAAGAATCTACAAATAAAATTTCTCCCAAAATATACCCACATTTCTCCTGTACAATCGCTTGTTGGTTTCCTGAGTAATACCTGCTTCACACTCGACTGAGCTATTTGTGGAATTTAGTGGAGAAGGCTGTTGTTAGTAGACCACTTAAATTTCTTCTTGAGACTGAAAGATTGCTGTGAAAGTATCCAGAAACTGCATTAATGTTGGAAAGTAAATTTGGTTTAACAGAGTATTTACTGAGAATAGAGATTTAGGGGATTAAGATTATTTTAAATTTGATTTGTTCTGGCAAACACTTTTATCCTCAAAAACGGGTGAGAATTTTAGAGAATTTGTTTTTTATTTCAAGATAACATACCAGGAATCTATAAGTTAGGTAACACAAAATAAATGAATAAAATCAGGTGAAACTAAATCACAGATTTGGTGATATTGGGAGGGAGCAGAACTTTTAAACACTGTTTGTTTTAGTTTGACCTGAAATGATCCCCAAATGATCTCCCCTCTCCCTAATTAATTTTTTTTTTTCTATTCCTGTCATCAAATTGAAAAATCTATTATTCATCCAGCCCTAGATGGAGAAAAAAAGACAAATGAGGTTAGGGCAACTGAATACTGCTCTTGCAAATTGGACACTATTCCTGCCTCTGTCACAAAGTTTCTGCATCTGTATTCTGATATTTCCTAACTTTGAAGAGTTTCTTCTTGCAACAGTTATAAGAACTGTTTTAACAGAGGGAATGTAGGTTTTTTAGTAATTAAACACAACTTGCCAAGTTACTTAAAAGCAAACATATTATACTGAAAGTTAGTTTTATGGTATGGATGCTACTGGTAATCAAAGATTGAGATATTAATTCTACTTCATGGATCTGGTACCTGAGCAAATGTATTAATTGAAAACAGGTGTGTGCTTCTTATGCCACAGGTTTCTGGCACGGGATGAGAAGGGTTACTTGCTTCACAGGTCTTCCCTGAAGAGAGGAATAACAAGACTTGGCAACGCTGCCCTGCTTCTGCTCAGGGCAGGAGTGCATTCCTATTAGCAACCTCTTTTCCTCTTCTCCCTCCTACTCTTATTTCACCTGTCCATTTAAATTTACTGTCTTCTTATTCTCTTCTTAGGCAGCCAGTGTTTCCTTGTGTCAGTTCTGTTGTCATTCTTTATGCTTTGTTCTTAGTCTCAGCTGAACTCTCACAAATTGTCTGCCCCTTTTTCTGTTTTCTTTCCTAATTGCTTACCATCTCCTTGCCTGCATTACTTTCATTTTTTTCTGATAGTTTGAGTTCCCTTCACTACTCCTCTAATTCTATTTCTGTGTTTTGCAGATGCAGGTTTCCCACTGCATCATCAATGGCTCCTTGTTTCAGTCTAAATCCCCAAGTTTCCTGTCTAATATGAAACTTTCGTTACTGTTAATTGCTCTTGTTTCTTATTCTTACTTATCTGTGCTAAAATATTATTTTAAGTTACTAAACTTAGGAAGCAGCCTAAGCAGGCCTGGCTGGTCTGGAGCATCACTGGTGCCCTCTGGCAGTATGATTTCTATTGGGAGACAAAATGCTTAGTCCTCGCAATCGGTGGCATTTTCAACAGATAAACCCAAGCAAGTATTGCCTGAGCTACTCAAAAAAGAAGAATATAAAATATTTACCTTACCTTTTTATTTGTTTGTTTGTTTCAAAGAAATATAGAACCTTGACAAAAAGTATTTTAAAATTTTATTTGAATCAGAGGAATTTTAGTTCTAATGATTAATAGTTGGCAAAATTATAGGATTCTGAAAAAATAGTCCATGTAAATGTTGGGCTGTCTGAGTGAGAAGATAAGATCACCTCCCTTTCATAATTTACACCCTTTTATATATATTGTGTAAATTATATTTTCATACTGTCAGACTTTAATTATATTCCTTTATACTACAGTAGAGTTACTCAGTCTCACACTTTTGAAATATGCAGCCAGATGAGTTGGGTTTTTTTCCCTCAGATCATTGTGCTTCCTGTGGTTCTGGCTTTTTAGAAAGAATATTAATTTATAGATTTCCTTAAGAGTTTGTGTTTCCTTATTTGAGCTTTCTAGAATGCATAGCCAAGTAAATGTAATTCATTTGTTTGAAGAAAAAAATGTTACTTTGTAATAATGTAGTGCCATCATAACTCTGTAGCCTTGTGTTTTTAGGACAGAGTAAACATAATGCACATTAACTACGATGTTTCCAGCACACTGATTTCAGACAGCAGGAAAAAATATCTTTCACCCAGAATAAAAAATTAGATTGTTCTGTGAATTAAAAGCTGGTTTGTTGCTTCCAATATGGATACATGCTGAGACTCAGTTAGACAGCCATTCATCTTCTAATCTACAACTACATGCTAAAATTAAATGAAAGAAGACTCACAACATACAGGTATTGTCCTTGCATTAAAAGAAGACAAAACATCTGTGTGCTTAAGATAACGATTCTTTAAACTTTTGCTTTTCAGGTTCTTCCTTCAAATCAAGCTGTAGCAAAGGAGAAAAAACACTAGAATTCATCCCAATTAATCTTCATCTGCAAAGAATGCATGTGCATAGTCCTCGATTGAAAGGTAAATATTCTGCAGAGAAATTCCCCAAGTATGACAAAGCGTGCTTTGAAAAATACAGTTAAATTTGCAACTGAGAGGTATGGTTTCCATTTTAGTCCTTTTTAAGATGTAATTATCTTTTAAGTATCCAGTTTCAAAGGTGAGCATTAGGTGGGCATGCTTTCAGGTGAAATTTAAAAACCACAAGAGAACTGAAAGTTATGCTGACTAGAGAGTTGAATCTCAGTCATTTTGAAGTTTTCACTTAATGGTAGAATATTGGCACCAGAAAAAAACTTTGTAAGTGGAACATGAGGGTGCTACAGATAAAAGGCATGGAAAATAATACTATTAAATTGATTTCTTTTTAAAATTCATTTATGTGCAATTTGGGTTTACATGGATTTTGAAGAATGCTGAGGAGAAAAGAATATCACAAGAAATAGAGTGACTTTTAGAGAAAATTCTGAGATTCATTTCATGTTGCATACACTTTGCCAATCAGTGAAATTTGATACAGTATTAGCTTGTTTGTAAGATTCTTGGAGTCTGGCTTGATACAGAAGGTTTCTTGTATCACTAGATTGTTGCTGGTGCTTGTTTGGTGGCTCTTTCTTGTTGATTTTTTTTAAATAAATCAAAACCAAACTTCCAAATTCATTATTTAAAACTCTGTGCTGCTGTACAGGCTTAATTTTTCAATTTGTTTAATGGGCTCTATGAAATTTCTGAGTGGTTATTTCCTGTCTTTTTGGGGGTGGGGTATATGTATCTGGAACCTGTCTGTTTTCCTGAAGGGTTTAATATAATTCTCTAATTTCATTCTCTTATGCCTGTGATCTGCTTCTAAAACTGAGGCTTGCAGTTTTGACTGCTGTTTGGAAAATTTCTAGAGTAACTAAGTATGTACTCAGTTGAGGTCCTCACTTAGGAGAGGACCATGCTTAGGTCAAGGAAGTGACCAGCTTGCCCATTCTCCACATTTCTCTACAACTTGCACCAAGACATATTGCTGCTGAGATTGATCAGAAGTCCTGAGACTGTGCTGAAATTTGAGAATCAGGTCTAAAGTTAAAGCTTTACAAGGGATTTCTCTGACTTATCTTCTGAAACCCCAAGTTTTGGATACTGCCTGCAGATCTGGGAAAACTAAGGAGTGGTTAACTCAATTTCTATTAAGCTCTTGTCCAAAAATATATTCCAAGGATGATGTACTCATTTTGTTCCTGTGACACTTCAAGCAAATAAGTAAATGCAGAATATATGTTCACTGAAATGTATTGGCAACCTATGCATGGTTAAAAACATCCTGTTGTAGCAGTGCAGAACTAATATTGTCATGATTCATACTGACACACTGCACAGTGTTCAGTAAGATTCACGTCCTTCTCAGGCATCGGCCTAATTTTTCATTGTGATCCATAATGTCAGTGTACTGTAAAAGCCAGTCTTAACTCTCTTGTTTTAAGGTGGCTTTTTTCTCTCCACCCCAGTTTGCCACCGGTGATAGTGATGGAGCACAATACTTTTCCTTCTAGAGATTTCTGGGATGAACTCACCAGCCTAGGTGATGTGAGTGGCATGGTTCCATTAAGGACAGTATTACTTCCAAGCTTGATACATCCTATTTCTTAGGAAGCCTTAATGGGCTCAGTGCTGCTTGTTTCTAAGTCAGCTTGTGCAGTGTTACCCTGTGCCATAAAACTATTTGCTCAGTGTTAAGACCTCTACTGATATTGTCGAAAATACTCCAAACTTGTAATACCTCCTGGAAAGGAGGAGAATTTTCGGTACTGTCATCCGTGATTCTTATTGATGTGGAATTCTGCTGCTGCTTACATATAATTTTAGCAGCGTCCATTCCAGATTATATTGATAGATACATATGACCAAATCATAGCACAGTGAGTAATTTGTTGATAAATTGAGGTCTATTAAATTTGCTGTCACTGTACAAACATGGAAATTACACTCTGTGGGATTTTTGCCTTATTAATACACCCTGCATCTAAGCAGATAGTAAAACAGTGAGTATAAACAGTGATTATAGGAATATTATACTGTGTGAGGTTAATGTGCATCCACTTCCAAGTTGGAACACAGAGACTTCCAATTATCTGTTAGATACTGTATTGGTTCCATATTTTGTTATTTCTTTTACTAAACAACAGTGCTTCCAAACATTTTAACAAAGTGGAAATTTATAATGACATAATGTGACAGCACAGCTTGTAATTTAGTTAATGTTTTGAAGTTAATTAACTCAAAAGCATTTTCAGGTTTGTAATGGTGGCTCGAACCTTAATATTATGTCTTTTCAAGAAAACCTGTCTGAGAACAGGACACTATGTTTATTTGCTAAAAAAAACATGGAATGAAGTATGCCACATAATTAAGAACTCATAATTTTTAAACTGCTTGAATTTTGCTTTGTTTTTTATGAATTTTGTCCTTTCTTTTCCAAAACTTCTTTGCTTAGGGCACATGGTTGGTCAATAATCAAAAAGGATGCAGAAAGCAATAAATGTTAGAATTGTTTTCTAAATTTGGAACTTTGTTTAAGTTATAAAACTCTCCCATTGTTATTTAATAAATGTTCACTGTGTCTTGTATTAGATATAGACAGTCTGAACAGTTTCTAGCAATGACGAATCAATCTGGAGTAGGCAACTTTGACATCAGGTTGGTCTTTCTCATCTCATGCTTTCCATGGCATATATCAAATGGTAGCTGGAATATAACCAGGAGACTGACAGGGGAGGGAAGAGAATAAAAAAAGAAAGCATGTAAACATTCATAGGGGTGGCAATTAAACGAGCCATAAAGCTGTCATTAAACCTTACACTATCAGATATTTTAATTTTGGCAATGCAAGACGTGTTTTAATCCCATCGATCATCTGTAAGGACATTGATATGTGGTTTGGTTGTTTTTTTTTTTACATGTTCAGTAATAGATTTACATTTACTGGGTTATTATTGGGTTGTTATTGGGTACTGATGTGAAATTGGAAGTACCTGTCTGCTTAAACTTTCAGTAGGAACAGCTTTGAGGAAAATAGTTTCCTTATTGGATAACTATATCCCTATCCATTTGTTAAACTCCACATTTTGCTCTCCTCATCATATTATATGTGTTAAATTTATATATCAGCATAGCTTTGCTTTTATTCCTGTTTGTGTACTGTGTGTTTGTTTTAAATAAATTCAGTCAACTGAAATGATTTTTTATTTTGAATCTGGTCAGTGTGAAATACTGACTGCTTCCTAAGAAGGAAAGCAGGTTTGCTTCAAATTCAAGC
Organism: Serilophus lunatus; assembly: GCA_013399895.1. Lineage (NCBI taxonomy): Eukaryota > Metazoa > Chordata > Aves > Passeriformes > Eurylaimidae > Serilophus > Serilophus lunatus. Next base: position 107,623 of record VXBA01002336.1, on the reverse strand, counting down.
TTGAGCTGTTCTTGACAGTATGAAACAGCTCCTTCAGCCGCATTTTAGGCTCTGTCTTCACTGCAAAGACACATCAGCAGTAGAGGGTCTTGCAGTGGATCTTGGCTATGAGATACTGGAGTATTTCTGTACCAGTTCACTGATGCTGACGCTGCATGTCCTTCACATGGAGCTCCAGTGTGTGTAGGTGGAGCATGTCAGAAGGCATTCCTCCCAAGTCTTACAGCACTCTCCAGTGTACTGTGCTCTGGAAAGTGGGAGTGAAGTTGCTCTGTGCCCATCACCAGGGCCATAGATGTTTTCTTCTTTGCCATCCTCACTCTTCCGTGTTAGTTTGCATGAGGTGGGTGCTCAGCTGTGCTGGGTGTGTCAGTATCGCAAACAGCTGCTGTTGACCATGCTGAGAAGAAAGGAGGGTAGATCTGTAAATCCCCTCTCCAAAGTAACTATAAACAGGGTCACCGTTTGTTTTTAAAACACAGTGAACCACGGTTTAGTCTTTTTTTTCATGAGTTATCTGTAAGCATACTCAGAACCCATTATCCAGTTAACCTGATGAGTTCATCTCTTATTTTGTTTTCAAGCCACTATTGTTTTAAGCAATAGAGCTACTTATTGCCAAGTACTGATTGAGCTCTAATAGCCTAAGTTTATGTATTATGGATAAATCTCTATTAAGACCTGAAAGAATGGGCTATTTAAGAATCTTGAAACTCACCTTAGGCTAATGAAATTATGTCACTTCTCCTTTTAAGTGGGAATTGAAGAGTCACAAATTCATTAGAGTTCAAATCAATTTGTGCAAATATGTTCCAAGATTCAGCTCTGGAAGTAAAGTATAGTTCATTAACTGAATCATTTGTACAGTGTTCTTGCTTCTAGGGATATTTATCATCAAAATTCAAGAAAAGTTCTATTTTAGGAGAGGGCTAGATTTTAATTTACACGGCAAGCTTCCTTGGTGAATAAAATAGTTCACAAAAAACATCTTTTAATGTTTCTTTTAGAAATAGGCTATAAGAATGAGGCATTCTGAACTGTATTTTTATACCTCCAGAAAGCTTGGGTACAAAACAGGTACTGCTTCGTGCAAACGTAAATTCGAACTTTGAAGGAATAATTATCGTGGTTTGGGATGTAATTAAATCTTCATCTCTGCACTGACAATCAATCACAGGCTTTTTTAAAAGGATGTTTCCTCTCTAGTTCTGTAAGCATGTATCCACACAAAAAGTTCATCCTGTATGTCATAAGACAGGTGTATACGGAGAGCAACAACAGTTTGTTGTCTCATCAAGAATTTGAGTAGTATGGTTTATTTCCTATTCTGGTAGCTTTTCAGCTGAAAACAACTGAATTTGCGTTCATAAACATATATCAAAAGTGAGTGTATGTCACAGAGCAGTGCTCTTCAATTTAGCATTAAGCAGCGTTATATCTGAAAGTGCATTAGCATTATACCTAAACAAATTCAAACTGGAAAAGAAGTAGAGATTTTTACTAGTCTAACTTACTCCTCTGAGGATGCAGTGAAATCATTGTTACTTGATGTCCTTAAATCAAGATTAGATGCCTAAAAAAGGAGATGCCTTCACTCAACCAGGAGACATAAGCCTGATGCAGAAATCATTAGCTGTAATTCAGTGGGTTCTATTATTCAGACAGTTAGACTATTTCATCATAATGGTCTCTTTTCACTCTAAAATGCTTGAATCTGTGCATCTCAACATGACTACAAGTTAAATAATGAAAGGGGTAATAAAGTGAAATACACAAAGGGCCAATTTACTTGGCAGCTTCATAAACTGCAGAGCTAGAATATTTTTCTACACTGTAGCATATAATTTAGATGCAGCCATAAATCAGATGAACTTTCTAAGGTGTGCAGGTGGCTGTATGGAAAGATTGATTAGCTCTTCTGCCTTCTTGAGACACGTATTATCAATTATTCTTTGTAAAGAATATAGGCTTCTTGTCCCAACATCTTGTAGGGTAGATGTCGCCATGCCTTGGGTACAGGCACATTCAAATCTCTGTGTTTGTCTGTCCCCATTCCAGATGCTCTGTATGATGTCATCACCGTGGGAGCCCCGGCAGCGCATTTCCAAGGATTTAAGAATGGCGGTCTCCGGAAACTGCTGAATAAATTTGAGGCAGAAAGAAGAAAGTAAGTATTCTTTCAAAAAGCTAGGAAAGTATCATTCAAGTTACATTAAAATGTTAAGAGCTCACTGAGTAAGAAAACAGTTTATCCTGCTGAATGCATGGAAGATTAAAATCTAGTGGGATTGGGCATTGCATTCATAAAATATTTCCTTTATCTTCCCTGCGTTTTTAGACTACAAAATTGAAGCACAGTCTACTTTTAATGATAAGACTTATTTTGAATAAAGGAAATTATCTGAAGCTGCACCAGGGAGGTTCATATTGGACATCAGGAAAAATTTCTGTATGAAAAGGATTGTCATGCATTGGAATGAGCTCCCCAGGGAAGTAGTGGAGTCACCATCCCTGGAGGTGTTCAAGAAATGACTGGATGTGGCACTTGGTGCTGTGGTTTAGTTGATGTGGTGGTCTTGGAAGTCTTTTCCAATCTTAAAGATTCTGTGATTCAAAATTTTTCTTTCCCCCCTCCTCCCCTCCAACCCCCCTCCTTATTTCAGGAAGCCTGAGGTCTATCAGTGCTTGAAAACATGCTGTTCAGATTGAGATACCACTTGGGTAATTATTGTCCTATGAGCAATGTAGCTGTAGACAAGTACGCAATACAGAAATAGTAGCTTAAAGTAGCCTCTTTATTTCTGACAGCCCTAGGCATCTGTTAAAAATATTTTTAGTACACCTGTGAAATAAGTAAGAAACTACTCCTATTCTTCAGAAAGCCAAGATAATTGCTGTTCTCAAATACTTTTTAACTGCTAAACATGTACAGAAGTGTTAGTTACATATTTGCTAACTAAGAATTGGATATATTTGTGTTTGTTGCTATGGCTGTTAAGATTTTCAAGCAGCCACAGCTGTCACTGTCAGCACCCATAGCTGTGACTGCTCAACTCTTCAAGTAAGAGTGCCAAGCCCGTGCAATCAGTGTCATAGCATTTAAAAGAGAATACAGGAACTACTGTGATCTAAATCATCAGGATGCTCCATATTAAATTAATTCCATTACGTTCAATAATCAAAAAACTTTAGTAAGTACAATATCATAAAGAATTAAAAGGAAAATTATAAAAATCTACTGTTAACTTCTAGGTTGAATAGCAGTTGGGATTAACACTAAAACCAAACAAATCCTTGCAGGTATATTTGCTTTGAAAGCTGTATTGTTGGGTTTTTTTGCACTACATAACATAATAATTTTGTTACGGCTTCTAAAATGTTTCATTTCCACATCCACCCCGATCTCAATACTTGCCAAAGATGAATTTCATTGATCGTATAAGACACATCATTGAACGTTAATACTCTGCTGCCAGCAAATTGGTATAGGCAGCCTTATCCCCTTATCCCTAGTCTTCTTGAGTTCTGCCTGGGAGAACACATAATGCAGTACCACACAGGAATGGCTATGCAATGCCCTTGTTTCTTAGTTGCCTCTAACAAGGGAGAGGAGATAATAGGCATGACTCCTTTGTTCGGCTCCTGTGTGGTGTCAGAGGGCAAGGATGGCAAAGGGTACTTGGTGCAGCACAGCCTCTTCTCATTTTCATTCAGCCTTATTTCACTGACTCAACTGTGTAGACCTCTAAGTTGATAAAGGGCTGTGTTCAGGAGAACTGAGTAAAGCTTCGTGCAGGTTTTATCAAGGCATTTCATACCTATTTAAATTGCTTACATTCACCCTGCTGCTTAGATTTTTCTGCATGCCTCAAAAATGCCTGTAATTGGGTGATTTTCAAGGACAGCATACCAGAAGTTTACTCTAGCAGTGCAGTTCCCTTTGTGTTTTTGTGTTGCCCCAGAAGAACGAAAGTCTGTCTTTAGGATGATATAACTAGGATAACTGTGCTACTGTCCTGTCAGACTCTTCCTAGAGTTAGTCAGACTAACAAGCTTGAGTTTGAGCACTGAAAACAGTGGACTGTGACATTTGGGTAATCACATGCCAGGCCTGAGGAAATGAATGTGTGTGAATTCCAAAAAAGTAGAAAGGAGGAAAACTCAAAAATTAGTCTTTCCTACTATCTTTGAGGGCAGCTGAGAAAAAAACTCCACAGGTTTGGGGTTTTTTCCCTTTAACTAGAAGAACTTGTGTGAGTCAAAAGACAGGAGTAAACAAGCTCTTAACATGATCTCACTTGAATATTCAGGAGTAGATCTACTTTAAATTAGTACATGAAAGGACTGTTCACATTCTTACCACGGAGAAATTTATTTCACTGTGGCAACAACAATGTTATTTTGCATGCACCTGTTTGTTTTGCTGCATGAGGATGCTTTGAGGACTCACAGCATTTCCAGGGGCTTTTACAATTTAAATTTTCTCTTTTGCAACGGGGGCAGCTTTTCTGAAGATTCGGTTGAAGGAAGAAGTGACACCTTGAAATATCAGTCAGAATATAGGATGAACAGGAAAAAAAAAAAAAAGAAAAAGAAAAAGCAGATTGAGCAGCCATTCCCTCTCGGTTAAGTGAGCTGAAGACCTAGAAGGTGATTTGGGAAGAGATCAATTCTAAAGCCAGTCCTGGTAGTTTTCAATGCCTTGTGTGCCTTTGACCTTCAGTCTGATTATTGGAACAGTTTACAGAAATACTCAACAGTGTCAGCATATCACAAAATATTCCTTGCTCAAACCTAGACTTGTGAATTAACAGACAAGAGGAACTGTTATCTGGTAGCATATGCAATTGTCAAGCCAAACCAAGACTTAGACATGTGTTTTGTGAAAGTTTATCAAACAAAAGAGTATGGGAAAATGTGTGTCTAAGGATAGTTCTGGCATGCTTTCTATTATGCAGAGTATACATTTCTCTGCAGACAAAAGAGCAGAAAACATTGGCTAATAATATTAATTAAAAAATGCAATATTTTTGCAATTCTTCTCTAATGTGTTACCATCAAGCAGGTCATATTAAAGAAAAAAAAAAGCAGATTTCTAAAAATATGGCCTGAAATAAGAGCAAGAAAAGCTTCTTTCAGGTGAAAAAGAATTTATTTACTTTATGATATGTGAGCCTTTCCATTGCTTTATAACCTATTCACATTCTGTTTTTCTGTAAAAAAAAGAGACAGATAAAAGGCTCCTCTACTAGAAATATCAGTCATGTCTATAAGGCATGACTAGTATATCTGTCCCTTTAGTAGCTAGTAGTGTATTTCATAAGACCAGTAAGAAGGACTTATGCTTTTTTAAAATTTTGTTTAGATATGATAGCATTTAAATTAAATAATTGAAATGTGATGATTAAGGTATTTCAAATTGTTGACAAATACTAATTATATGTTTAGGATATAAATTTATTTTAGAATATTTTTCTCTATGTTGTATTGGTTTGTTCTTTTTATTTTTTCTTTTCCTATTTCTAGCTAAAAGGGAAAGTAAGTGGGTTGTTCAGATAGTCCTTTTTTTGGCTTGGTAGTATAGATTATTTCTTCTTCCAGCAAATGGAAGGGCTTGTCTTCTCATCAGTCTAGATGGCACAGCAAATTATTTCTTTTATAGCTCAGTTGTGCAGGAATATTTAAGGCAGACATTCTGTAAGTTATACTCATGTAATATGTCAGTGCTTGAAGTGTTCATAAATAAATTTCAAGATACATAAAGGATTTTTTTCTTTTTAAAATCTAATTTAATCATCCTCACTTTAATCAAAACATAGACTTATAGTTGCATGTTTTTTAGTGCCCTAGTTCTAACCATCCAGGAACAGAGGTGTCTCACAAGCTGCACTAGGTGCTGTGATTCACTATGGTTTGATACATAATTTCTAGCAAGCTATTTAGAACTGATCCTGTTTTTAATTAGCACAAGCTTAAAACTGGAACAGTACTGAAAAGGATTTTCTGTTGGTTTGTGGGGTTTTTTAAGCTATAATAATTAAATTTAATTTTGAACCCTCTAAAAGCACCCTTCCTGTTTGATGAAGCTTAGATTTTGGTCAAGATATGAGGCATGCTCTTTCACTAACATACCTGTTACCAGAGATTTTATTAGTGCTGTAATCTTCTGGGTTCCTAGTACCCGAACGTCATAACCTTCAACCCATTTCCATTTTCTGAGGAACCCAAACTAATACTGTTTCACAAAAGATCCCAGAGATGTAGAATAATAATGGTCTGTGTTTGATCTAATTGTTCTTATGTCTATATTCCAAGGAACACACAGCCTGTCATACATAACACTTTTCACAAAGATGTTATTCTTTGCTCACTTTCCACTTTTATTTTTGTACATATACATATCTGTTAGAGAGAATAGACTTCACAAAGGTGAACATTTTTTCACTGACCATAAAATCAGTGTATAAAGTTTGTGTGCAAGTTTATATGAGAAATTGCTGAAGTTCATGCTATTCATTGAGATATAAAATTCTCATTGCAGTATTTTCCAGTTGTTAGACTCTCTTGACAGTATTTCCTGAAGCATTTCCATGAGCAGGCATAAAAGAAAGGAGGCTGGGGCCCTAAAAGAAGGGAAGGACTTGGGGGAGCCTTTCCTGCAAAAGTGAAGGAAAGCAGGAAACTTCCATCTATGTGGACTCCAGTAGTGGCACAAGGAGACTGGATCCATGTCTTTGTGTTGTTTCTTGTATCCTTACTTCAGCAGGCAGCCAGGAGAAGGCTCCTCTGAAAGGCACCATTTGCCTTCAGGTTTGCAGTGGGGTGCAATAACTTATTTCCTTCTGATAAGAGCCATGTTCAGTTACCTGAGATAAGATTCTCCCCTACATTAAAGGGGGCTTGCACCTTTCCACCAACGTAAAGATGCTCTAAAATGGATTTCAAGAACTGCGGAAGGCTTTCCCTGTGCATTCAGCCCTCCTGGAGTGAGTTTTCCTCGGAAGATTCCCTAGGAAGAACCTATCCTACTGTGGCATGTGTCCTACATAGTTCTCAAGAGGACTGAAAACAACCTTGACCTTTCTATTTGGTGAAACTCGTGTCCCACTACCAGCCAAAGGCATTGATACAGTTATTCCGCGGGTCAGTTAGGAATGAAGAAGAAATAGAAGAGCAGCAGTAAAAGCTGTATGCATACGTACAGCCTTTGCCATTTCTCAAAATAAGGATTGGAAGAGATTGTTTCATTTCTCAGTATTCAAAATTAATATTTCTAAGTTTGCAAGGAAATCTTAAGAAAATAATAATTAAAAAATAATTTAGACTTCTGGTTTCTCTCACGCCTGTTTTCATAACCTCAGCACTGATCGTATGGCACAGTTTTATTTATTGAGACAGTGAATTGTCCAGAGATTTTTTATGTAGTAAGTTATCACAGCTGTCCACTTTAGACAGAACATGTGATGCATAAGTTAGCCACTGAATGAGTATCTTCAGTAATGTACATAAACTCAAAGTTATGTGAGGGTAGATATACTTGCTGTCAATGTTTTAACTGTGTTCTTATTGTTAAGGTTTCTGGTTTTGACCGTGAAAAATATGAGGTCAAATGTTCATTGTGGAAAGATTTTAACCCAGTTGCAGATGGTGGCAATTTAACTCAGTCACACAAATTGCACAGTTAACAGCAGGAGTGGAGTAACTTGAAGTGCCATTCAAAATTAGACATTTAACATATTGCAGTATTTTTTCTCTGGCAAAAACTTTGTTAATCTAGAATTAAAATTGCAGATGTAGTCCATGTAATATTTATTCAAATTAAGTGATAATGTCCTTAAAGCAATTTTAAAACTGAAATGACTGCTGACAGTCATATGTGTTCACAGTTAATGGTGGTGCCAGTATGTGGAAATGATCAAGTGTGGTCTTACATGTTCATTGAAAGCTTTGAAACTTAACCCAAAAGACATTAAATATAGTTATAATGAGGCAACTTCAGTGAACTTCAGTAGTCATGTCTTTTCATGAACATTGAGGCCACAGAAAATCTCAGGCTAGCCTTACATGCAACAGTGTTGAGACATAACAATTAGAAAATTCAAATACTCCCAAATATGTTGTTTCTGACAAACAGTTATGTGCTTTCTTGGGGAGGAAGAAGTTGCCTTCAAATTGTGAAAGAAATGAAACATTTGAAGTTGTCTTATGCATTCTGGGTTCAGCAAATGTTAAAATTAGCCAAATAATGAAGTATGATAATACACTTCATTCTGCAGAGTCATTCTCTCTTCACTGTTTCCTTTATTTAAAAGCCATGTTGTACTTTATTACAATGAGAACTGCCCACAAATTTAGTATCACTCTTCCCTCTTTCTTATAGCATTGTCTGTAACTTTTCTGCTGCAATATTCAGTGAAGCTTAGAGCTGTGGGAGATCAGTGAAAGTGATCAGGGAATTAAAGGCTGAGGGAAATCCTAGAAAGGAGTATGTACATGATGAGCTCGATAACACTATTAGTTAGATTCAACCTGCAAACAGTCTGTTTGATGAAGGGAGGGAAAAGTCTGAAGGGGAATTAGAGAAGCACCAAGATTTTTAAAAATATGTTCTCACTCTGATTAACATAGACTGTTATTCTTTGTCTCAGCCCTGTCTACTGGTTCTGATAGCTTGAGAGTTACCATAAATGTGGAAGTAGATCTGACTTTGGAAGTCCATGTTACAAACAGTGTTGCTACCTCAAAGGTAGAATTGTGGCCATTTCCTCATTTTTGGAGGGACAGAGATTTTTTTCCCTCCAACTCATCAGGAAAGAGAGTTTATATGATTCATTTTGCTAAAATACTCAGAATTCTGACTGCTTCACTCAGCAGTCTAGTAACTCATGTAGTGATCTGTAAGTTGGAGATGCATAGTAATTTTGATGTGGCTGGTAGCATGGTAGAGCTTTGATGACTCAGATGCCATTCATCCTGACTGCCTCTACAAAAAAGTTATGTCTAAAATTTGAGACATTGGTGAAAGACAGAAAAATAAAATGAGTTATTGTGGATTTTGAGACTGTAACTCAGAAAAATATCTAAGCAAGAGGCTTAAATTTAAGACTGCTTAAATCTATCCTTATTTGCCAAAATACTTAAACCTTTTAAGTTTTATGAAAGTGATTTCATTTGGACTTCTGAATTTGTGTTGCATTTAATTTCTAATTTGTAGAAAACTAATGAGAAGGAGCTGGAAGGGCCACTAGAAGATACAAAGAGGAAAAGGGGAGTGAAGAGATTTGGAAAAAGACTGAAATGAAAAGCAATGTGTGAAGCTCAAATGATTGCATGAGTGTCAAAATTAAGGTCTCAATTAAGAAAATCAAGAAAGAAATTAGAACAGTTGTGAAAGGGTTGAAGAGGCTGAAGTATGTATGATTAAAAGGTAGAAGATGATAGAAGGAAGTTACAAACAGCAAACTGGAAAGTACTAGTATGTACATTCCTCTGGCATTGGTAATGTACCAGGAGTTGTTTGGTTACATCTTTTCCTGTTTTGACACTGAAGGTTAATATGAAACTTCAAGAGATGTGGTTAGTTTCTCTGAAAGACTGAAGCAGGGCTTTATAAAGGGAAGAATTATGCACAGGAGGTTTAGGTGAAGAGCTCTATACTAAAGCAAGGAACCAGTAGGTGTGTGCATGCCATTTGAAATGGTATTTGGGAATAATGGTATAAAAGGATATTGCATGATTAGTAAATGTTTGGAGGGAGGGAAAAGAGAAATAGGAAAAGAATTCCTGCAAAAGAATTGCAGTGGTTTTTGAACAATGGAAAGTAGGAAGTTTGCAGTATGCACTTGTGTGTATTTGTAGTAAATAACCCCCACATCCTGTTTCTTTATCTTTTATTACAAACTAGACACTTATTTCTTGAGATATCTCTAATTGTCACCATTTCCTGGACATCACTCATGCTAATGAAAAGTGTGGGCCACTATCAATTAAGCATTAATGGCTCACTTTGAAAAACTTAGAGAGGTAGTTAATAACATGTGGGGATTTCAGCTGGAAAAATAAGCAGCCTTATACTCTTTGTGATTATTACCTGACTTGGTCAAATTTTTTGTTTCTCCAGAATTACAATTTTTAAAAGTAACACATACAAAAATGGCTTTCTTATGTTCAGATCAGTCACTCAAAGGTTGAATAGTACTGGATTGTTTGGTGGTGTTTCATCTGTTGCGTGCTACTGTTCAAGCAAGCATTTGTTTTTACCTTTAAAGGAAGGAGCATTCAGTGTTGTCAGCGAAGTTCAGGTATCTGGCTTTTTTTTGTTGTTGTTATTGGAAAATGAGTGGTAAGATTTTTAGCACATTAAGTGTTGTTGTGAATAGCAGAAATGATTTTGGCATTCTGTGACTCTCTCCATTATTACAGTACTGGATACCAGTGTATTTACTACTCACCTGAAAACACAGCTAAGGCAAAAGAAGTCCTCAGCAACATCAATCATCTACAACCTCTCATATCGAGCCATGCAGACCTGCTGCTTAGTTCTGCAAGCCAGCGTTCTCCAGACAGCTTGAAGAATTCTTTAAAGATGCTTTCAGAAAAAGTAAGATTCAAATCTTCACTGCAATGGAAAATGGAATAACCAAGTCTAACTGCTGGGGCTTTTTTTCTGCATAAATTGACTTCCACAGCATGAGAAAATGTTAAACAAACTCTGCTAAAATGAGCTTTAAAAGGTTGCTATTAGGAAAAAAAAGAATGTTAGTTAGCATTACTGTAGGCTTTTCATACAGAAATTTGATGAAATCTATAAGGATTGTCTTTATTTGAAAGTGTAATTAGTTTAATTTCATGTGTCTTTTTTTATCCTCTAGTGGCCACATACTGGGGTTTATCAAAATAGTTTATTATAAATAATTTTGTGGTATGATGAGTCATTTTTAAGTCTCTTTCTGTGATACTTCAAGCTACTGCTTGTGGGAGATAGTCCAAGCCAGGTTTGTGCTTAAGGTTTAGAATTAATAGCATGATCAAAAATGGTGATGCAGCCTGGAAGGAGAAGCTAGGAAGTTGGCACCAGAAGGTCTCAAATTTTCGTTCTCTTTCTCCTATTATATCCCTCTATAGCTGTAGGCACTTTTTCATCTTAGTTTCTTTAGTTCTAGATAAAGAAAGATAGTATTTTCTCCCTGTCTCAGAGACAGATACTGGAGATTAGCTGAAGTCTGTAGTACTTTTAAGCATATGGAATATGTCATCCTATAAAAATATTAAACATTATAGCCATGAACTGAGAGGTTGAAAAAGTTTCCCACTGCTTCTTGGGCCATCCCTTTTTTAATGTGATCTCAGTGTGGCTTAATAACACTATCAATAACCATTAAAATATATCTTCAGCTATTGGGAAGTGACAACCCTTGTGGTCTGTTGAGCACCATTATCCCAGCAGTACCTTGTTTGATGGGAGAGTTTCAAATCTAAATATTGAGCTCAGTCACATGCTGGGAAGGCATTGCACTGCAGCCATGGGGGAGAGAAACATTGCTCTTGGTTACAGATGTGCAAATCCGCAGTAACTCTGAGAACACTGGAGTCACTGTGAATGTCAGGGATAATACAGGTAAGCAGAATTCAGCCTGGAAATGAAACAGAGGAATTTAAAGGGGGGATTGTAGCAATTAGAGTGTATCTTTCCACATAGGAGGCCATTTTTAGCTGTGCATAGAATGAGTGGAGCAGGTCTGTTAGCGACTAGCTCAAAAAACTGTACATACATAGGTAAAGCAAATCAGACAAAGAAGTGTTTGTTCTGAAGATTCAAAGTGTGGTTGCTATGGAATTTGGGTCATTGCTACAGCCATTTGCCTCTCTGGGCAGGAGTGGATGATTTCAGAGTGGCTGCAGGCAGCTGGGTTACTAAACTACTGTTTTAACCACAGTCTCTTGTAGAGTCTGACTATAGAAAAAGGTCAAAAAAAGACAATCCATTCAGTTTTCAAAAGTCACAGATATTTTACATTTATAGCTGGCGATTTGGTTGTATATATTCGTATCAACCCCTCAGGGCCAGGATTAAATATGAGCACAGGTTCTCAGGAGTCTTCTCACCTGGCATAGTTTGTGGATGCCTGTCTAGCCTCCAGCTTTTGCTTGGAAGAGGTTAATCCAGTTTTCTGAATGACTGCTGCATGAATGGTTCATTACCTGCTTCTCTGTTCCCAAACTTGCTCTCAGGAGAAGATGGATAATGGAGAAAGAATAGGGTGGGACCACTGCTGAGGAAAAAAGTGTAGAGGCACAGCCCCTTGTAAAGAAGGAAAAAGAGATGAGGAGGAAAGCAAAGACCAAGAAACAACTTCAGGGAAGGGAGATACTTTTTCAAACCCCAAACCAAGTGAACCCACATGATACTGCTGTTAGATCCCTCATAGTTAATAAAAAGCATAATCTTGTCCTAAAATAATCTGTCTATATAGTCGGCTATAGTATAGGAGACTAACACAGTGTCCCTGGTTATAGAGATAGAGTGGCACATGCTTTGCTGCATATAATTATGTGATGCCTACTTGTATTCCTGAGGCATGTGAAGTGCTTCTGCTCTTCCATCTTTCCTATAATTTTTATATGTAAAAAAGAAGCATTCATACATCTTAACTTGATAGAAATTTAGAAATTAAGCAGGTGTTTGAAGAAGTAATAAAAAAGATTTGCCTGGTGATTAAATTATACAAGTTTATTAAAAAGCATACCACCTTTTTTAAGGTAAAGCTAAGTTTGATATATACAGTAATCCTCTCTAAAAGTATTAAGTAGTAGTGAATATGTCTGAGCTATCAGTAACGTTAATTATATTTATGTTAGAAATGGAAGGACTGGCTGCATGGATTAAATTAAATCAAAAAATTCCGCTGCTTCTTCTTAAATTGGGCTTATTTTCTCATATTGAGAAAAGTTTTACTTCTCTGTATATAATGTGCAATTTACCATAGTGTTTTCCTGAGACTAACATTTTATCATCACTCTCTGTTAATTGATTAAGGAAGCCTTTAGCTGTTGACAAGTGTATCAGCATTTGCAGCTTGCAGAAGGCTTGATAAATTCATTTTCCAGCTATGCCTATCTTTGTTTGCAGAAATATTCTTTAGTTGAGTATCTAAAAGAATTTGCAAAGTTTTCATTTCTTTGTATAGACTTGTTTTGTGATTTCAATGCAATTTTATAAATAGTGATGTTCTGCAAATTTAGCTGTACTGAGCTGTTAGAAAATGTAGTTATAATGTAGATTGCTGTTAAACCAATGGGTTCCCTGAATGAAATTTAATTACAGAAGCATTCTATTCTCTGTATGAAAAAATGGATGTTCACTTCTGTACCAATTTGCTCTTCAAAATTAATTTTCCCTATAAAATACTTATATTAGATTGTATTACTTAAACTTTTCAGATCATTACCTCATATACATTGCAGTCATAGCGAACATTCTTTACATCAAGTTGCCCAGTGCCCACGATTTCCTTAAATTTAAAGCTTTTTTGAGTCTGCCATGCCTGATGGAGAGACCTGAAATGACCTCAGGCAGACTTTGAGGGAAAATGAAGGTACGAAACATCAGTAAAACCAAGATGTTGGCATTTCTAAGGATAGACAAGTAATGTAGTTTTGACTGTCTGGATATGGAACCACAGAAGAGTCTGGAAGACATTTTGCTGCTTCTTTAAAGAAGAGTGGTAGGATTTAATAGCAATATTCCCCAAAGCCTAATGTATTTTCCAAGCATGTAACCATGCTTGAAAGCTGGAAATTTAGTAAACAGAAATTGTCCTATATTGCAATTCAGGACGATGAGGAGACAGTCCCAAAGGACTACATGTAAGAAAACTGTTTAAAAATACCTTTTTCCTCAGGGACCAAGTTGGTAAGAGGGAGAGGGAATGGGAATGGTGAAATTGCCAAGGAGATGAGTAGTGTTGCTGAACAAAGAATTCCAAATCAGGTCTGAAGGGAATCCTGATTTTGGTTTAAAAAGGTAGAAACTCAGCCTTGATGTGCTTGTGGTTCTTATTTTTAAAACTTTTGAGATTTAATTGCAGCAAAAGTTTACAGCCTTTCAAAGCGCAACCATTAAAAATTATCTTTCTTCTAAACATGGGGAAAATGGGAAAAAGCAGAAACTTCTCAAGCAAGTACCCATCCCAGCAGCTGGAGTTCGAAGGAAACCATCAATTATTCAGAACACTGTATTGTAATATTAGTAAATTTTTGAAGGGGTAGTAAGGTAGGATAGCAAGAAAAATAAATTGAGTAAGTGTAGAGATGTACAAAAGAGGAACAAGGGAAAAGGAATGGGATAAGGATAAAGGTAAAAAGTGCAGAAACTAGGATAATGACTTCCAAGAAGAGAGATGCTGACACTTGAAACTTACACGGTTTGGGGGTTTTTGCTAATTTTTCTCCAGGTTTTGAATAAGCAACATGTAAGGGCAGAATGAAGCTTGTGCACGTAATCTTTATTTTTAGCATTTCCTAGCTTTGTGTGGCTGCTTGTTCAGACTGGTTCCTCTGACTCTTATCTACCTACTTTTCACATGCCTGTTTAGTTAAGATTGTGTGCACAAAGACACATCAGCATCTGAATCTGCCTGCACATGACAATCCACTATGTCCTGGGAAAATAGGAAGGCAACTAAATCCCACTGACCTAGGATAAATAAATTCAGGTGATTGTGCTTTGAAAGAGATAAGGAACTGTTTCATGATCCCCTGTGAACCAGGGCTTCTGACTTGGGAGAGGAGCTTTGGGAGCCTGGATGGGATGTGTTGGAGCAGTTCTCCCTACTCTGAGAGATGAGCTCTGTTTAATGTTGTTGAAATAAAATTGGGATTCTGGTTCAGAAGACTGAAAAAACTACTTCAGCATTTCCTTTTGTTAAAAAATAAATAAAATGAAGCTAGAAATCAGGTGTCATCACCTACCCTGATATGTAGGTTGATACCTACAGGTATTTGTCTCTGGTAACACTGCTTTTGCAGATATTATAATATCAGCATTGTAGAGTGGTGGGCTTTGTTGAAGAAGATTCTTAAATTTGCTAATCGTGTTTTATCTGACACTTAATCAGAAATTATTGAGCAGTGGTTGGTTACTCTTGGAAATGGTTCTTGTAGGGGTTCTTCTCTACAGGTGAAATTTGGAACTCATATAAAATGTGAAAAGATTATGATCTCTATGTTAAGCCATAGCACTGGGATCGGAGAATGTAACGATGTCCATAACATCCTTGAATTGTTCCACAGTTTTTGTTGACCTGCTTTGTTTTTTGCCTCTCAGGCCAGCCTGAAACAAATAGCTACTCTGCCTAAGCATAATTGAGTATTATATCACTTTTATTTTGGTATTGCTTTCTTTGGTCTAACCTTTTTTTTTTCATTTATTTTTTAACTAGACAGAGTTATTTGTGCATGCGTTTAAGGATCAGCTGGTCAGAAGTGCCCTTTTAGCACTGTACACAGCTCGGCCTGGCTGTGTCCTCAAGAAACCAGCTGTGTCTAGAAACAGTGTGGAAGAAGGGGGTGATGTACAGCACCAGGATCATCCTTCTCAGATTAAAAGACAGGACTCTATACCCCATCATTCTGAGTACGATGAGGAAGAGTGGGTAAGTAGTCAGGAACTCTTGGTCGCCGTTTAATCCCAAATGCTACAAATCAACATGAAAAAGCCTTGAGAGTCCTTGTTGCATGTTATTGCAGGAGTGAAAGGAGTGCACGACCATGGAATCATGTTTTTCAGATGCATTTCAGACTTTGAAGCCCAGTTGAAAGGATTTTTCCAAGTGCAGTTTGCTGCTGTGGGGCTGCTTGGTTGTGCATATCTCATTGAGGATGATGGATATCTTCTTGCTCAGGCAGAGAAATAGTCTGTCTTTGCTCTTACTTGAGTTCTTTTTCGCTAGTTGGGCAGATTTAAGGAGACTGGAGCAGCATATGCTGTTATGAGGGAAATGTTCTTTTCTTTCCCACACCCCTCTCCAGCCTGTAAAAAGTTAAATACACTTGATGAAACTCTCAGCAAACAGAGCTCTTTTCCCTTAGACTCTGTTCCTAGAGGATGTCTGAGATTGTGTAGAAGAATTAAACATAACTTTTAGAATTTAACATTCTTAACATATCTTTCAAAGATATTTTATTTATATGGCTGAGATTTTGTAGATTAGTTATTTTAGTGGATGTGTTCATAATAGATGTGCTGCTTTTTTATATACAAATTCAAGCTATTTTTATTCAGTTCCAGCTCATACTTTTGAGTTCATCGCTGTATTCTCATAAATGTAAAGCATGCCAGCATATTCATCTCTATTGTAAATAATTAATAACTTGTGTGAGCTATGGTGCTTCCACCTGGACTATGATTTTTATCCATACCACAAATAAGGACAGAAGAATATATTTCTTCTACAGAGAAGGCAATTATTTCCAACCCCATGCATTAAGTAGTCACGAGATTTAAACAATAAATAACTCATTCTTTTATTTGTCGTCCTTTTAGTGCCTTGAATTCACTTTCTCTGTTTTTCTCAACAACTCAAAGATTCTTTCATAGAAAATGGTGTTTCTTTCCTTGAAATTAAAGCCAAAATGTTTTTATTTCCAGCTGTTAAAACACTGAGAAATATAAATATCACAATAGGTTTCATAAAAGGGAGAAATTCTGCGTTTTAAAAATGACATTTTTGTACAAATTGTGTTTTATTTTATTCCCTCAACTTAACCTCTCTAAAGAGAAGATAGCCTTACTCTATTTCCTTTATGATTTGAGAAAAAAAATTCTGCCGTGTGCTTGGTCCTTATGTATTAGAATGTGTAAGTGCAATATTAGAAAGGGTATCTTTTTTCTGTTGAATTAGTAAGAAAATTTTTAATAAAGAATGTAATCTTTCAGTATTTTCTGAGTTAAATTTAGTGAAAGTCACTGTCAAACTTGAGACAGTATCTGTCTTAGAAAGAAATTTTTTTTTCTGTATTTGAAAGATCAGACTTCGGTTGGTTTCCAGTTCTTTCTGTCAGTGGAAGTAATGAACATTGAGAGTTTTAATGATCAAATTGTCATGAACATGATGAAAAGAGAAAGAATAAATGCGTATAAAGTTTGAAAAAATGCTTAATCTACTCTTAAATTCAACTCTAAAGCTAAAAAGCCCTTAGATACATTGCTTTGTAGGCACAGCACTGTATTCTCTTTTGCTGTTGTGGTTTGGTTTTTTTTCATTATCAAGCCTAGAGTTACACTGTGCATTTGGAATTTGAATTTTAGTTTCTCTTGAAATCTAAATATTTAAACAACTCTCTGAGCTGACCCTGTTCCATCCTCTTCCAATGACTGCTTTATTTCTGACCATCACAGAAGTGAATTCAAAGCAGTGTTTAAAAGCTATGTTAGATCCATCCCCTTCTCTGGCATCCAATTTTATCTTTAAAGGAATAACTCCTGGTTTTTTTAAGTGACAGAGTGCCTGTTCCCTTGGTGACCAGTGTTTTCCAAAAAAGCTGCCTTCTCTCTGTGTTGCACCTCTGTTCTCTGACACAAAGTACAAGCACTCATACTGACAGCAGTATGGATTAAGCTGTTTGTGCTGCTGCACTACACTGAGGCAGCAGTAAAAGAAAAAATATTTGAGAGCTTTAGATTACCTCTGGGTAGATATTCTCTTGTCTTGGCAGCTGCTTCTGCTATCCTAGAACCTCCCTGCAGGAGGGCACCAAGCATGTTGTCATGTATAATGCAAGAAAAGGTGGGCGCAGTGCCACTTGGAGCTAATTCTGCTGTACATTTCTCAGTGACTGGTTAACACGGTTGGAGCTACAAAGAATAAATAAAATGGCATTTCCAATCAGCTATGTACAAATTCTGATATGGTGATCAGACACTAGGCTGGAATACTGTGTGTGTGTGTGTGTGTGTTATATATTCCATTCCAAACCACTTCTTAAGAGGGTCTTAATCCTGCACATATGTTATTTGCTTTGTCTATTAACATACCTTGAAAAGACCTGAAGGTAACTTACAACTATCAACCCACATGGAAAAGACATGAAGGATCTTTAGAGCACTGGGAAATGAAGTTGCTGTGTCATACTTGGCACAAGTAAAGCATAGAGCTGCAGTGCTGTATATGGAAGGACACGAAGTGACTGGGGAGTTTTGTAGTGAATTTAGAAAGCCTGAGAATCCTTGAAAAACAAAGACACAGCCTCTAGGACTCCACTGGCTGGTAGTGCTTAAGAGGAAGAAATCCAGTTAGGTTCAAAGACAGAAAGCAGTTTCCACTCCTGCTCTCTGAAATGAGGAGTCTCTATTGCTTTTAATGATACTATCGGAGCAGATGGAAATTTATTATTTTTTTAATTGGATGAATGAGAGAGAATTATTTTGCAGGTTCATTTTTAAATGTCCTAGGAATAGTGCCCAGTGATGCTAAGGCCTAGTGAGATCTTTGAGTGTGCATGCCTGCCTACCTGCCAGTGCCACAGCAGAGGTGGCACTAGAAGTGAATTTCTAACTAGCAGCACCAAACCCACATAAGCCAAGACTCTTTATCCATCCCAAAAGGCTTCTGAAGTTTGGAAGAAGTAGAAGATAGAGACAATGCAATGACGTATTGATATGTGGTCAAGTCCTGTTACAGATTTCTTCTTTCCTGAAGCTGCCTTGAGCTTTGAGCTTTAAGAAGCAGCAATGAGAGGAAGCCAGAGACTTTGTTTCTCTTGTTCTTTCACATCACATCAATAAACTTGCTATCCAGTTATCTTTCCAGGAGCTAGTGAGAAACCTGATATCAGGAGAGAAGCATTCTGCTTAAGGAACTAGGGTCTTAGTACTTCAGTGTATCAAGAAATAAGGACCTGTTTTCTTCTGATCCTTCACTTTGCACAGTGAGTTTATAAGAGTTTACTTAAGAGGCTGTTTCAGCTGCATTTTGTCCTTAAACCTGGCACACACTGCAAAATGATCACCTGTGGGGTAGTTCTTAGGCAAATTGAAAATAGACCACTTAAGGAGATGAAAGGTGGGTGGAAAGTGTGCTAGGCTACAGGAAAACATTCTGAAAATGGTAAGGGATGAGAAAGAATGTTAAATGGATGAATTTCTTCTCATGGAGAATCACAGAAAGCCACTTGATTTTCACTGTTCGGAAACCGCATTTTTACTTAAGAATTTGCCAAACTGCAGAATTTCAGCAGCCCTCTTAGAAAAATGTGGCTGCCTTTATGCAGACAGAATAACATCTCAGTGAATGACAGATGCGTCTACTTTTTCTGTCTTCTTCTGATAGCTTCTAATCTCAGGAATCTCCTACGTGGAGAAAAAGAGCTGTGGGATAGGCCCTTGTTTCATTTCAATTGCCCATACATAAAAAAGCCAGATATATTACAATAAGAGTGAACTTTCTGCCAACAGATGTTTATGAATTTTGCTTCTAAACCCCTGGGGAATGTTTATGTGAATATTGTATAGACATCAACTCAATGCTGGGTAATAGTTGGTTTGAAAGGAGAGAAGTGTTCTTTCCAAAGTGAAACAAGGGCTCATATTTGTGTTGTTTGTGCAATAACTCCAGATGCTCATTAAGAGCTTAATGCTCTTTGTGTTGGGATTAAAATCCCCCAGCAGACAGAGGAAAGGAAAATTACATTGCTGCAGCCATGCTGAGCAACTTGAGCTCATATACTTCAGCAACTCCAGTGACTGGAAGCCATGAAGTTCCCTGCTCCTCTCTGGTAAAACATGCTGATATTTAGGCCCAGAATTTTTACTATTTGCAATATTGCATTGCTCTTCATAGAATTCTTCTCCCCAAAATAATACTTGTGGGTGGTGACAATCAGTAATTTCACCCATAGTCTAAATGTTTTTCAGGAACTGAAAGGTACATATAGGATGAAACCTGTCCTCTACCTTTTGGCTTTAAATTTTATCTTAGCATGTGAATATAGGATACTCATGTCTCTAATGGTTTGCTTTATGGGTACAGATATTTCCACATTTTGCATTGTCCCTACAGTATTTAAAAAAAAAAAAGTAGTTCTGCATGACTGTGACCTGCTTCTTGCCTCTTGTAAATCAACAATATCTTTTTCATAGTATGCCTAAAGCATGGGTTTCTTCAGGAGAAGATCCAACCATAGTTCCCACATCCACCTGTGGCACTAGATGCTCACTTGTCCCTAAGGCAAAACTACTACAATGCTCCAGGCATCAGTTCTTGGGAGCTGGAGAAGAAGATCTGTGTTCTACAGGTTCACCAAGTCCATGATTCTGTCTGCAGGCCCGTGTGGAATCCCTCAGGTCAGGATGCCCACTTGTCACTGGATGTGTCCTCAAGTGGATAGAACAGGGAAAGATCAGATCTCGCTTGTCAGGATAATGGCCTAAGTGGAGTATGTAGTTAAAAAGTAATATTAGATTAAATATTTGTCTCTGTGGTAGTTCTAGATTTGCCTTCCCACAAATTCTAAGTGTTTCCGTTCATATGGAGCTATGGCATTTCTCTGAGTTTTCCGTTTTCTTATCCTTCTCTCTTGTTGTCTTTTGCAACTCCATTTTTGCGCCTCAAGTCCTGACATATACAAATGCTCCTGGCATTGCAAAGTAGTGATATTATCTCCCCATTTTGAACCCTCAAGCAAACCCTGATTGCTCTGTGTTATTTTCAGAATGACTCAGCATTAAAACACATAGATGGAGGGGGTTATGATTTTTTTCTGATTTGGTTTGGTTTGGTCTGATTGCTAGCCTTGGGTACAGCCTCGTTTCTTAGGTTTTTATCTTTTTCTTGTTCAACACCACAAAAGTAGGTACAAGAGCTTTGAATTCTGCAACATCCAGCACCTGAAAGACCCTTCCTGTATCTCTGTTCCATAGCAGCTCTTTCTTTCACTCCACATTATCTCTTTTGTTCTCTGTTCATACAGAATTTCTTCTACCACCCTATTACTTCTGTAATACTTGCATTACAGTAAAGTGTGATGGTTGCAGTTTGTGTGAGAGGTGAGGAACGAAACTGAAATTGTGTTATCTAATAAACATGCCATGACAGGAAGTTTCTCGTTCTAGTCCTTGAATTTTACATTTGTTTCAACGGAGTAACTGATGTGATAAAATATAGGATATGTTAAATTACCATAAAGAGGTTGTTAAGTACTATGACAAAACTGGCAGTTCCACACAAGATTTGGTTTGGCAAGGCTTTGAGTGTCTACACTCTTATGACATTATTTTGAATAGACAAACTGCTCAGTCCGTTATGATTGGACCTGAAACTTTGCATGCGTTTTCCTGTAGAGCTTGAAACATGTGTTCGCCAGTGTCTGAAAACCCTAATATTTAATTTTCATTGCCTCCATGAAAAAGGCTCAACTTGGTAATAGGCTGAAGAATGAGAGAAAGAGTAATAAACTGACACCTAATATTTCTAGTAATTTGCACATCTGTCTCCACTTTGTGTTAATAACTTACTATGGTTTTTGGGTTTTTTTCCTTCTTCCTTAACATGCAGTGATAATTCTGCTCTTTTCAGGACAGGGTGTGGGCCAACGTGGGAAAGAGTTTAAACTGCGTTATTGCCATGGTGGACAGGCTGCTTGAAAAAGACAACGTCAGCAACAGAAAAGAGGATGAAGATGCCCCTTCAGCAGCAGATTGCAAAGTGTTGCATACAGGTGGTAAGCAGCCCCCCCTTTTATTTCAAATCATTGGCTAGAGCAAATAAAAGTGGAAAAAGTTACAGAAAAACAGTGTAGGGAAGAAGCCACAGTATCTGTGATGAGAATGCTAACAGCAAGGGTTTGCACACTAGTAGGAGGGCCCTTCATTGAAGTATAGTTTCATTGCATGCTCAGATTGCTTGCCATTCTCAATTTTTTGTGCTACAGTGTAAACCTTTTGAAACTAGTGTTTTCTTTAGAAGGAGGATAAAATTTAATGTAATTTAGAATTTACTTTAATACATTATTTTGAGAAAAAGAAAATTAGAGTTGTCTTACCCCCATAGAACACTTGTAATGAAAGGTGAACATTATCATTGTCATTCTCCTGTAAACCCTTCAACTTCTCTAAGATGATATGCTGACTTTTGTTCTGATTTACTAAAGTTCATTTTTACCTGAATACACTTGTTGGTCTCTGCCAATACAGAAGGCTAAATAGGGTGATTCCATGAGATGATGCCAAGGAAACTTTATCCATAGTGGGTCCTCGTTGCCAAATCCTATGATCTTCTCCTATGGCTTATTCCTGTTTGCTTTCTCAAAGGATAGATTAGATCTGCCTAAGAAGTCTGATGAGAATTTCTGGTATATGATTGTGTTGCAACAACTGAAACATCTCTTTGGTGATAATGATAATAGTACAAATATAAGAAAATCAGAGCCAACTCATGTGCCACTTTTCAGTTAAAAAACCCAAACAAATAAAAAACCACCAAACAACTATTTTATTTTATGGAGCTTTGTATAATTTAAATTTATGTGTTGTTTTTGTCTTTAATTATGCATTTTTTCGTTGTTTATATATTCCCCCGAGAATTTAATGATGTAATTTTATACCAAGGGTTTTAAAGTTATTAGTACTCATTTGTAATTTCTTTCTTACATAACAAGAATTAAAATTATTTTTACATATACTTTATGTAGTACTGGTGAGTTTTGTGCAACAGATTTTGGATGTAGTATTGATTTTTAATGCAGCTGCGATATCCACATTTTTACCAGTAGGAGGGATTCTTGTATTCAGTGCCATATGTGTTGGACTTGTTTTTGTATAATAGCCCAGAGAGCAGAGTCCTTATCTGTTTGCTTCTCTAAGTTTCTGTCTATGTACCCCTGTAGTTTTAAGAGAGATACATGATACAATCTCTGTCCTCTAGTGAAGGCTTGCAGGGCCAAAGTAGCAGCACAGCTGTCTACACTTTTCATACCTTTCTTTCTCAGAGAAGAAGGTACAAATATTCAACAGTTAGGTAGGTGTAGTTTTCAGGTTGAAAGAACCTTTAGAAAGTGAATTCAAGCAGACTGGTTTTGAGTAAAAGAGCAAAATTCAGCATTTTTTCTTGCGCTTAACTCCTTTCTCTTCCCACTGGTGCTAACAAGCTTTTCTGCTATTGTAAGCAGAAGTCCAGTATGTGTATTAGAAATGCTTTGCAGGTGAAGTAGTAGTAGTACTTTTTCACCTAAACTTTCCCCCAAGTTACTCTGTGTGTGCGTGCACAGACATACATGTCATGGTTTTTATCTGTATTTCATAGTTAAGGAACAAAAGTTCAGGTTTCCAAACCTCCCTCATCAGTCTGAAAAAAGGTATGATTTAGGATAATGATTTATGATAATTATTTTGGGATGCTTTCTGACATGCTTAACAACATGCATGTTTACAGATTTTCCTTCACTTTCTTCGATCTTCTGAACGTGTTCTCTGTTATTCCATATGAGCCATGAAATGGATTTAACCAGTCCATTTGAGTCTTTCATTCTAGTTGAATTCTAGTTTCATTCTGTGCTCTTAGTTTGATTCAAACTCACACCCTACACAGATTAATTAATTATTGGTTAGAGCTTTTAGGTCACAAACAAAAAATCCCAAAAAAACCAACAAACAACAATAAAAAATTCAAAAGTTGCTTCATTTTAAGTACTATAATGGTCATCAAATAGAATGAAAGGTACTTCTCACTAAGCAATAATGATAATTGTAGTGGTTAGAGGTTAGTTTCATCCAGCTGATAAGTTGTCTTCTAGAGCTGGTGGGCCAAGAACACAAAGATTATCAAGATGCTGTGGTGCTGGAATAAATTCTCTTTTTCCCTCATTTCAGGGCCTTCTCTATTTCTCTTGAATCTGTGGAAATGCCTGTCCATGAAAGCAGTGTCAGTGCTTTTGTTGAGCTGTCCTGAAAGTTGTGCAACACCCTATCACCTGAGAACTGCAGGAGATTTGTGGGGCAGACTGCTCTGTTTTAATGTTTTATGGAATATATCATTTCCTAATGATGTTTTCATGAGACCATTGTGGAACATCTTTGACAGCTTGCAGGAATTTTTAGGTCAGGTAGAAATGGAGACATTTTAAAATAGCTTTCTTTTATAGGACTAACTTTAAAGATGGAGCTTTCTGAAGAACTATCCAGGTCTGTGCCAAAGTTGGTTGCCTAACAATTTTGAAAACCATTGCCTTTGGGGCCAGATTTTTTCATGCTTGAGAGCGTGGATTTATATGTTTGTTTTTCTCTGCATCCCTCATGAAATTTAATATGAAGCCTTGAGGGTGCACTGTGAAGCACCTACATAGAGCGTGAGATTCCAAGTTTAGAGTTACAGTTTTGGCCTTAATTCTGCTTCATTTTACATTTGATGCCTGGTTGTATGAGTTGATAACATTTGCCTAGATATAAAATCACACTTTGTGTGCATCCATAGATACATTTCTAAAATTACAGGATTTTATGCTTCTAACAATTCGCAACCATATACAATAAATAAAAAAATTGCCATACCTTGCCATACCTATATATGATACTATAATTTGAGCATAATGTATTTCTTTAACACTGTAAATATGTGGGCACAGTTTGATCTTCGAGTCTGGAACTTCCTCAGTGCTGGAGTTGATCCTAAGAAAATTTGTGCTGCTCTTTGTAAGAAAAAAAGAATACACAGGGGTTTGACCAAAACATTGGAAAGTGTGCCTCAAAGCATGGGATGAAATTTTCGCTCATTTAGAGAACCTGACTGGTTTAATACAGCATTTTTTGTATCATGAAGCAATGAAAAAGATTTCGAAGAATGCATGCATGTTCATTTTAGATGACAGAAACTGTCATGACAACAATTTGATGCAATAGCGTATTCCTATGAGTGCAGACGTTGTTATAACATACATTCAGAGCTTCCTAAGGAGGTTTATATTTGCAGTCTCAGTTTTGACATCGTGCGATCTCATTCTTTTTTTCCAAACATGTTTTTATGTATTATTTGGTACCTTTATTATCAGAAATATGAGTGGCACTTTTTTCTTGTACTTACCTTTCAACTTGTATTACACCTTCCTTAGCCTTAACTTTTCATGCAGTCTGACCTTTGAGTGTATTCTTAAGACTGAATTTGAGTTACAGTTACCAAGGTAACATGCTATGGTTTCATCAGTTGCAGGATTATGATTTCTCTGCAGGATAAATCAGAAAGAGTAGAAGGATTTTAAAGGAGAGGGGGTTTTCTCATTGTTCTGCTAACTCTAGACTGATTTGCCTTGGAAAACTATATGACAGCATTAAATTCTTTTTATTTTTGCCTTTTTCATTTTCAATGAAAAGTTGGAATGCGAAAGCCTGTCCTGCAGTATTACAGATCCCAGTGAAACACAGCAGTTTGCTCTTGCTGCTAAGAGAGGCTGTTGTTTCCATCAGCTCCTTGTAGCACACTATCAGAGCCATTACCTCTGCCAGCACTGTAGGAGAATTCCCTGATTTGCTACACATAAGATCTACCACTATCTCAAACAACCTGAGCTGGCAGTGTGATTGCACCTGGATTTTGCCTTAAGTGAATTACGGAACCCAGCTCTGTTGCTGTGCAGATGAATTGACCAGTGGTAACCTTCAGCATAGATGGCAAAGAACAACTGGGGAGTTGTGGACTTCCTAGCTGGAATTAAAGAAAAAATCTGTTCATAAGCACATTGATACAAGCACATGTTGGTTAATATTTTTGAATTACTGGGGGCCTTTCTGACTTTCAGTGTCCTAGGGATGGGCACTGCATCATTTCCGTTCATCCCTCCCAATAAAATGCTGATAGAAATGTGAAATAAAGCCATGCACTAGTTTTGTTTACATATTCAAAAGAGCTTTTACTTTAAGCTATCATTTGGTCAGGATATAGCCCAGCACACAAGACAACCCCTTCAGCAGTACTTTCTCTAAGAAGTTTGGATACAGATAGAAGCTTAAAAATGTGTAAGGGAAAGGAAGACTATTTGACTAAATCAACAAATTAAAACAAGGTATCAGAATATTTAGATGCATAGCACTCAGTGCAAGATTACTCCTATGTTTTGAATATATTAGATTTCTTTAACTTTGTCTTTTTATTGCCTTTGCCACCTTCTTCTTTTTTCTTTGTGACTAAACCTGCTGAGACACATGTACATCTATCATTAAGGGGTTTCAATTTTCACTATTAATTCATGTGACAATGTAGAAAATCTTGGATGACTACAATGGAATCCCAGGAACTCAAAACTGTTCTTCTGGATGCCCAAACAGTGCCAAGTAAGACCAGTGTCATATTAAGTGGAGGAATACCAGGAAGACTTATTCAGATTTTTGGTGTACCTGTGAGAACTGCTGCAGCATTATGAGCATTAAAACTATATCCTTTCAAAAAGAGCATAGCCCTCATGCTGGAGTTAAACTGAGCTCCAAGAGCTCAGTGGCAAGATAAAGAAATAGTAAGCTGACCTTTTTATGATGCAAAGTTGACTACATGAACTCTTCTAAGTCAGTATTTTAACCTCTCTTAAAAAATATGTTCCTGTCCTGAGTAAATTCAGATTCTGGGTTAATTATTTCGTGCTATTTGCATTAGCTGTTTTTGATAGATTTCTGCTCTGTGTTGGTTGGTTTGTTTTACCTATCTTTTTCCTTAAACCACAGTTTGTCTAATGTTCAATTTGTGTTATCAAGACAACTCATTTATGTTGTTTTAACTCTGTTATTCAAGTTATATTGTTGATTTCAATCTTATTGTGCATTAATTTTATGTTCAGGTAGTAAGGGAGTAAGTGATTAACTCTAGTGAAAAGTTGACTCCTGGGTAGCTGCTGTTACATTCATTACCATGTGTGTAGTGCCCTCTGTTCCCTTCAGAGTATGACATTATGTTTTCGTCTGCTTTGAATTTCATGTTTAGTTTTTAACTTCATACCATTTAAGTTTTGAGGGGACTTGAAACCATCCACTGACTTTAGGTGGCACAGAGAGCAGTGATAGAATTAGCTTTTTTCTCTGTTGCTAGGGGAAAGGATATAGGAGTGCTATTGCAAAGCATTAGAGCTTTGCCTTTTTGGTTACCAGCACATTTTAATAAGCACTTCAGTGGGCCTGACTTTGAAAAGAGCAGGAGCTTGCTTTTCTGACAAAATTTGTCAAATTTAACATGAAGTTTGACATATTGCAACTTGAATATGAGCATGCAGAACTGACTGGCTGAGTGCTAAGCAGGTCATTTGTCTGTGCAGGCATGTTGATTAAGGGAACATGGGACCGAAGGGCATTTTCCAACAATCAAAAGGCAAATCCTGTCGTAGACTGAGCTGACACAACTTTCTTAGCAATGGATATAGAATATTTACTCAGTGCTTTGCTGAACACGCCCTTTTGTTTGAGTCTCACACTAATTGCATAGTGGTGGTACTATTTTTTTCAATTTCATCCTTCCACTTTTCATTTTAATGTGTTTAGTGTTTATACTTTTAGTTTTCAGTGGCTGACTAGCATAATTTTTGAATTGAGTTTCCTCGCTCCATCTGTAGGCTTTGACACTTTTGTTTGGATGCTAAATATTCCAAACTGCCCTTGTCATTTTAACTCTCAGACAGTCATCCTGGAGTCTTCTTGTTGCTTCTGTTTTTATTCCTTATGGTTTCAGGATTTTTTTGAGACATTGACTCATTCAGTTATTTCTTCATCCTTCTTCAGAGGATTTTCCACTGTGTCGTGGATGCAAATCTTGTGATTTTAATTGAAAAGAAATTTGACACCTGAAGTGTCAGTATGGGTGAATCAGTGAAGGTGTTAAACACAAAAGCAATAATTTGTACTATTCTTTTACTGAAATTATTCTACACAGGTATCATCAGTCACTGTAGGAGAACTCCTTTATGCATGTCAGCAGTAGCTCAGAACCAAGCAGAATCTTCACACGTTAACAATGTTGGTGCAAGTTAGAACAGTCTAATCTAAATCTGATTTCAGGCCAGGATTTTAAGGCTCTCTATACAAATAGTATCTCTTTACAAATTATATTAACATTCCACTTTCATCCCTTATATATAGAACAATCTTATTTTCTAAAGTCTATTGAATTTAATTGTAAACATCAAAATACAGTTTGGTTGTGGGAGTTTTTTTGTTTTATAAACTTCACTTTTTACAGTGCCCCTCTGTTTCAAGGAACAATTTATATGCTGCACTATTTGTTAAAAGTAAGTGCTTCTGTTGTGTTTCTGGAGCTTTGTTAATGGATGACCCTGATTATATTCTTGCTGGAGTACTTGTAACAGGATATCATGCATGACAAGTGGCACATGGCAATTTTAACAGACCAGAGGTCAAGCACCTATATTTGTTTTATTCCAGGAGATTTCTTTTCTGAGACCTCAGCATGCAATGCACTTCTTATTTTGATTTAAAATAAAAGAATGAACATGAGAATATACATGTGCATTCATAAACATTCCTTTATTTCAAGGAACCATGCAATTCCTCTCAGATTTGCCAACTAGCTCCACCTTCTGGGGAATGTACATCCTTTTTAATTGAGATCAAGAATTTTCAGTATGAGCAAGAAGTGGGCGATTCTTATGGAAAACATATCCTTCTGACACGTACAGCTCTATTTATATAACATATAAAATATTTGTCTTTCCTCAGTCACTAGGGTAAAGTTTTCTACAAACTTACAATTTTTATTGTTTTCTAAAAAGCCAAATAGATATGTAAGTAAAGCTCTGTATTCTTTGGGACCTTAAATACTCAGAAGGATTTATTTTCAATAAATTTAGTGTGAATGTCCTTTAAGGAAAAACTGGACTTTGAGAATTTCAAATCTTTGAATTGCTCTTTAAAGCAAATGTTAAAGACAAAAATTACTTATGTTAGTAAGTTAATATTCCAAACATGTAGTCCTCCCCACAAAAAAAATATTACGAGAAAATTATCTTGAAGCTACTGCAAGGCATGTCCAAAATAATTTGGAACATATAATAGGAGGTAGTTATCAGTTGTTTACTGCCAGCCTGGAAGGCTGCATGAAGGAGAATCCACTTACATTTGTTCTGGGTCCAGTATTATTCAATATTTTCATTACTGACTTGGTTTATGAAATATGGATGATGCTTATAAAATTTGCAGATGCTTAAAGCTGGGAGAGACTTTAAGCACCAAGGGAGGAGGATTAGAATGGATCTTGATGAAATGGAGCACTGAAATATTAGGATGCAGTTCAGCAAGGGCAAGTACACTGTTCCTAAAGAAGCAGAAATGCACAGTGCTGATGAATGAGGTTAAGTGGCAGCTCAGTAGAAACAGATCTAAGTGTTGTATGACTTGTAGTCAGTATGTGATCCCCTCTGTTCACAGAATTACAGAATGTTTTGGGTTGGAAAGGACCTTAAAGATCATCTAGTTCCAACCATCCTGCCATGGACTGGGACACCTTTCACTAGACCAGGCTGCTCAGAGCTCCATCCAACCTGGCCTTAAACACTTCCAGGAATAGGGCATCCTCAACTTTTCTGAGCAATCTGTGCATGCAACTTACTACCCTCATTGTGTGGAATTTTGTCTGAATATCTAATCTAAACCCACTCTCTTTTAGTTTGAATCCATCCCCCCTTGTCCTGTCACTACATGCTCTTTTTTTATGAAAAAGAGTGTCAGAAAGCTCTTTAGCTCCATCCACATAACACAAAGTGTGGTTAGTTCTAGAAATTTTCTCTTATGCAAGGCTGTCAGTACTTGCAAGATCTTTGGCTGTGTTTGTATTCAGCTCTACTCTCCCATGAAAGTGAAACAGATGTCTACTTACTGTACCTCCAAGTCTACTTTAAAGTGACCAAGTATGATCTTTTTCGTTATTTACTCAAATCAGAAGCAGACAGCAAGCTCTGTTCTTATCACATAAAGCTCTGCTTACTGGTTCAGTACACATTTTATCTCTAATCCTATTTTGCTTGCAGTTGCTTTCATTTGCATGTATTTATAGATTAATTTAATAAATTACTGTAATTTAAGACTTGAAAGAAGAGTTTAGATTGCTTGGCCTGTCTAGTCTAACTTCCAGTATATCACACCTCGTTGCCTAGCTTATTTCTAAATTAAACTGTGTCTTGCAGCAGCCTCTGGCCTTTGGCTGTTCTTTTGCTTTTATTCCCTATAGTAAAAACCCTGTTAGCACTTGTTATTTTCTCCTCATGAAGAAGGAAAATCAAGTTGCTGCTCAGCCTTTTTCATCAGCTTAAGGAGATTAAACTCTAAATCTTGGTAGTTCTCCTCTGCAAGCTCTCCATTTTTTCCGCAGTCTCTTTAAAATGTGTACACCAGAGCTTGGCGTGCGGTGTGTCAGCAGTCCATTAGTCAATGGCATGTATAAAATCACCTTTTTTTTGCTGGAATGTGTAACCCGAGGATGGCTTATGGTCTATTTTGTTCATTTCATAGCTGTTGTTTTCCAGGAATGATTCTTCAGTTTGTGTTACTCACACCTAAATATGTATGACTGTGTTAAAACATGTTGTCTGACTACAAAGACATTATTTACAAAGGAACCAGGTAGTTGAGGAGTGATTGCTCGATCCTTATTCCTCTTTTCTGCACTTTACTTTTTGCTGTTTCTCCTGGCTTTCAAAGTTCTCTCTGGTGTTCTTGGCTACAGCTTTGTTCATTTGCATGTTTTTCTGGAGTTTAGCCAAACTAATGTTGCAACAGGCAGCTATGTCTTCCTGCATAGAGAACTTCTTCAGCACTAATGAGTCTTTCATTGGCCTGACTCAGAACGTTACCTGAAACAACATGCTGCTATCTTGCACCTAATTACAATTTAAATGGAACAGATTTTAATATTCATTGATTCTTAATTACATTAAGCTACAGAAAATATGAGCCAGTGATGGGCTCTATTAGAGTCAGTTACATTCTCAATTTTTATATAGGTTCTTCTGGAATGTTGATTTCTCTTTCATTTGAAACTGTAACAATGAAACCAAAGACGTAAATTCTGGAGGAGGGTGATTGTTTATTTGTTTTTATTATTTGCTCAGTTTATGAAAGCCTGTTGGAAGTACAGTGCAGGCCTGACTTTATTAAATTCCCTTGAAAATTTAGGAGTAGCTTGTATGATTGGGCACATCTATGGAAGGTATTTGATTTTCCTCCATTACTAATCATCACTTTGTTTCATTTGTAATGTATTAAGGAGTCCCATTTTTCAAGCATTTCACTAGTTTCTGATTTCTGGTAGTCCTACTGTGTATTTCAACAGAGCAAAACATGTTTCAAAATAGTTCTAAATCTCTCTGCTTGAAGTAGCTAAAAAAATGAGTTCAATATTCCTAAATATTTAAAGAGAACAATATAGAAAAAAGAAATATAAAGAAAAAGGAATGAAACCAGATGGTTATTATTTTTCCAGCCTGTACATTAAGATCTTTCCAGTTACCTATTAGTTATTCGGTTTTGCCTTCCAGCACTCACTTTTTCTTAAATATAGGTTTTTCTCCCCCTTTTTGTTTTTGGATGCTACTTCACTTCTTATGTAGCCAGTTGTCAGTCCTGGAAAGAAGATGTTCATCTCCACTGTGTTCATCTTGTGCTAAATGAATTTTCACATCTCCCTGTATGCTCTGTTCATGCCACTTAGACACAAGTATTACAGAGATGTTAGGACTGTTAAAATAGATCATTGTTTCAGGATGTAGTTGGATTCAGGCTGGGTATTTAGTCCTATCTCTACCCTGGTGGCACTTACTGTACCACAATTACCTGCAGGGTTTTAAATCGTAAGATGACCTACAAAGCCACTGCAGCCTTCTTTCCATGCAAAAAAGTATTTTTCACTTTTTCCTTTTTGGAATGAACGATCTGTCTTGTTCCAGGTGACTGGTATGAACAGCTTTACCCGCTAGTGATTACACTAAAGGACTGCATGGGAGAGGTGGTGACCAGGGCGAAGCAGTCGATGGCGTTTGTTCTGCTCCAGGAACTGGCCTGTGGTTTGCCACAATGTTTGATGCTGACCCTAAGGAGAGACATCGTCTTCAGTCAAGCAGTAGGTTGTCTTGTGTCACTTATTTCCTACTGTTGCTGTAATTAAACATACTATTTATGCCAGTGTTCCTGGTTTTCTGTTTTGTTGGGTTTGTTTGGGAATTTTTTTTCAATTTGACACAATTTTTCATATATGTTCTATGACATTCACTTAAATATTTTATAATGTGATAGGGAAATTAATAATAAATGGAAATCCATAGTAATTGTATCATGAGTCAGAGAAGCAGGTCTGCAGTGAACTGAAAAAAGTTGCCTAATGTCCTTTTACACAAAGGATCCACATAGCTGTTTATAGGCTTTCTAGATTATATAGTACTCAAGTCTAGCCTGGAATATTCCTTGCTGCTATTCAGAATTACAAAATTGTTAGGGTTGAGAGGGAGCCCTGGAGATGATCCACTCCAACCCACCTGCCAAGGCAGGATCACCTGGAACAGGTGACACAGGAATGAATCCATGTGGGTTTGGAATGTCTCCAGAGAGGGAGACTCCATAACCTGCCTGGGCAGCCTGTTCCAGTGCTCTGCCACCTCAGTGTAAAGTTTCCTCACGTTGCGGTGAAATTTCTTGTATTTCAGTTTATGGCCATTGCTCCTTGTCTTGTCACTGGGCACCACTGAAAAGTGTCTGACACCGCCTTCCTGGCACCTACCTTTGAGATGTTTCTTTGCATTAATGAGATCCCCTCCCACTATTCTCTTCTCTTCTCTGGACTAAACAGGCCCAGCTCACACAGTCTCTCCTCATAAAAGAGATGCTTCAGATCCTTCATGCTCCCTGTGGCCCTCTGTTCTCCAGTAGCTCCTGGTGTTTCTGTGAGGAGCCCAGAACTGGACACAGCACTCCAGATGATGCCCCACTAGGGCCACATCTGACCAGGGTTTTCTCCTGGTCACCTTGGAAATGGAGAGCAGATTGTTTGCAGTTTTTAGCAGTATTTTCTGTTTGAAGACTATCAAGTCTCTTCTCAGAACTATCAGAAGATAGTTGGTAAATAACTGAAGTTGTTTTCATCTTCTCCTGTAGATAGATTTTTCTCTAAGTGTTTTGTCTTCATTTCTCCCTTAAGTTATATGTTATTTCTAACATAAAATTCAGGAGTTAGGGTGCAAATACTAAGGACATTCATTCAGTTACATTAAGTGCCGAATCACTTTCAAATCTGGCATAATTCACAGCCTTGTATTTATAGCCTGGCAAGAGAGATTCTGGTCGCACTTATGGCAGTGTAAATAACACAAACCCCCACAAATGTAAGGAAGCTTATCTAATATAAATTAAGGGACTATTTCACTATTTTATACACACACACAAAAGGCATCAATAATTTATTATTATTATTATTATTGTTATTATTATTATTATTATTATTAAATTGTGCATGTAGTCACAACACAGAAATATCTATGCTGTTTTCTGAAATACCTAAATATGACTTCTGTTGTATACTATGATAGCAAGCCTCATTTTAACTATCTTGTAACAGTACACCTCTTAATTTCACATTTTAATTGTCTTTATAGCTCGCTGGATTGGTCTGTGGGTTTATAATCAAATTGCACACAGGTTTACATGATCAAGGATTTTTACAACAGCTTCATACGGTTGGATTGCTCGTGCAATATGAAGGACTCCTTAGTACATATAGTAAGTATTGTCCTTGCCCAAAGTTCCTTATCCATCCAGACCAGAAGGTTACCCAGGAAGTTCTTATTTCAAACTCTGTTCTCTTTCCAGTAATTTGGCTTGTGGAACTAACAAACATTATCCTTAGAAGACAGTAGACTTCTCCATAAAAGCACAGCTGAAGTAATTGATACTGTGTTGTCAATTATGTATCAAAAATTACTCATCTGTTTTGCTCTCAGCTCCTCTGAGAGCACTAGCTGCTAACTGTTCCATGCAGAATGCTGAACTACATTGTCGTTAGTACAGTAGACAGTACAGCTCGTGGAACTTTTATGTTTAATAAAAACTCTCTTCACTTGTATAGGTATTTGACGTAACTCAAAATACCAGGTTTATAAAGCTAATCCAAGCAGCGGATTTAAACAGTTACTGCCTCTAATAGCCTCTGCCCTGACCACACTAGTGAAGATAGCTTGAAAACTGTTTAATTCCTTGTTTGTTAAAGACACCCTTATCTGATAGGTATTAAAAAGGACATTTGGAGGGAAAAATGGCCTTATGTTTCAAAAAACTTTGAATTAGATATACTGCAATCTTTCCCCAAATCGGAGATTTTGACCAGAGTAGAGGGATTTAGCATTTATGCAGCTTTTTAATGCACAGGCAATTGCTGTTTCTCACTTGGAGATTGCTGTCACGCTCCCTTTTGCATGGTGCTCGTTGTTATTCTCAAAACCTCTGTCCTCCATCAGCAGGACAGTCTTTAAAAGCACTCCTAGAGTGGCCAAAAATGTTTTTTTCTGATGGTATTCTATGCACACACAGAGCAGGCTGATTTTCAGAGGTCCTTCATAGTAATCATTTAGGCCACAAAATTGTCAGCAGCTCTAAAAATCAGTCTGTTTATATGTAGGATACTTTAATGTGTATTTAGAGCTGTGATTTTTGGATGCACAGATTGGAAAATATAATCCTTGTATTGCTTTACTATGAACTATGAATTGACTGATCAGTCAATTCTGCTAATAACCTCTTTAATCTTTCCATGTAGGTGAAGAAGCAGGGATGCTAGAAGACATGGCTGTGGGCATTTCAGATTTGCAGAAAGTAATGTTTAAAGTCATTGAAGCCAAATCAGAAGATTTTTTGCCTATTATAACTGGAAGGCGGTAAGAACTTTGTTTCCTGGAGCCCAGGAAACAAAGCTACAGTTTTAATCTCATGAAACCCAGATAATGATTTTCATGTTGCTGAATTCTATTACATGGAAAGTGCAGTGGTTTTGCTTTTCAGAAGGTGAATGGAAATTTAACGAGTTAGTAGGGATTTTTAGAGCAAATAGTAAGTTCTGGTTTAGTTTCCTGATGAAAACTAAAAGTTCCAGTTACTAATACAAATTAACCGAGCAATGTCTGGGTTGTGCTGAGTTGCTGGTGCATTTTTTCATACATAGATACTGAATTGAAGATGAGTGGCAAGGTCATTATTTACAAACGTTTTTGAAGCATCCAGAACTTGTAGTTCAGTGACAAATGAAATTGCAATTCTATAATTTAAATATTGATTGTTATAAGAGGGAAACAAAAAAACTCGGATGTCAAAACTTAGTGGTCACTTTCAAAAAATGAAGCCCATTTTATCTGCTGAAATTGCATAGAATATGCACAACCTCAAAAAATCTTGCACCAAGCTATTAAGACTTTATGAATCTCACATAAGCTCTGCTGAATATCAAAACATACACTGAAATACTCATTGATTGTGGCTATTGGAGGGTTAACAAGATTGGAATGAATTTTTAATCTTCATTACTATTCTAGTCTGAAGCTCCAAATGTTTTTACTTTTGCAGAAATCACTTCCTTAATAGTATCATTATTCTTAAGATGACTGTAAATTAAATTCAGCTAAAAGCAGCAACTTTTAGAAAATATATGTTTCCTCTGAAGGGGGCTTTCACCACTGATTTACTTAATTATTCTGGATGATTCACTCTCATCCTGTGGGCCTTCTGAGAAAGAATTGAAATAAATAGCGGGATAGGCTGGAGTACGATAGGCAACACATTTGGAATAATTAAGAATAATTATGGTGTATAGATAAAACAGAAGAAATACATCCTTTGTAAATCACAGCAGTCATAAGTCTTGCAAAATCCAGCAGCTACATTTACTGGCTTGCTGCCTTTACTGTGGTACACTGAACTGTCACACCAGGAGGTCCTGGGTTCGAAAGACTTGAGCTTCAAGATGCCTCAGGTATTCTGGATTGATGGAGTAGTCACTCTTTAGGAAGAAGAGTTATGGCCTGTGATTGCTGTACTGCACTTACTGGCGGGTATTCACTGGATGGAATTGGTATCTGAAAAAAAAAAATCTTTAAGGCTTATGTGGAGGAGTCCCATCCCTCTCAGAGCTGTGATGAGACTGTTCCTATCAGACAGCATTGGAAGTCAAAAGAGAAGACAGTGAACAACCTAGTTATTTTCTAATTAATGTTTAAGAACTCTACAATTTTTAGATCATTTTGGTTGTTAAATCATGTGGCTCAATAAAATGAGACTAAAAGACTGTAGAAATGCAGGACAGAAATCAAGCCGCAAATTCTTATCTTGAAGAGTCAGGGTACTCACTTGTAATTGATTTTTCTAGGGAAGGGCTTATGCCCAAGATTCTGTTTGCACAAACAAATCAATCCAATGTGCACGGCATTGACTGGCAGTGCGTTAACCTGCCGGTGAGGGTGGCTGACTATGGTCATCCAGGTGAAGTTATGTTCAGAAGCTCATGTTCTTTTATTATAGGCAAAAAAATGCTCTTACTTTTAGAAAATGCTCTACAGAATCACATAGTGACAGAATATGCTGAGTTGGAAGGGATCCACAAAGATCACTGAGTCCAACCCTTGGCCCTGCACAGGACACCCCCAAGAATCACACTCATGTGCTTGAGAATGCTGTCTAAACACTTCTTGAACTCTTGCAGGTTTGCTCCTGTGATCACTTCCTTGGGCAGCCTGTTCCAGTGCTCAACCACCCTCTGGGTGAAGAACCTCTTTCTAATATCCATCCTAAACCTCTCCTGACACAACTTCAGGCTATTCCCTAGGGCACTGTCACTGGTCATCATAGAGAAGAGATCAGCATCTGCTCCTCCTCTTCCCCTCAGAAGGAGATCTTAAACTGCAATGAGCTCTTCCCTCAGTTTCTCCTCCTACAGGATGAACAGAACAAGTGACCTCAGCCACTCCTCATACAACTTCCCATCCAGGCCCTTCACAATCCTTATGGTCCTCTTTTGGGTGCTCTGGCAGCTTCCCATCTTTTCTACATTCCAGTGGCCAGAACTGCCACAATATTCAGGGTGAGGCTGCCCCAGTGCAGAGCAAAGCAAGACAATCCCCTCCCTCAACCAGCTGGTGATGCTTTGCCTGATGCCTTGCAGGACACAGTTGGACCTCCTGGCTGGCAGGGAACTGCTGACTTATATTCAACTTGACATTAACCAGGGCCCCCAAGTTCTTTTCCACATCACTGCTTTCCATCATCTCATTCCCCAGTCTGCGCGTACATCCAGGGTTGTCGCATCCCAGGCACTGAATCTGGCACTTTCCCTTGTTGAACTTTATGTAGTGGTGATTGCCCAGCCCTTCAATTTGTCAAGGTTTCTCTGCCTCCCGGCCTTCGAGGGAGTCAACAGATCTTCCCAGTTTTGTATTATCTGCAAACTTGCTTAGCATCCCTTCCAGTTCTGCATCCAAGTAATTTATGAATTGAAGAGCACAGGGCCCAAGATGGAGCCCCGTGGAACCCCATATAGTGACGGGTCCCCAGTCTGATATCATCCTCTTCCCTATTGCCTTCTGTGTTCTACCCAAGATCCAATTGCTCACCCACCACATGGTGTGTTTATCCAGCTGTGAGATGGTCCAGAAGGCCATCCAGAAGGATCGTGTGAGAGACAGCATCGAAAGCTTCGCTGAAATCTAAGAAGCCTAAATCAGCTGGCTTCTCTTGATCAGCTGTTAATTTGATAGAATGCAGCCCAGAAAGCCAACTGTATCCCATGCTGTATCCAAAGTAGCATGGCCAGCAGGATGAGAGAGATGATTCTCCCTCTGTATTCCACTCTCCTGAGACCCCGCTTGCAGTACGCTAAGAAGGTGCATAAGAAGCACGTTATTGGAGTGAGTCCATGGTAATCAAGATGATCAGAGGGCTGGAGCATCTCTCCTTTGAAGACAGGCTGAGAGAGTTTGCACTGTTTACCCTGGAGGAGAGAAGGCTCTAGGGAGACCTGACAGCAACCTTCCAGTACATAAAGGAGGATCTGAAACAGACCTGGAGAGGAACTTTTTACAAGGCATGGAGTGATAGGACAAGGGGTAATAGCTTTAAACTGCATGAAAGGGGGTTTATGTTAGATGGTAGAGAGAAAGCCTTTACTTTGAGAGTGGTGACGAGCTGGAACAGGTTGCCTAGTGAAGTTGTTGATGCTCCATTCCCGGAAATGTTCGAGGCCAGGTTGGATGGTCCTATGAGGAACCTGTCTAGTAAAAGTGTCCCTGCCCATGGCTGAGTTTTAAGGCTCCCTCCAGCCTAAACCATTCTATGATTGTGTCTATGAACTTTGAGCTGTGACAGGCTTTGAAACCCTGTTTACAAGGAAGTCCAAAACTGGTCTAGCACTTAGAGCATTTTTTTTCTGTTACAAAGCAAAGGTGCAAGTAAATGGCTTGTTTTGGGCTTATTGCAGTTAGCCAAAAGTGTAGAATTTCAGCAAACTCCAAACGACTGCAGGATCCATGATCCCCAGATGTGTGGGGATTTTTGGAAGGTTTCTAACAGAGTTGCAAGTGTTTGTCAATCTCCATATACAGTGATAACAAGTATTAGTGAATAAGGCAAAGAAAGTTAGAGAGGAATATCCTTGAACAGTCCTATTTAGGTAAATTATATATATTTAAGTATTTCAGACCTAATTTTATATAATTTGTTCTGGAAGAGATGATGATTTATTATTTACTCTCTTAAAACATGCTGGATTTCTCTACTCTTTTGCAGGAAGATCATTAAATGTTAAAAATTGTGTGCTGCTTTTTCTTTCTCATTGGAAAATGTTGTAGCCTCCTTATCCATCTCACACCATAATCACCTGATATTTCTGCACTAAATCCTAGCCATAAAAGAGAGAAAGCATTTTACAATAAATTTTACTGCTTTATAAATGTTTCTTGTTTAATTAGAATCATAGACCAGTGAGATCTTTGTAAACTAATATCAAACAAGTCCTCCAGAATTTAGTACCTGAATTCTTTTTTGTTTCTCCACCTGATTTCAGTACCATTTCTGGATCTTCTAGGCAGCTCTGTCACAGCTTCATAGCCTTTTCCTTATGTGATCAGGAATGGAGTTTTTTTAAAGTTACCAACAATTCTCTTTGAGACTTAAAAAAGTACTTTGAAAAAGAAAAAAAAATAAGGCAAGGGGGGAGCTCTCACGTTGTACTAATGTTAATTTATCGTGTTCAAAAGCCAGCATTTCTTAATGTTCTTTCACACACAGAGATTCTTAGTAAATTTGAGGGTAGTGAAATGTAGCAATGCAGTGATTTGTTGGTATTTTGGGCCAGTAGTGTATGCTTTTTGAATTAGACTAAGCCAACACTTCTTCTCAACCTCATCAAAGAACTCCATCACAGAAATATGTTCTGGTAGCACTTGACAGCAGCCAGGAGTCACATGCAGACTAAGAATGAATGTAGACATCATTGGAACCTCATTCTTTTTTGTCCTTTTTGCTCTTTCTTTCACATGGATGAATTAACTGAACAAAATACAAACAAAATAGACTTATCTGGGGAGTAGAACTGTTCTGTTTTTCCCTCTCCGAGACATGCATCTTCCACTCAGAACTGATACTCCCTCTCAATAGGGAATATATAGGGCATTTCCTCCAAGATTGCACACTACTTCTAGCCCACAAGGAAGCTTATTTTAATAGGCACAAGCAGTGATCCATTTTAAATTCACATACAAAAGTTATGTGACTTCCTTAGCCTGGTTTCTGTAGGTAGAGTATGGATCTTTCTTCCCTGCTTTTTCTGTAGCACCCCTTGGTGGTGTAGTATACCAAATGTGCTCTGCAGGGGAGAAAATTTCAATCTTCCTTGCTGGCCAGCCCTCTGATTAAAATGCCAAATCCTGCAGACAAATGGATTTGCTTCTAATCTGTTCTTTTTTTATTAGACTGATTGCTCTTATAACAAAAAGGAAGCTAATAAAAACTAAGTTTAACAGCATACCCTCGTTTCTGATACGGGGTCAGGCATCAGTCCTCAAAGTCAGGAGAAGTTCAACTCGAGGCTTCCCTGTGATCAGAATTTGTTTTGGATGCTGAAGTAGCACATTTTTCATAAAGTTAGACCAAGCACAAACATATAACCAGAACTGCTATGTATCATATCCCTTCTCCTAAAACAGGATTCGTGGTTGTGTAATGAGACTTCAATTATTATCTTCACAGATAGTTTTGGTTTTAGTGACGTTTTCAATCCTCAAGGAGAAAATCAAGCCACTGAGGAAAATGGAAATTTTGTTTTGGTCTTTTGTGAGGGTTTTTGCTTGTATTACTTGTAAAGTCGATACAGGATCAACTTATAACTTTGGAAGGAAGTATGTTGTAACTCAGCAAGATGCATTTTAAGAGTTGAGATGTTCTCATTGGTATTTTGGATTTTTTGAATATTTTGAATTTTTTGTTGCTTTCATCATTGGTCCTATTTTCACTTCAGTAAAGAAGCTGGTATCAAGAATACATACTTATAAATACCTGCCTTTTTTAAAATAGTTTAGTTATGCTATTAAAACAAGCAAGCTGAATCATCCCATTTTATGGTTCAATTAAAGGAAAAAGGGAAGAAATGTTTTATAAGTCTACGTGTTCTCTGTAATTTAGGAAGATTATTTTAAGCAAGTCAATCAATACTCTCATCCTTATTCTGCTTTTTTTTTTTCTTTTCTAGTGAACATTACATTATAGAGGTCCAACTTCCAGCAAAGATGTTTGAGTTGCTGCCACAAGAGATTAAAGAAGGAAAGCTCCTCCGCATGTATCCAGTACTTTTTAATGTAGGAATCAATGAACAGCAAACGCTTGCAGAGAGGTAAGAAAAAATCTTGTTTCATTTTCTAAGTACCCCATGCTAGTACACAATATCACTCAGGATTAGAAATAAATCTTTTTTGTTATTTGTTCTTAGACCATCTTACATTGATTCATTGAGCATTTTAACAGGTGTTAAAGGAAATGAACACAAGCTATAAAGTAACGCAGAACAGTGAAAAAGTCCAAGTGAAGATATGACCATTAGAAGGGCTTCGTTTCACACTGTCAATGCCAAATTTCTTTTGGATACAGATATGAAATGGGTTTGTTTTTCACAGATGTAGAATTTTGTTTGTATACAGTACCCTGAAATTCTCAAAGAAGAGGTTGAAATTTCAAAATTATTATGTCTTGAAGATAGGGTTTAAGATGCTGGACAAATTATAAGCTAGATAGAGAGAATTTTTCTCAGCTTTTTAGGGCTTTTTATTCCAGGGTTGTGGAGTGGTAGTTAGTAACAGGGAATGCATTAGTAGTATGTTTGTAGAAACGTGAAGGCTGTTGTGTTAATATTGCTCCTCTGAAAGGATTGCTGGAAAATAATTAATTATATATGATAGTCAAAGTTTCACCAACCTCTTAATTTTCTCTTCCAAAAGAAAGATGTCTATTAGGCGCATTAAATTACCACGTTTTTGCAATGATAAAATTACAAGGTAGTTGTCAACAGAGACAGCTACTTTTTTTGATTTTTTTTTTAACTAGTTTTGTTAACAGAGCATCAAAAAGACATAATACATATCTTTAGGTTGCATTCAAAATCTAAAGCAAAAGTGTAGCTGGGGAAATAGAGGGAGACAGTGAAAACCCCTTGACCTGGAAAATAAGCAAGAAGCTAAGAACAACAGGAGTTTCACCTTCTGTTCTTTGTAGACAGCCAAGTAAAATCAGTCTTTTAAGGGAGACTAATAAGAACTACCATCAGGTAGCTTTGGGAATGTTTTTGTTTATGGGAGACTTCTCCAAATTGAGTGGTGATGTGTGAAAAAATTTAGGTAGAAAATTGAAATAGGAGCCATAAACTGATTCAAAAGACAGTGAAAGCTGGCGTTTTACTGGTGAGTAGCTGGTTAGAGGACATAAAAGCTTCTTGAAAATGAACATAGCTTATTCTTGAAGCCATAAAAAAAGAGAGGAGTTCTGAGAGGAATGACATGACCAAAGAGATAACACAAAACCAACAAAATAAGTCATGACAATCGTGACAAGGACAAACTCATTTTCCCAAAATCAGAGAAAAAGGAGTATGCAGTAACTAAGACAAATTCGTGAGAGCTCATGTGAGCGAGATAGGTAGGAAGGATTGTGTGTTACAAACGTTCTGAAGAAAGATTTAACAACATGTCGAAGCAGCCTGCAGGTTATCTGGGGACATGTAGAGGAGTTGTGTGAAAAGGTGTCTGGCTTCCAGGTGAAGCAGCAGAAAGACTGTTCACAGTGTTGATTTTACATTGTGCACAAAGAAAGCTGTGAATGAAAAAATAATATCTGCATATCTATAAATATGGATATGTATTAATATCTAGCAAGCAAATCAAGTTGAATTATTCAATGCAGAAACAGCTTTTTTGCATATATTTGAAGTCTGCTTTAGACAATTCAAAACATCAGTTAACTGCTGAAGTTGCACATTGGTCTTTGAGATCGGAAATTTTGCATATGCTTTCTGGTTAATAATATGGGGGGTTTTGTGGGATAAAGAACACAAGAATAGAAATACATTTTTTGGCAAATTTCTAGCAATTGTTACTCTATTAGATGAAAACAGTTTCTTTTTTTTTTTTTAATAAAGTACACTTGAGAGTACATCTTGATTTAAAAAAAAACATTCACGTGACATTGCAACAATGGCTCCTGAGAAAGTACCCAACTCTTTTTCTTTTCCTCTTTGGCCCATTTACATATTTGCTTCCCTTGTGCCTGATGTAGCAGTGTATTCGATATTTTCTGATTTGTGTTCCCATTTCTCCATCTGAATTTCTCACTTACCTGTCCATGCTTCGTTTCCTGTACCCCTCCATTTCCTTTTCTCCATTTCAAGTTGATTCTAAAGAAAAAAAAAATTCCAAAAACATGGCCCTAACTGCCTGAGGGACATTCCTGTCTTTACATTCATATCTCCTATGGCAGAGGTACCAGGGGGTTTTATTTTTTGGTAATTTGCCCTGTGTGAAACTTGATGTGTAGAAATCTTGGTCTCAGAGAGAAAGATATATGTTTACATACCTATAGTTAGTTCATGCATAAAGTCAATGACATCCTGATTTGTCTGGGTTTTCTGTGAGGTGCAGGATAATGAGGATTTGAGTGATGCTTTCCCAGCAGACTTGACTGCTGCAAGTAACCCTGGAACATGTTCTTGAGGCAACTGCAGCCCTATGGAGTGACTGGTGAGGTCTGAGCTGCTGCAAGCCTAAATGCAGCTGGGCTGTGGGTCATAACACTGCGGAGATGAATAGTGAAATCACTGCTCAGCCCAGGAGCAGTGTGAGGCAGAAAGGACCCAGAGAAGTAATCAGTTTGACTGATATTTGTAACAAATATTCTCAGACTAAAGGATAAATTAGTTCTTCAGAAGGTTTTCCACCTGACACTTGCATCTCTTCCATTTTGTATCACTTTGATAATGCCCAGCTCTGGTAGAAATTAATATACCTAAGCAAGAGCAGCAGTGAGAGATGTAGCAGTTGGTGTTCTCTGCCTCTGGTGCAATTCGATATTCTCGAAGTGCCCTTTCATTTATTCAGTATTTTTGAAGGCAAAAAGAATATGTACTTTGTTTCTTGTTTGTAAATGGATTACTTCTTCCATAACTTTTTGAAGGAATTATCTGTGCGTAATGACCTTGTTCCCGAATATTAGTTCCAAAGCACACAAGAATTTAACAACTGTATGTTTCACAAAATCTAGTACATGCACACTTCAAGAAATAAAAATAATAAAAAAAAAATCAAAGTTACTTCTTTATGGAAAGAAACAATTCTGAAGGATAATTTATCTTTGTTTTGGTTTGTGGTTTTGTTTTGTTTTTTCATAATTTATTATGCATTTTCTTAGGTTTGGAGATACCACTTTGCAGGAAAACATTAACCAGGAAAACTTAGAACTTCTCAAAGAATATTACAAGTTATTTACGGAAAAAATGCCTCCTGATTGTGAGTACAAAATGCGATATTCAAATGGCTTTGAAAAGCTTTGATAGGTGAAAGACTTTAAGACGGTAATATTAGCACAACATTGGTATGCAACTTTTAGATTTAGGCCTCAGTCTCAAAACTTGTTCCATAAAGATAAGCATTCTGTACCTGTACATAGCCCTGACAAAGTCCAACACCACAGGAGAAACCACAGGGACAATGAAACAGAGTAATGATGAACTAAACAGCTCTTTTAAGTTATTAAAATAATACATTTTTTAATATTTCAAGTAGAGGACAATCTCTATCTGCTGTATTTGTACAGAAACAGCAGGAATTTTCATCAGTTTCAGTCATTCCCTCTGTTCTTATTTTGAAAATGTATTGAGGTATGGTGAACCACTGAGAAATCTGCAGATGCAAATACAAGCAATGAGCCACATCATAATGATATGAATAACATGGTTTCATTAAAATGGGCCCTGTATTCCAATTTTATAGAAATTTCATACCATAAACATGAACATTTCTATGCCATTACTCTCATTATTGAAAGCAAAGACTGAAAATATGATTTGCACCAATCCAATGCTGTTAAAGTAACCTTAATGCCTAAACTACAGGCATAATCCCAAATGTTGCAGATTTTACAGCCTGATTTTTAAATACCTTGGATTTAAGTCTCTGCTCCTTTTTGGGGGGGGGTAGGGTGGGGCACAAATCTTGTGAATCTGAAGATCCATTATCCTACATGAAATGGACATAACTCCTCATGGTTAATACTATTGGTTAAAATCCTATGCAAAGTTTTGGTATGCCATTGTATATGGATACATGTTTATCTTGTCTATCAAGATGATTTTGTTAATTTGAGGTGAAAGCTCTCTTTCTAAATAGTGGGCAGTATGCCCATCTGTCCACTCATAGATCTAGTATTTCTAGGATTTTGACAGAGAAATTCATTCAAGAAGT
Source organism: Serilophus lunatus (assembly GCA_013399895.1). NCBI lineage: Eukaryota > Metazoa > Chordata > Aves > Passeriformes > Eurylaimidae > Serilophus > Serilophus lunatus. The sequence continues at coordinate 62,629 of VXBA01002336.1, read as the reverse complement.
TAGGTAATTAATTTAGGGGAATCTTGTCAAGAAAATATCCTTGAAGAACTAACCTCGTCTGGGGCTAGATAATATTGGCTGCTTTTCATTAATAGAATTCAAACTTGTACTGTCATCCTGCTAGATTATTAGTGAGCCAAACAGTCTTCCTGGATTTTTTCCAGAGTATGCAGGCTTTTTAGAGCTATGCTTGTCTAATTCATTGAGTCTTTTTCTGGTTATTATCTTCTTGCTTTTTCTCTACCTTTAAGACTCGAGTCTTTTCTTTGCACAAATTATTACAGAACACAAAGTACCTGCTGGTCCCAATTGCCCTTCCCAGAAGCTGCCTGGCATTATAAAGAAACACTTGGAGGAATGTGCCTTTTAAACCAGCTCCCAGGAAAAACGTGAAGCTCTCCAACTTGTTCATCTGGGGAAGAACTTCAATCCTTTCCCTGTTCCCACACCTCTGGAAGATAAACGTTCATACAAGCTGGCAGCAGCCCTAGTGGTGTAGCTAAGCGAGAACCATTCAATATTGATGGCTTTTTGATGGTTTTGTCCCACCTTTCCAAATCGTTTCCTGCATTGCCAAATCTCTGCTACAAAATAAATGCAGGACCTGGTTCCCGAAGCTGTTAGTTACAAATAGTGCTCATAAAGCCTGACAGAATTTGAGGACTCACAGCCCTGTTTGCCAGGCTATTGCATCCACCATCCTCTGGCAGCATCACTTGCCTGCTGCTTCATTCATCTATTCCATTTTAAAGAATTTAATTTTCCACTCCCAGAAAGGTGTTGCCACCTTTGCTATTAGTTTTTCTCTAATCTCTGTAGTGCCCCTTGCCAATAATGATCTAGCTTGTAACTGCATAACTCCAAACACTTTCTATCTTCTTTTAGAGGAACATATGCTCTGTCATTCATCCGTTTCTTAATCTCTTTAATTCTCTTATAGGAAATTCTAAGTTACCAGAAAGATTCCTACCAAAAATGCCAACCAAATATAGCTCTGGTTTAGGCATCAAAATCGTACCGCTTTTATGTCCAAAAATGTAAGATTGTTGTTTAGTAGTACACAGTTAATTGTAAACAACAACTTGGAACTCAATTTAAAGAGATGAAAGTATAAAATTGGTATTGCTAGTTTGATATATAACACCCACAGCATCACATTGCTCCATGTGAGAAGAAGGATGCGTGTGTGGTTTTGAAATCCTGCAACAGATAAAGATTTTCCTTCATAGCATTAATAGTGCACGTAGCAAACAAGAATTCTCAACAAAAAGTCCACAAGTCTATTTTTATATCCAGGCTCTTCCCCCTTGTGATCTCTGAGACTGATTTGATGGTTTAACACTGCTTGGTGACACAAGGAATTTAAGCCGTCGATCATTTCCACTCAATGTGCAGCTGATTTGGCAGTGTTATAAATTAGGAGACTCTTGCTTTACCTGTGGTGAAGTCACCTCTCTGAGATGTTGCATTCCTGCTGTGAACCAAAGGAAAACTGCCTAAAAGCAATAAAATGTTTACCTAGTGAAACGTTCCCATAATCTCAAATCATCTTTGTAATCTTTGTGTGTTTTAAAGAAGAACATGTAGCATAAGTATAATAATCTAGGTTGTGATGTATTTTTATGTTCTCTGTATCATCTAAGTGTATATTACACAGATAAAACCATCCACATTAAGATTGCTTCACAAATCTAGTTTGGATGTACTTTTTCCAGGTTTTGTTTGGTTTGTTTTGTTTTAGCCAGCACAATATGAGTAAGACAACTTAGACATTTTTGGAATAGTTTTTTTGAGTGCATTTCAATTACTTCTTACTAAGAATCACGGACAAGGGAAACTACAGAATTTACTAGATATAAAAGGTAAAAGCCTGTCAATAAGAAGGATTATTTTATCTTAAGAGAACAGATATTGACTTTCATTAATAGTTACCTTATTTTTACTCTTTCAATTGAATATAAATCTTTGGGCTTGGGTTGCTGTTATTTTTTTTGCCCCACTGGATGAAGCAACTTACTATTTCTTATTGAAGGAACTATATTTATCAATTTGGTTTCACTTTGTTTCAGTTGATTCTGAGTCTTTTTTTGGTGATAACTATTATTAAAATTCTTTTTACTTACCACCATAAGAAGAAATAATTTTTAAAAAAGAGATTTTGGTTGTTCCTACTGATTTTTAAAACTAGTGAAGTATATACATGCAAAACAGAAGGGGAAATTAAATTGCCTACTCTTGAATTTTTGCTAGAGATGTATGATAAATTAAACCTCAGTTCAGCCACCATACCCAAAAGAAGGTAAAATTTTGCTTTTTGAGTAAACTTGAAATTATTTTGTATTTTAAAATTAAAGCCCCATTTAATCTCAGACTGAGAAATATCCTTTGTTAAATTTTAGAGGGGATACTTAGACCTGTGCAACCTCTTTGTTACATTATATAGTAAACTAATACATCATTTAAAGAAATAAATTAGATGTTTGAAAACAAAGCATTTTGACTTTAAAATAATAAAATTATCCCATCAAAGCAGGTTTTAAGAAACTCAGATTTTCTCTTCTGATTTCCATCAAACGTCTGTAATAGTTGATGAACAAAACTACACAGATTTGATTTTAGTTTTCACCTTACATTTATGAGATAAAAGTTGAAGACACTTTAATTTTCCATAGTGAATATTTTAGGAAGGACAAACCAATACTCAGCAAGACAGGAAATTTGCTTTTTCCCTAAATATTTAGCTGGTGATTTCCATCTGTTGTTCCCAAACAAGGCTGTAAATAATAGACCTGTTCTTTACTCTGGACATTCTTTAGTTAGGGGAACCATATCATCAACCTTCTCATGATGAGCAATCTTATCCTTTTTTTCCAGTTCTACCACATTTTCAAGAGCAAAATGATTTAAAGGGATTGCTGGAAAATCTCCATCAAAATATCCAGGCCAAAAAGAGAAAGAATGTAGAAATCATGTGGCTGGCTGCGACGGTAAGCTCTCTTGTTTCAAATATGTTCACATGGTGAACTAATTTTCACATGCCTGCTGATACTGTAAGTGCATTGGATTTAAGGGTATGATTGGAGAACTCAATGATTAAAGTAGCTAGACATGCTGAAATGGCTCTCTTACTCTCTCATCCTACTCACGAACATATCGCTTCATCCTCTACTTAAACTACAGATATTGTCTTTTTCTCACTTTTCAAAGTGGTAGAACCAGCTAGAATTTGAACAAGAGATGATCTTGGTTACGTCCTTGTCCCTCATATTCTCCAGACCTTTTCTGCAGAGCTTCTCCTGGCCAGGCACTCTGTGCACTCCTGGCTTGTGTTGCTGCGTGAAGTTGTGTCTCACATGCAGGGTTTTTCATTTAGCTCAGTGAGCTGTGTAACAGGCTAAAAGAGGTTTATTTTTTTGCCTGAGATGTCTTTTTTTTCTCCAGCTAATTGAGTCTGGGTAGGTCCAGAGAAAGACCTCATCCCCTATATGGGCAGAATAATTTCCTTGAGAGATCACACATAGCTGGCAATATATCACCTCATACCACAGATACAATATTCAGTTACATTATGTAATTTTTGTTGTTGTTGTTTAAAACTGAATCCATTCTTTGATAATATACTATGCAATATCTATAATATTCAAAATAACTTTTTATTTAGTCTCCATAAGTCTTGAGGTATGATGTGGGACATGATTACTTGCTCTAGCTTTTGTTTACTATTGCTGTATTCAACTTTTGATTTTCTGTAAAGAAAGTACTTTTGTAGATATGTGTTGCAAGGGATATGTGAAGGACAGACATTCAGACACAGGAAGAGCAGGAATAAAATTGTTTATCAAACAACGATTACCATTGCTTTATTCACATAATTTCTTTCTGTTTCCCAATTCAATGGGTTTTGCACAGACGTGTTAAAAAAAAGAAAGGCCAACAAAAAAGCCCTTAGATGTTTATAAAGAGCTCAAGCTTTTCAAGAATGTCAAATTCAGCCAGGTAACTCTCTTAGATTTAGAAAAGTACCTTTGGCATCTGTGCCAATTTATACAAGTAAGGACTTGAGTCTTTGTTATCTACCAAAATTGAAGCAAGACTTTGTGTTTTGAGAGACTTTCAAATGTATGTGCCCTTCAAGGAAAACAAATATTTGATACAAAATTATTAATAAAATTTTCCATGACTTTTGACTAACCAGGAAAAAGACAATATTAACATTGTCTTTGTATTAATAACAGTACTGTAACTTTCATATTACTAGTAATATTTTGCCATATAGTTAATAAATATTATCACATTCTATTGCAGAATAAATCCTTTGTAAGTAAAAATATAAGCTTTTCTTGCAGTACCAGTTCTGCAATTGCTATGAAACATTGCTTTTTTTTTAAAAGTATAAGGTATTAGTACGGGAGAGTATAAAATGAGATTCAACGAATATAACAGAATATGCTTAATCTTTCAATTTAGAAAGTTGTATTCTACCAACTAGTCTGGGTTCCTTGAAAATAATTTCATGGGTAAAATGCATTCTTTGGACATAAGGAGTGTTTCAGATTTGCCCTTCGCTGAATTCTATTTCTCCTTAGGTTACCTCAATGTAGCCTTCTGAAATGTGTGTTTCTGGAACCGTTGATCTACACGCTGTTATATTATGTTCCATTTATTTATTGAAAAGACTGTAAGGATATAACTTGTTTATTGCAGTAGCTGTGCAATATCACACTTTTATTGCAGTAGATGTATGAGATTGTATGTGGATGTACCTATGTATCTGCACTTGCATGTAATCCCTGTGGTAATGGGACTGTGAGAATAAATCTAATAAAAGTTAAGTTTATTCCTTCTCCTCCTATATCTTCAATATATTTGAGGATAAAAATCAGGCTGGACATTAACAATAAACCATGTGATCTGATATGATCCTATTACTATATATTGGCTATTGTTCTTGATTAGATTTCTAGAGCATCAGAGCATTCTGTTTGCCCATTTTAATTATTTATTTTGTTTAATTGCTGCTGCTTAGTGAACTGAGTTATTCTAAAGATTTATCTGAGCTAGCCTATCAGGTTAACCTACATTTCTCCTTAAATCACAAACTAAGGATTTTTAAATTTCATTACTTAAGTGAACACACTGTTTTCTATTTAATCCACTTTAAAATTATTGAGATATTTGTACTAAACTTCATTGTGGGTGGCTGTGGCAATTTGCTTGTAGTGCCTAGAATGCCTCTTGGTTGAAAACTGACTCTCACTACCCAGTGCTTTGTATGCTGTCAACCCAGATTTGAGATTTAGTCTCCCTTCCCTGCATCAGAGCCCACCACTAATCCAGAATAATTACCTGGGTGGTTTCTATGACTCATTCCCATCAAATTGTCGCAATGACTTATGGACTTCCAAAGAGACAAGTGTAAAGAGAATTTATCTTTTCAATTAAGCAGTTAACTTTTTTCACAGCGTTATTTAAGAAAATTATCATATTGTACTTTGTTTAAATCTCAGTGCAACTGTTCAAATTTTTATGCAGATTTAAGTATTACAGTTTTGAATTACAGGACCGAGCAAACACTCATAGGATCTCCTTCACTACTTCTTTGGGTTCTAAGTTAGAATCAATTAATTGATTCCATGAATTAAAATTTTAAGATTGCCCTTACCATGGTATTGCAATGATCTTAAACACCATAAGTATTTTCTGGGCCATTGATGTTAATAGAATTTCTGAGAATGCAATTAACACATGAAGAAATGCTTATTTGCAGAAGTGACATTGTGAAGATCGTGTTCCAGTTTCATCCTGCAAGCTCTCACTCGATAGCCAAGCTGGGAAGCTCCTTAGGATTATTACTGCTGTAATTTATTGCTTTGCCCTATTCTAAAATAATTTTTGGTTTTGATACTGTTATATCTACGATTCCCTAAGGATAGAAGCAAGTAAAGCAAAGTACTACTTTTTCTTAGGAGAAATGTATCAGGAGAAAGGTAGACCCGTGATTTGGCACACCAGCTCTCCTTAAAATTTTTTTTTTTCTAGTACAATATTGTTGGAACCCAAAGTACAGCCACAGATTGATCACTAAGGTGAGAAACTGTCCTTTAAAATGTCATTTTCCCCTTATCTTTTATAATTTTGTTAAAGGAGACAATCTGTGGCAGTCCTTTGTTAAGCTTTCATAGTTCTGAGTCACACATTGAACAGTTTACCTGTTGAAAATAAAAACTGTTTCATTTCAAATGTGCCTGAATCCATATCCTCATGAGAAGTTAATCTGCTGCATTCACAGGTCTGAGTTAAGACTTGCCAAGGTTTGTCTTCATTTATTAGATGTTCAGACAATTAAGCTTTCACTGAATGGGATGGTTGTCAGATAGAAAGTGTAGAAACAGTGAAGCATCTTTTTTTTTTTTTTTTTTTTTATAGCCTAGGCTAACACAAATCCATTCTATTTCCAGTTCAGAAATTAGATGTAATGGTTTGGTAAGCTGTAGTATGTGTAGACATTTTAGTGACTTGCTAAAAATGCTTAGGACTAAACGTGGTAGATTTTTTTTTTTGGTAATTGAGTTCACCCTCTGTTTCTTACTTCACTTGAGGGGTGTTGGGATGACCAGTAGAGAGAGACTTGATTGTAGCAGCAGTACAGAATTGTGTACACCACTCTTCTAAACATGATAAGGGCTGCCTTTTTCTTCAGTGAGCAGATTATTTGTAGGCTTGTCCTGACAAAAAAAGATCTGAAGATCTGCTTTTAAAATGTGTCATTTGAACAAACTGGAAATGGGCTACAGACCAGTAGCTATGATCTTTTGATGCTTTTTTCATAGTGTATTAATGCTGCAGATTTATAAAAAAAAAAAACCCAAACACTTCTTTTCAGCACATTTTCACCTGGCATGTCACTGTGTTAGGCCAACACAGGCATAACAGTTAGAATATGAACATCCCCAAAGCAGTGTTAATACCTGACTTCCCTGCAAAGGCACAGGTCAGCAGCCATACCAAGCTCGAATTCCTACCTTTAATAGCTATCTTCTTCCTGAGGATCGCTTATTGTTTCCATACTCGTTTTATGGGATTACAACGGAGTAGGAGTTGCACAGTGTGCCTGGTGTGGAAAGAGCCCAGCTCTGACACGTGCCCGTGTTTCAGATTTGCCGCAAGCTGAACGGAGTGCGCTTCACCTGTTGCAAAAGTGCCAAAGACCGGACGTCCATGTCGGTGACGCTGGAGCAGTGCTCCATCTTGAGGGACGAGCATCAGCTCCACAAAGACTTCTTCATTCGGGCGCTGGATTGTATGAGAAGGTACGTGGAGGTTTTTGCATGCCCCTCACATTTTGAGCTGAGGCAGGAGATCTTTTACTGAGTGGTCTAAAGGTGGTCTAAAGCTGGTTGTAAATGCACAGTAGAGCCAGATGTGATTTAGCAGAGGGCTGGCCAGCAGCCCGTCAGCTGGTAAGTCGTCTTTGCAACTGTGCCTTTGCAGCTACATCACTAATTGACAGTTTCTGAGATAGGTACATGAAACCTCACTGACTGTAGAATTTGATCAAGGTAAATAGCAGTTACTTTTTCATTTTATTAATAATTCTTAAACCAATTACATATTCATTAAATAATTTGTATAAAATTTACACAAGTACTGGCAAAGCAAAATAAGCATTTGTTGCAGATGGTAATTTTTACTAGTTCAATTTATTGAAAATGAAACAGCCAAGTAGGTTTGGACTGGTGGTGGTTGTCATTAATATCTGATAAAATCTTTACTGGGCTTTAAAAAAGTTAATTAAAACATGTTTTATTCGAAATTGCAACTATGCAGAAATTGAGGCTGATGTCATCAGGAATGTGTAATTAAAAGATTTAAAGATTTCTGATTACCTGAATCTTTGATGAATAGAAAACCTCACCGAGCAAACAAGTTTTGATCGTAAAATGAATCCATATGCTAGGTTCTCTAAAGAGACTTTAATCACTGGTTTTAATGAGTTTAATCACATGGTTTCAATCATATAATAATGGTTTTAATCATATTTTCTATGGGAGTTAAAAAAAATGTGTATACAACATTAGAATAATATATAACAAAGGCCACTACAAGATTAATAGAAAATATTCTGGTCAGCCTGCAAAGAAATAACTGAATCATACCTCGCACTTATGCAAAACACAAGTTGTTTGTATGTTGGATTTGCAAAGAAAATACTAAGTAAACAATTGTGTTTAAAACAAGTCATGAGTAATTCTTGACTTCAGTATTTAGTGTTGTCAAATTAAGTGCTTAATGTCTAGATTAATACTGTAGGCTTACACACAAGTTTGGTCCTTTTGTCTTTTGGCAAAGATAGATATTCTAAAGAAGAAAGGTAATTTTACAAAGAGTAAACGAGCAGAGATCGAGATGGCTCAGGTGTAGCACCTTAGGCTCTTAAGGTGTTAGTGCAATGTGATGTATTAGGTGTATCATTTTGTATGTGTCATTACCTTGCATAAATCCCTCAGTCTCTGCAGTAATTCACTGAGTGAGTGATTTGTGTGCAGTCGTCATAACTACATGTTTTATCATTAATGAATTCTAAGTTTTCTGTGTTAAATTTCATTTGTGTTGGCATTTCAAATATTTTTATTTTGTCTTATGTCTCCAAGAAATACAGAAGTGTGTTTAGCTGCAGTAAATTACCAGATACAGGAAAGCTAATTATATAAAATGATTGTTGTGTTAGAATAGCACTGAGAAGTGGATTGGCAAAGTTTTGCAGACACAAAAGTGACTTTTAAAAGAGGTAACTTTTTAGTATGGAAGTCTAGAAGGTTTTTGTAAACTAAACTAAACTGTAAGTGATTTTGAGTGATTTTACATCATGTAGCTGATTTGAAAGTCGAGATTAACACATCAGTTATATTTGCAGATAACAGTAATTTGGAGTCACAGAAGAATGGTGAAAAGCCAAAAACATCTGGAGAAAAAAAAAATAAATTAGCAGATGGGCATGAGGTTAAAGGACCATTACATAAACTTCATTTCCATGGTTTTGCTGTAGTTTTAAACAGAAAAAAGCTTTATCCTGCTCTTACCCTGTAAACGAATTTGAAACAGCCTTGCACTACAGTAGATGAAAGGTGTGTCAGGTGGAAGGTAATAATTTTGGCTCAGGTGATAGAATTGTCTGAGTATAAAAGCAAAGGCCTTGCAAATAGTAGAGTTTTCATCAGTATAACACTGTTCACATAGCTGAGGGAAAAATAAAAAAAAGAAGAGCAGCCAACTTAGATTTTTCCTCACAAGTTGGTGAATGAAAGCCAAAAAAATTTAGAGCATGAGTGAAAATGCTAAATAGGGTCACAATGTCTATAGTGCTCCCATTGAGAGTTGTTCAGGCAGTGTAAGAGCTGTCTACTTTTTTTTTTTTCTGACTTGATTACTTTTGCAGACTGTTATTTGAAGGATTATGCTGTGCATTTCTAAAATCTTTATTAATACTTGTAGAACTTTTTGGAATGATTTTCACATCTATTTTGTTTCAAGAGCAGACTGAGAAAAACTGCTTGCCATTTAGTTTACAATTTTAACAGTTTTCTTCCAATGAATGTGCTCTAGACCACTTTGTTAAACTTTGTCAATCAAATCCCTTTATTGTCACAAATTGCTTTTAAGCCTTTCAAAAGAACAAGTAGACAAGAAAAATTCAATTTTATAATCCAGAATCCTAGCAGACTGGATTGATCTTTGAAAAGCTTCTTTCAGGAGTTAACAGTGGGAGATAGAGAGTGCTGTGAAACTAAGTGAGTTGTAAAAGTAAGTGGTGATTCAGCAGCAGCCTTTATTGGAAATGTCATCATTTTGAGATATGAAAATTATAAATGTGTCTGTGCGGCTGTAAAGCTTTTTCTTTTTCCAGCTAGTGCTGACACAGCTTTGTTGTCTGTTGTGAAAGGGAAGCATGTGGTCACAGGTTTGTGTTTTCTTGCTACCAGAAGTTGAATGATCTTGTCTTCTGTGAGCTGCTGCTTTTCAATTTCTTTGGCATCTCCAGAACTTTGTGCAATCCAGAAGCAATTTCAGATGTTTAAGTGTCCACAGAAAATATTCCAGTAGCTGTTTTATAATGACTTAGTTTGTAAATGGAATTGTAGTAATAAATGATACAATATTTATTGCTTCTTAAAAAAAAAAAAAGCTGTACAAAAATCCTTCTATTAGTTTATTATCTTATGAAAAATCTGGTAAAAAAATGACCGGAATGCAAGCTTTATCATTTATAATATGTAATAGAAGATTTTGTATTCTGGACATAACTCTAGGCATTATGATGCTGCAATTGGTGTGTATCTGAAGCAGCTATTCTCTAAATAATGCTACATATTATAATTTCCTTGGTGTAGGTATGTGACTTCCATTGATCTTAGTGACATGTATAGTATAGAATGAGAAAAATAAATATATGTCTTCTCTGTATCAAGTGCTTGCCATTCACATTATATTAAAGTCACATTTATAGTGTTTCTGACACTTTCAATTTATTTTTTGCTAGCATCTATATTCTTAATATTCCTTTCACCAATATGTATTTCCTGTCATTCAATGTTAACTACTTTCAAAGAGACAGTAGAGAGGCAAAACTGATTTACCCAAGATGATTGTAGTATCCATCACGTGATTCTACTTTTCATCTTTGGAGCTGGCCACTGCTTAAGGAAGGATGGACCCTGGTAGGCAGTATATAAAGAAGCAGTTCTGAAAAACAAATTTCATTTTTTTTTCCTTTTTAAAAATTTTTTTCTTTTCTGAACCTATTTAGTTTTAATATTTGAGTGATAGGGTCCCTTTTGGAGTCTGTGGGTAGTGTGCAACTTTCAGAATCTCCTGGTCTTTGAGCATGTTTCCAATACAGCCTCAAAAGAAGAAACAAGCAAATAAAATAGCAAATCCACTTGTCTAGGGCGAATCCTTCATGCTTTAAACTTTATCGTCATTCTTAGCAGGGCACAATAACTGTCAGATACTTCTGACATTGAATACAAAAATTAACTCAATTTGGGACACATTGTTTTCATTTGAAATAGCCATTATTAAGGGTTATTTTAGATAAATTGCCTATAAAAATAGGATTAATGCACAAGTACTAAGAATGCATGGTCTGAGCCACAAGGTTGGCTTTTGATAGCCCAATTATGATGAAAATATCTCCTTTTTAAAGAGCTATTTGAGGACAGGATTTCTAAAGATGTTGAGTAGGAGAGAGAGCTGTAATGACTCTGTAATCAAGGACATTCAGGTGTTCTGGTGCAGTCCATAGCTCCAGGCTGAGATGGGCCTTGGCCATAGAAAAAACTGTGTACCAAACACCAGTGTTGTGATTCCTACATGGACTAGTGAGAGATAGGGACCCATGTGCAAATCTCTCTGTGCCTTTCTTCCACCTCACAGCTCTCACCCTGACCCTGTGAGCCTGAGGTAATAGATGCAGCAGGAGATCAGTCACATAGAAGAGGACACACAAGTTCTCCGCTAACTTTTCCTTTTTTCCAGCCCCTCTGACCTTCTCTATCCTTTTTTTTTTTTAAGGGTATTAGCACAGTGAAAATAAAAACAAAAAATCTACAAACTTAAAATGAGAGGCTGACTTCCAGTACAAATTTTTACGTCCTCCTATGCTCTTGAGAAACTTTAACATCAATATTTTGAGGTAAAACTCTAAATGATTTGCATTACCTGATGTACTGACAGAGATCTGGGCATTCAGTAACAATAAGATACAATTTTGGTGCATTGAACCACCATGGATTTTGTTTTCTAAAACTAGATGACTACTATTTTTTTTCAGCAAGAGTGTGCAAAGGAAAAGAAAACAAAATGGAGAGAGACTGTCACAAGATGTAATGAAAATCAATGCCATTGGTGGAGCCAATAGAATAAAGATCTGTTTCTGACCATCTTCCTGGGAGGAGGAGGGGAATTGTAGACAGCCTTTGTGGATAAAGTATTAAAGAGCAGTTTGAAAAGGCTGTGTCAAATCTAAGGTTTTCTAAAATAATCTCTCAATTTCATACAATTCAACTTTATAAGATGCCTTTAAGGCAATTCTCTGGCTTTTAAAACTTAAATGAAGAAAAGAAAAAAAAAGAAAGGAAACCCATGCACACTTTATTTGCACTGTATAAGGAAGGTCATTGGTGAGGTTCAGGCTTCTACACGGGCAAATGAAGAAGTATTTACAGTTAGTTTTTTATATAGTCTCACACATTTTGTCTGTTTCACTGGAGTCAGAAGTTTGAGTTCATGTTTTACAAGGCAGTATTCTCTAGCTGACTATGGAAGTTTCATTTTCCTGTACTTTGTTACTCCAACTTCTTCCCAAGCACTGTTTTCAGACTTCTTTCTGATCCGCATCCCATTCAGAGTCCTGAGAACTCTGTGTGACTTTTCTTATCTTCCTCTTTTTCACCAGTCTATTGCTTGAATATTTCTCTCTGATTCCTCCTTTGTGACACATGTGGCTGCCTTTGTCTTTCTTCTCATCTCGAGTGTGGGCACTGCTCTCAGTCACAACACAGAACTGCAGAGCCAGTCCCCCTGTCTCATTGGCTTGCCTCATGTTATAGCGTTCATGATCTGCTAGGGAAAAGAACAGCAAGGAAGTCTTGTCTGGCCCCTTGACCTGGCACACATTCAGTATATATTGAAGTCTCAGAGTGTGTACCTGCTGAATTTTAACAAGGCTTTGTTAGGAAGAAGTGATTTGAGAGTCTTACAGGACCAGGCTCTTACGACAGTTACATGTCTCATGTTTTTATTACCTTGGTGTGGAATATCAAATCCTGCTCTTCAGCATGAAGGTACTAGTAATCATCTCGAAACACTGTTTTGTTTTTTCTTCATCTTTAAATGACATTGTAACTTTGAATTTTCCCATTCAAAATGAACTTACAGTTGAAAGTGGAATCTTAATGGAAAGCATTGTGTAACTTTCATTACAGTTGCCGTTCCCCTGGAACCTATAATAATATTCTTGGACTAATCACTTGGGAGGAAGGGGTGTTCAAGGTAAAACAGTAAAAACATCTGCAACTGTTCAAGGAATATTCAGAGATGTGACTCAGTCTACATCACCATAGCAGGCAGTAAGCAAGAATTTTGAAGTGAGTGCTTAGTTGTCTTTTCAGTGCACGGGAGGGAGGTAGCACCATTAGCAATCTGTATTGCATCTAAATTTTGACTCCAGTGTTAGGTGGGTGAGTTCTTGAAATGCACCTGTTTCTCCTTCAGTGACTACGTAGGAAAGGTGGGTACATCAAGAATGTGACAGTAAATTTTAAATACCAAGTAGAACAACATACTAATATATCAGTCACAGAGTAAGTTCCTTTTTCCAGTGAAAAAGAAAACGTTAGGCCATGTTTGGGTTTTAGGTTTGTGAGAAAAAAACAAACCTTGATTCTCTGTGATCTTTTTGCTGAAGGGAATCCTTGCCCTTTGACTTAAGAATGTGTGTGACACAGCTCTCCAAAGGAGAACTGGATTTAATGGATTTCCAATGAAAATTTTGCCCTATTCTGAATTCTTCTCTTCTCATTTGTACTATTTATTTCTCAGTGAGGTACTGACAGGGTAAACAATCTGTTAACTAGACCATATTAGTATTAGCTATATCGTGGTCCAAATGAGAGTATAGAGAATTGAGTTATGTATTTCCTCTCTAAATGTTTTAATTATTCAGTAGAGAGAGTGAGAAAGGTGTGTAATTAATTACCAGGTGCATGCTATGGTCACTTAGTTTTCAAAACCAGCCAAACAAAAAAACCCTTATTCAATAAACTTGCTTTCCCATTTAGTGCCACAGTCTGTGTTTGGATCTTTAATAGTGCAGAAGTGAGTTTAAACGCTGCATGTTGATTAATTAAAATAAAAGGAAAATACTTAGACTCCTAAAATCCTTCTCTAATGTAGAGTATTTCTGTCACTTTTGTCATACATGAATTACAGGACCATAGTTCTCCTGGATTTCACCTACCATAGCTAGACAGATCTAGCATACAAGCAGTCAGATTACCTTAAAATATTGCTTGTTTCACTTTTGACATTATCCTAGTTGTCCATGAAAAACATCGCTAATTGCCTCATTCATTTGATGGTTTATTGCTTATTTACAACTTCCATGAAAGACTAGGTCTTACAAGAAATCAGAAACTAGATGTATTGTAATCACTAGAGTGAGTAATACTAGGTTTCATCCTATTATATTTCATTTCTAGCAATTTTTTTTGGAAGAGTGTGAGGAAGAACTCCATGTATTACAACTGAATTACTGTGGCTTTGACCACATACAACTAAATTTCTCAGGAAGAACAACACTGCCATGTCTAACATTTAGATAAGAAAGAAGGAAGTGAGAGTGACCAAGTAGTTAATAGCATACAATAGCATGCTAAAATTATCACACATCCTTCTTTTCAAGAAGTAACAGCCTCTAAAATAATATTCTTGTCCAAATAATATATCACAGACAGGGAGAGTTTGTGACTTCCTTCCTCAGTCCTATCAATCACTGTTGAGATTTTAGAGGGGACACAGAAAGAAGTGGCAACCAGCTGCTTTTCCAGAAAGGTGATTTTGCTCTAGAATATTCTGCATTCCTTCAGGAGAAAGATGATGCAGTGTCAGGATACAGTCATCTTACGTAGAAAGTAGGTAACAGATGCTTCTAGGTTTTTTTTCTCATTTTAGACTCCCTTAATCCCTTCATAAACTTAGGATTTTTTTGTAGGAATGCTCCCTGCTCACATAATCATCTTTTCTCATCTGAGACAAGGGCTGGGTGGGCAGCAGGGGTTGCACAGGACCACTGCTTGGCTCTCTGCCCCTGCTGCTGTCGCCTGCTCGTCGAAGGCGGGAGAAACTGCTGCCATTGCCACCTCTAGTGCCTCCTACATGATGCTCCACCTCCTCAGTAGCTCTAGCCAGGGCAGCAGCTGCTGGCTTGGAGTCATAGCAGCCACTAGGGTAGGAGATAGGCAGACAAGCTGCCTCTCTTGCAGCCTCTATGCCTGTACTGTTGGTACAGTTGGGCCCCTCCTGGGGGGCAGTGTGAGGGTCCAAGTGGTTGTCTCAGGTGATGTAGCTGCCATCATCTTCCCCTTGAGTCAGCTCTTGGTCTCTCCTGTTTTACTGTTGGGACAAATCTTTGTTATTGTCATCTTCCCCATGGGAAAGCTCTTTGTCATTTTCATCTTTCTCCTAGGACATGCCTTTGTCATTGTAATCTTCCCATTGAACAGCTCTTTATTTTCCCTTCAGGACACTCTTGGTCTCTCCTGCTTTCTTTTTCCTTGTTGTCTTTCCTTTTAGCCAGCTCTTGATCTCTCTTGTCTACCTCTTGAGACAGTTCCTCATCATTGACGTCTTCCCCTTGGCACAACTCTTGGTGTCTGTCACCTTCCCAGTCTTTCTCCTCCTTGGCCAAGGCCCCACAATTGTTCAAAAAGTTTGGCTTGGCCCTGGCTGCCCTGCAGCACCACCTGAGTCTGCCTGTGGTTCACATGTGGGAAAGTAGAAGCCTGGGATGGAGGTGCCTGCCTTGGCACAGGAGCAAACCAGCCCCCAGCCCCCTATGAGGCCCCTAATGGGCACCTAATATCTAGTCACCCAAATTGCTTATTATGTACATGACGTGAGAAAGTCTTGGATTCCATCTCCATATTTTCTTTTTCTATTTAGTGTTATGTATTCATAAGGCCACCTGGCATGTTCTGTTATAAAACTGTGCTTCCAAATAGTCCTGGGTCTGAAATTGTCTATCTTGTTTGCCCTGAAAACAGGGCAAAATCATATTGGAGATCAAAATAGAAAGGGAGACACTGTATTTTTCTCCCCTGATTTTACACCTGAGAAACTGTCTATTGTGTCTGGTTGTTTTTTTCCTCCTTCACTCTGCTGCTCTGTTACCTCCTTCCAGTGAGCATTTCAGTTTTTCCTACTCTCCTGCAGCACCACCTTGGTATATGGTATTTTGAAGAATTCTTTTGACAGTAGCCTTTCTGAGCTCAATTTAGGGAGATAGTTTAAGTAGTGGTTTCTAGTTGTTATTTTCTGTGGCAACTCTGATTTGGTGAGTGACATTCCCTAAATGTGTCCTTATTGTTATAGCAAATACTGGCAGACTTTCACTGGCATAGCTGGCAGCAGCAAATTGTTTCTCAGTGTTTCCCAGCAGTACAAATCCTTTTAGTTTTTTGCAGTAGGTGACCAAGGGAGTTTCCATTTGCCTTATTATGTACTTATTATGTCTTTTCTACTTCCTCAATGTTATCTGTAGTTGACTGGAGCTACACCCAGTAGCAGAGTCAGCAGTAATATATTGCTATCCTGTTCTCTTGACCATTCAGAGAAAAAATCGAGAGAGAACTTTGGAACTTACATTCTTAATAACATAAGCCTCTACTGTAATCTGTATTACTGGGAAGCATGTGTTTATAAGGAAGTTAGTGCAAAGAAAAGGTTGGAGCCCTCCCAACGTGTGCAGCCAAATCACTGCACTGATTTGACTGCATGAGTCGACTCCTCATGTTAGTTAAAATTGTTCCTACTGCCTTAATGGTGCTGTAATTGTACTGTGATTGTAAACATACCCCTAATGCCAAAATCACTGGGCACTGGTTTGGCTGTGCATCTGTAGAGCTGTTCTTGTGCCTTGCTGTGGTCTTACTTCCCTGCTAGCTTATCTTCTCTCCCCAACCAGGATGTTGCCACATACGTATTGTCTTCCAGCAGTGGAAAAAAGCACCTAATTTTTCTCCTCTATTGGAGATGCTCCTAATGCCCCAGGCAGGTGCTAGAGCTAGTTTCTACTTCTTCAGGGTCCAATGATCCCAGGCAAGGCTTAACCAAAGTTAAAGTCCCTTAGAGGTCAGAAGGTAGGAGGTAAATCACTGTTCCCTGTACCTTCTCTCATGGGATGATGCACTTTGGGTATATGACCTGGCATCCTAGTTAGGTTACCTGTTAATGAGGCAGAAGACACTTCTGCATGTGATACTCACCTTAACTTACCCTTGTGTGAGTTTTGTATAGTATATTGTGATATTACGGCTATGGTTGTTTGGGATTATTTTTTTATCAGTTATTTGTAGCTTTTCCTGTTTTATTTCTTTGAGGAGAAAATAATACTTTCGAGGGATAATTTGATAACTTTGAAAACAGTGAGAGCATCTGTTAATATATATTCTTTTACAGACAGAATTAAAGCCGATATATTGATAGCAATAATAGAGTTAGTGAATATAAGGTCAAGTTTGTTTCTCTTTGGGGGGGAGTAGAAGTTCTCTGTGTCCTTTCATGACTTACAAACTTTCTTGAGGAATGATTGTCTGAGGCCCAACTGAAGGTTTTCCACAATACGGCATCTATAAGAAATCCTCTCTTTCTACCCCTCTCATTCATCTAATATGAACATCACATTTAAACAGCTTTAGCTTCATGTTGCAGCCTCCCTCTTTGACTGTGTATTTCCTTACACAGGTGAGAACATCATTGTCTTTGAGGTTTCTTATCCCTCCTGTCAACTTAGCTGAACTCAGCCCCAAAGAGGGAATACACAGACGCATGTTCCTTCCCCTCACACTAAGAACTAACATGTAAACTTTGCTTCTAGAGGAAGACGGGCTAAAAAGGCATCAGCTAATTATTATTAGCAGTAGATTAATGAGATACATGTTTCCCTAAAAAAACATTACTCCTTATCCACAGACCCACCTCAGCCAGCATTGTCAGATATGAAGAACTTGTTTAGATTACTAAAAAACTGAAATGATTAAGGAGTAATCTGGTCACACAGTCATGTGTTTATAGCAAAGACCTCTCTGTAGGATCATATGGTTAATAGTTTGTGTTTTGGGTGAACTGACAAGTCTGATGAAAATGTATCATTCCTGTCAAAATAATGTTAGTTTTTATATTTATTTTGCAAAAATCATTCCTTGATGCTCCAAAGTTGTTGATTTTTTTATTGAAATCCCTTTATAACTCATTCATTACTGTTGACAGCACACCATCTACAGAATACAAAGTACTCAGCACAGAAAGGTTTGCAACATCCAGCAAACTGCCTTGTGGTGGTGTGATAAGCAGAAGATGAGAGAGTTCACAATAGGTTGTTGTGGAATGTTTTTCATAATACATTTCAGCCAGGAAATAAAAATTAACACATAGCCAGGTTTGGGGGGTTTGTTTTGATTTTTAGCTCACTTGTTAACCAAGACTTGCATGGTCTCTGTTTTAAGTTTATTTCAGCTAATAAAATGACTGTTACACTGTGAATGCCTCAGGAAAACGAATAAAAATGGCTAGACTCGCACCCTGGCAAAGGCATTATTGGCTGGTTTTGAAATGACTGAAGTAGCATCAGACAAAGGCAAGCACTTAGAGTAACATCTCGTTCTCGATGGCCCATAAATAGATTCTGAAATTCCACAAGAGTCTGCTTTGATAATGCTGTTTATAGCTGGTTAGTATATTTATACATGAGTTTTTAAAAAGTCACATTCAGTGTGCTATTTCACCTTTTGCTATCATCAGTATGCACTTAGAGTATGTGCTGTCCCACTTAGATGCTGCTGCTAGTTTGTTGTTAAATATTTCTGAGATGTCTTCTCTCTCGTTTAAGATCTTATCACAAAAAAATGTAATGTGGATTTGTTTCCTGAAAAAAACGTTGTAGTTTCTAATATCTTGTAATTTCTTATTGTATTGTATTCTTTACTTTCTCACCTGTGTAGCAACTGCTAACATGGTGAGCTGCATATGCACTAAATGCCTTTTATTTAATAATCACTAATTAAATCACTAGAAATAGGAGCTGAGATTTGAGCAGATATGCAAACACTATTCAATGTCAAATATTCTTGACTCAAAAAGATGATTGACAAGCAAAGGGTGAGATAAAGAAATGCACTTGTTTCTTTTTCACATTTAAATGGGAGAAAGATGGTATGGAGATGGCAAGTCACTTACAACATCACAGTCTTCTCCTTTGTTGGAAATTGAATTTGTGTCTACTTTTTCTTTAAAAGAGTCTCTTCTTATAAGCTGCTTTGCTTTAAGCAAAAGTCCTGTTGCTGTGTTTCGGTGTCCAATAACAATGCTTGTAAGTAATGTTTGTTGTCCTACTGACATTCTTTATTCTGCATATTAATAATTCACTTTTCCTGCTTCTTTTTCCTACTTGGGTTCTTGCTGATGTACCACAATGCTGGCTGCACAGTTCAAGCCTCTTTCTGTATTGGACACTCCTGCACTGGTGTATAAAGTGTCTGAGTGTTGATGAATAGTTCTCCCTCAGCAATATACTGAAAAAAGTCCTCTCTTGCTTTCTTGCTATGTTGTTGCCTAGAGGTGAAAGTTGCTCCCTATGTCATTTTTCTCTGTAAAAATTTGCTGTTACAATGGACTTATCAGCAAATTTGCAGATGATCGCTTTTTATATAGTTTGACATTTCTGTTACACAGATTAACATCACTTGTCATGTGAAGATGTTATTTGAATTTATTCTTAAAGTGAGCAAGTAGGTGTCAGACCACTATGATGCTGTTTATTTTCCCTCTTCTGCAGTGGAAGTTGCCCAAGATATGCTGCCAAATTAGAGGTGTTTTCTTTTTGCTTCTGTAGGGTTGGCTTTCCCCTGCTGACTTGCCTTACTGCCTTCTGTAAATACTGTCTTGTCCTCTTGTGGAAACTTACATCCTTTTGCTCTTTCTCAAAAGGAAAATTACATTATTTCATAGAATCATAAAATGGTTTGGGTTGGAAAGGCCCATAAAGGTCATCTAGTTCCAAGCCCCTGCCATGGACAGGAACACCTTCCACTAAACAAGGTTGTCCAAAGCCTTATCCAACCTGGCCTTGAACACTTTCAAGGATGGGATTTCCACAGTTCCATGAAGCCCTTAGGATGGATACAGCCTTATAGTTCACACTGACAATGCTCTAAAGAAGTATTAGAATATTCTTTTCTGACTGTAGTTACTGCCTGTCTGTCTGTAATTTGCATAATTTTAATCTAGTAGATTAAAAGTCAGCAACATTTTTTCTGGCTAAAAAGGCTTGAAATCATCTTTTGGTGGTGCCTTGACAAGGCATCATTGCATACATCAAAGTTTTGTCTCCCAAGTACATTGGTCTGTGTGGTAATACATGTAATGTGCACACACATATGTAGTTATAGTGAAATAAAATGTAGAAATGTAGGACTTGGTGCATTTCAATTTGTCATATTGGTCATTAACTATGTTACTTAACAAAGTGAATTATTTAAAATGGCTTACAAACTTTAGAAATATTTTTCCAAGACAGGAAGCCATTTTTAGAGTGCGTTATTTCTGTGTCACTGTTGTTTCTGATTGTTTTGCATGTTTTGATTGGCAATTGAAATGTAGTTGAGACCTTCATGTTCTGTGTTGCCCTGTAGGTTTACTAAGTTCATGTGAAGATACTTGCTTGTAGACGAAGATTTTGGTGGGATAGGAGTGTTAGGAAAATGTGGCTCCTTCATATGTGATAGAACTATTATTCTTAGTTTTCAGGCAAACTGAGTGCACCAACATTTTTAGATCAGATACTTTTTCTCACTTTCAGATGGAAGGATATTCACTGGCAGGAGGTGCTGAGCACAGTAGTCTAGAAAAGTATTTGTAGTCTTAGCTGATTTTTTAAAATTATTTTGTGACAGATACATCTCAAATTTTATGCTTCCTGCTGTCACAAAGAATCTTCTTCTGTGCAGCACAATAGGGATAGCAAAACTCATTTCAGTCTCAATTTAAGTTTAATTCCAAGGTAAAACTTGCAGTGAGGTGGTAATGAACTTGAACTCACACTTTGTTATCTTCTGACTCCTTACACAAATGTTCAGACAGAGGACAGATATTTTCCAGACTAAAACCTGAAGATTAAAACCTGACGTTCTCTGCTTTGCTTATTGTTGCAGTTAATATAGTAAGACCATTTGGAGTTCAGGTCTTAGGTTTGAATCATACTTACATTTACATACCCAGAATTAAAAAGATGATCATTGTGACCATCATGATGAGATAATTCAAGGAAATAATGAGTTGGTAATACAAAGAGACTGATCCTCTGAAACAGAGAATGATCAGACCAATTGAAACCATTCTGAAAGCAAAAGTCAAACATTTTTCAGAATCCCAGCTGTGCAGTACAGTGAGTACTGTGCCAATAACAGCAACAATCTCCCTCAAATTCTTTGAACGTGGACATGTATGTCTTTTCTGGCTTATGACCCATACACTTCATGTGCTCATGGGCAAAAGAACCTTTACCTGAAATAAAACAGGAATAGCTGTAGGAAAGTCAAAGGAGTGACACCTGCAAACTGCCTAGAAATTTGCCATCAGAGGTCTCTGGTGATCCTTGTCTCATCTTCTGCTCCAAGCAGCTGCAGCAGCTGTATCACAAGTATGGAAAGGAATGCAGATCTTTTTATGCTGTAATCGGTCCTTTCTGGCCAGTCTGTTCTCCCCTAGCAGTCCACACCAACAGTTAAATTGAAAAGCACCCTCTCCCGATGCATTCAGCTTTTCGAGGCACAGATGAGGTAATCAAACCTTCCAAATGTGGCTTTCTGTAGTATGGATTTCACGGATCTCTATGGCAATTGGCAACCAGATGGGATAATGAGCCCACACTGGGCTAGCTGAAGTCAAAAGAACTTTTTTCAGGCAGATCCAAGGCCTGATATTACTGTGGGCTGCTTTATGCAAATACTACAGCTTCATTATTACTGCATTACAAAATGCATTAGGCATCCAATTTCCTTTGTAAATGAAGCAATGTATTACCTCAATAGCTACTTTTGAAGCTCCCTGCAACTTAAAACACAGATGTTAAAACTATTGGAACTAAATTAACCCCCTCTGAATTGTAATCCTTGAATAGAGTAGGAGTTTTTTAAATGATAAGGTTTATTAAATGAAATACATATTACCACAGAGAGAAAAAAGTCGAATGATCTTATATGGCAAAAATAAAAATTTGAAACTTGCTATTCATACTCCATTGAGTATGGAATGCTAAAAGAGAAATAAAAGAAAGCTTAATGTTTTGTACCGAATTGTGACATAGCCCAAACCAGACGACTGCTTGCTCATAAATTAATTTTTTTATTATTTTATTCACATTAGAGAAGAAAATCATGACTGTCCTTCAAAAATATTCTGTTGTCAAGTGATCTTGAAAGTTTGTGCTGTTAGCCATCAACCATGTTTATGGTGCTGGAGAGAAAATCTAAGGCTTGTGTGGTCCATTTTTTAAGCTGTGCAGTGGCAGTGAAAGTATGGGCTGGAGATCTTAGAGTTCTGTGAAGATGGGGGGGAACATTGGGCAACTGGCCTTTGGAAAATTATTTTTCAAAGCCTGTTGAATTCAGTGCAACACTTATGGTCAAGCTTTCTATCATAAAACTTCAGATAACTATTGTATGAAGCCTAGTTAAGAATCCATGTTCCCTGTGCTCTCCTGGGGAGATAGTTAGCTACCAGTTTTGGGGGCTCTGGATCATCCCATGGATGCCCTGTAGAGGTATGGGAAGCCTGGGCTGCTAAACTGGGCACCCACTGACTTGCCACTCTAGGTTAGGGAGTATATGACATGTTACCTTTTGAAGAAGTTGGGTCAGATCTTGGAAGTGTCTTCTGTAGTTAAGTTGGTAAACAGCTGAAGGTGAAATAAAGGTAGGAGGGCAAAAGCTGTCATGAGGAAGATTTTGCTGAGATCAGCCCACTACCTGTTGTGCTTTTAAACATAAACTTGACCTGAAACGCAGATTTATTTATTACCGTATGGTCAAGGAAGCAAGAAGTTATTAAAAAAGGAAATGTATAAGATGCTAAAACTGGATTGTTAAATTGCTGTTTAAAACTGCTGCAACATGTGGGCTACTTCCTTTGTTTGCTTAGTTAGTATGATGAAATAACTACTGCATGCTTTGAAATAACGATGAAAGTCCACTTTTCTAACTTTCTTTGTTTATATAGAGAGCAGTAGCCATTAAGCAATGTAGTTATAGTGCCCTTATGCTAAATTTCTGTTTATTTTTGTGTACAAACTTTTTAATTTGATAATTCTTCCGGACAAGGTTATTTTGAATACATAATTTTGGCAACACTGAATTCTGCAAATATTTAGCCATTTTAACTAGATAGATATGTAGAAGTTGTTTTTCAAAAGCTTTTTCAATT
Organism: Serilophus lunatus; assembly: GCA_013399895.1. NCBI lineage: Eukaryota > Metazoa > Chordata > Aves > Passeriformes > Eurylaimidae > Serilophus > Serilophus lunatus. The sequence goes on along the minus strand of VXBA01002336.1, from coordinate 39,376 downwards.
TTTCAGTGAACGTTCCTCTAATTTTTCCACCACTGTGATTTGATGTATTTTATTTTGAAAAGCGTGTATTTACAGTCAGTATTCCTTAGAAGAATAAGCAGCTAATCATTGGAATGAATGGGAAGCAAAACAAGCTTTCTAAGTAAAATATGTCCTCTAGAGGGAAGTAAATGTTTGACAGACAGCTATTTCCTTGCCCTTAGGTTGTCTGTTACTTCTTCAGTTGTTAATTATTCTATATTCAAGAGCATGTAATTGGTCCAATGTAAAACCATTATTTTTACACAGAAATTTTTATTATCTGTGAGCAATTCCAGCTTAGGATTGATTATCATATCATGATAATAATGGTTTTGCATTTCCTTACTGTGTTCCGTACCTTGGAAAATGCCATTTATTACTTCATGCACCAAAATATTCTGTCTGCATTGATGTAGGTACTTGTCTGACGTGTGCGGTTGCTGGCCTGCGCTCCCAAGCCTCTAGCTTTGTTTGAGTCTCATATCTGCCATCATTAAGAATTCACAGAAAGAGCAAAACCAAATGAAATTAGTTCAGGGCATTTTAGCTACTTGTTTGCTTTAACCACATTGTAAGAGAGTAGGAAGGATATTATTAACCACACGGTACATAAACAATCCCAGCCCAAGTTTGTCTCCTGTGTGTATATTAATGAGATAACAAGATGCCTGTAGCTTGGCAGCGAAAATTTTTTTTAAAATGCTTTTGCTGTTTAATTGCAGTTCTAGTGTTTTATTGATTTTATTTAAGCTGTCTGTAGCAGTGTGTTAATAGCATATTATAGAATTTACTTTTAAGAGACACAGAATTAAATAAAAATAAAAAAAAGATAAGCATGATTCCAGAGTCTTTCCATGTATAGACTGGGCCCTGATGAAATGCTGTGAGGCTGATGTAGCTTTTATTAAGTATTAATCGAGAGTAAATCTATGAGAATGGTTGCATACCTGTGCATACTTATTTGTGTTCATGGAAGAGGATAATTTAAGCAGTTTACAAGTCCTGATTACTGCATTCTTACCTGTGCAGTAAGTGTATTCTAAAGAGGAGAATTGTTGGTTACATAGAAAAGTAGGATTAAGTAAAACACAGGAAGAGCAGCAGCTCACTCAGACTTTTTCGGATGGTGGCTGCACTTTTTCACAGTCCATTGCCCATGAGGAAGTGTGTTGACACCTCTCACTTACCTGGAAAGGCAGTATCATTCCCAGTGAGGTTAATGTGAGATGAGTTAAAAAATAATTGCAGGACATCAGCATTTATTAAAAATTAAAAGGGAAGCAGAATTACTTATGGCCTGACATTGCAACAGGAATTTGAGAAGGATGAAAGGTTTCTAATTAACAACCTGTGTGCAAGGTAGATTTTCCTGTATGAACACCTGTCTTCCAGCTCACAGTCATTCAAGGCAAACACCTGAAGCATGTCAATAAGTGTTACTGTTTTTCCTAGTGAAAACATGACCAGAAACAGGAGTAATACCAGGATTAAATGTGTTTCAGACTAGATTGTAATGAGAACTGCAAGGCTGATAAAAAGAATGTAAAATTGGAGGTGCTAGAATTGCCCCCAGCACAATTTCGTTCAGTGTTGTGTTCTAAGAACACTGAACTTATTTTGGAAGACAGGCTTTTTCTGGAAAATTGGAGTAGTGCTTTTCTAAAGAGAGAGACACTTGAGATGATGCAACAATGAAATATTTCTTAAACTGTTTTCCTTCCAGCACGTAAGATAACCAGTGTACATAATAAAGTAGAAAAGTGCTCTATAGACAGAGATAACTCTCCACTATCTCAGCGAGGTAAGATTCATACACTTTTGTGTCCCATCCTGGAGAAGGAAGGAAATGCTCCCAATATTACACACAGAACTACACACAGAATTAGCAAGGTTGGAAAAGGCCGCAGAGATCAAGTCCAACCTTTTACCTAACTTAACAACCTATCCAACACCAATCCATCATCTAAACCACCTAAACTATGTCACTAAGTTCATCATCCAACCTATCCTTAAACACATCCAAGGACAGTGACTCCACCATCTCCCTGGGAAGCCCATTCCAGTGGGAGATCAGTCTCACTGTGAAAAAGTTCCTCCTGATATCCAACCTAAACCTCCCCTGATGCAGCCTAAGACTGTGTCCTCTCGTCCTGTCACCGGGAGCCTGAGAGAAGAGACCGACACCCGCCTGACTACAGCCTCCTTTCAGGTAGTTACAGACAGCAATAAGGTCACCCCTGAGCCTCCTCTTCTCCAGGCTGAACAACCCCAGCTCCCTCAGCCGTTCCTCATAGGGCTTGTGCTCCAGCCCCTTCACCATCCTCGTTGCCCTTCTCTGGACACGCTCCAGCAACTCAATATCCTTCTTAAACTGAGGGGCCCAGAACTGGACACAGCACTCGAGCTGTGGCCTGACCAGTGCCAAGTACAAAGGAAGAATAACTTCCCTGGTCCTACTGGCAACACTATTCCTGATGCAGGCCAGGGTGCCATTGGCCTTCTTGGCCACCTGGGCACACTGCTGGCTCATATTCAAGTTTCCTGTCAACCAGCACCCCCAAGTCCCTCTCTGCCTGGGCATCCTCCAGCCACACCGACCCCAGCCTATAACTCTGCATGGGGTTATTGTGGCCAAAGTGTAAAACTCAGCACTAAGATTTATTAAACCTCATACTGTTGGACTCAGCCCATCTATCCAGCCTATCAAGGTCTCTCTGCAGAGCCCTCCTTCCCTCTGACAGATTGGCACAAATTTCCCTATGAGAATAGGGAACATATTGGACCCTCCACTCCCTTCAGAAGGGAGGCACCCCCTATGATAACCCTCCTTTTCTTCTTAATATGACCAGTTCTTATCTGCCTGACAGATGGAGGAACACTAACTTTTTAGTACTATCAGTTCTGATCCATTTGACTGATGAAGAAGAGCTGGAAGTTTCCTGGGGCAAAGAGCTACCCATCAGTAACATCAGTCTGATCATAAATTGCTATTTCATCATTAATCAGCATCCCATCCTCAACCTGGTTATCAAATTCCATGGCTTGTTGCTACTGGCTTGCTGTTTCTTCAGAAGAAAACTGTAATAGATGGATAATTTTTCCACAAAATCTTATATGTTTCAAATTTTGTGACATTTTGGATTTTTTCACAGTAAAACAACCTCTCTTCCCAATTATAAGCATTTTTAAAGTAACACGCTTTCTCCATGCTTGTAAGTGGTTGCAATTACCACCCTTAGTGGAAAGCCCCATTGCAACACTGCTTTGCAGTTACACATTTAGCTTGCTGAACATATGCTTGGGAAGGTTCATACTTAAAATATCTTTGTCCCAGAGACTCCAAAATTGCTGGAATTGGCAGACGTCCACAGAAGTTCTCAAGGCTTCCCAAGGCTAGTGGTAACTCATGTCACAACGTTTTCTCACTACTGATTGTGTGTTTGAGAGAACACAGTAATACAAAAAACCCCAATTTTTAAAAAAGAAAAAAGGAAAAAGAAAATAAATAGTATGTATCTGATTGTTTGATCCAGGTCGGGAAGTAAATTGGCATTTTTTTCACCTATCAGTAACTTAACTCATCGTTAAGTGATACTGACAGTGTAGTGAACTCCTCTTCTGTTCAGGGAGTGCTGAACGTAGTTCATAGATCCTACCCTGAGAGCCGCATCTTTGATCTCTGTCAAACTGTGAATTGCTGTGACTGCGCTGAGCAAAACCATGTCCTTCAGTTCTTTGTAGCAGTAGGAAAAATGTAGCATTATTAGGGAGGAAGATATTTCTACCTGTGCTATAATTTATTTACTCCTTGCTGCTGGCAAAGCAGGAGATAAATAAATGGCTTATTGAATCTTTAGTCTTTAGAGATCTCAAATCTTCCAAAAGTCATTTTTATTTGATATGAGGGGCAAAACGGTATGGGATTTCATCTTCACTCTCTCCATCAGTGCAGTGCTATTTTTGCTTAAAAACAGACAGTCCATGTTGATATTCTCTCTCTGGGGCACAATAAAACATACTAAGAAATTTGCAGTAGCATTCAATATAAAAATTTCCTTACAAATGTGAGTGGTGACTACAAACAAAAAGAAAAAGTTTGTATTCAAATATATTGTTTAAAAGATTTCTCCTTCAGTCCTTCTCCTTGGTACTTGGGTAAGAAGTGCTTCCTTCTGAGAACAGTCTCCAAAAAACTTTGGTGGTCTTCTAAATAGATGCTAAAACAAAACAAGTGAAGATGAAACAGTCACATCTACTCTCTTCATTTCCCATAGAAAGGAGTTGTTCCTCGCAGTCTCTACATACTACTTACTGACAGAAAGGATGCAAATGCATTCGGGGTACCTCATGAGAATTTTAGCCAGCCTTGTCATACACTCTGAAGGAAGTAGATGGGAAATGTAGTGTGTTTGGGATTCAAATAAGAATTTTACTTGCATTTGATAAAGTTATTTTAAAATCAACTTGCTAAAGAGAAGGGAACATTGTTTATTGATAGGACTGTTGGGATGCAATCTTGAAGTTGCTACAGTCTGTATCCCATCATATGCATTTTTGGATAGGTTATTTTGGTTAGCTGCCTACCCTCGAAGCAGGACTGCATTTTTTGTTCCTGGACCTGGAACTAGATAAAATAAGATTTAGGTNTTTTTTTTTTTTTTGTGATTGGGGAATCTACACGTGCAGTAATGCCTCTAAATGCACCCACGCACTGTGTGTGGTACTAGCGCTCAAAGAACAGCTGGGATCACAACAGATATGATCTCAAACTGTTAATTGTTTTTAAAAACAATGTAGCAATGTGTTCATTGATAGTAATTCATGAGCTGGCACTATTTAGTTGAAATAGAATAGTAGTTTTCAGATCTTGCCTGTGGTTTATGACTCACACATTGGTTAATCCCACAAAGAGGTTATGTGAATTGATGTCATTAATCAGAAGCAGTCGCATTCCTCCTTTTGTGTATCTCAACCTAAAGTTGCAGGTAAAAAACAATAAGTTACAATGTTCAAATTTCTATTTGCTGCTGTTCAGCACACTCCTTTCTTAAAATAACCCAAATTACAAATGCAACGTAGATTAAGAGATCCTGTGTTTCCACCAACAGTTCTCTGCCCTTAATTTTGTCATCCTACCCATAGACTTGAATATCTAGAACTAATGTCAGGTATTATGCATTATTCTTCATGCATGACTATTTGCTTGTACAGAAAGCCCTTTCTGCCTCATAAATCAGCTTTGCTGCTTGTCTCACCATGGGGAAAAAGGCTAAAAAAAAGATTTTTGCCAAAAGAAAAGGGATGATTCATGAAGATTTTTCTTCATGGTCAACAGAAAGTATTTAAACCTGATTAGAAAGAGAGGTGAAAGAGAGAATTTATCATGGGTTTATGTTTCACTGTGCTATGTGAGCTAAATGTATAATCACAGCCTTAGTTAAACTTCTGGAAACAAACTGAAAGTCAATGTGACTCATTAACCATTTATACCAATGCCATAAGCTTATGGAAGGGAAATATCATAGGTATTCAAAACTTACCTGAAAGTAAAACCTCTGGTATTTTGTTTGATTGTTTTCCTACACAAATTGCACGTTGGTTGTGCATTGGACTGAATTTAAAACCTTGCAGGGGGTGTTTTTCAGGAAATGTTTTGCAATTTTGTCCCGAGAATTTCCCTTATATATGTAATCCTAATACTTTATAGAAAAGTGTCTAGGAAGATTATGAGAATCGTATTTTTTGATGGAAAGAGAAACCTTTGTAGAATTGATGTATAATGCTGCACAGCAGTATTGGTAAATACCAGAATGAAACAGCAAATCCTTTGCTTGGAGTATAATAGAGGTGAAAATCATGTTTCAAAAACTGCTCAGCTGTCTCGACAAGTAAAGAACAATCTCTCCTGCAAAAGCCCATCACTTTTCAGTTCTGAAGCTAATCTCTCACACAGTCGTCAGAATGACTTTTCAGGATGTGAAATCTCTGCCCACACTTGTAAATTAAAAACCACTGGAGATTCTAGAACATCTTAGTGATTTTATACAGTGAAACTATTAAGTATTTCTTGGCTTTATTTTGGCAGATTTTAGTGCACTCTCAGGTGATGCCAGGGCAGTCTGTGAGTCTGTTCCTGTGGGGTGGCATTTTGTTGTCCATTCTGGCAGATAAGGGGACATGGTTTTGCTGTTCAGCTGCAGTGATGGGGAGTTTCTGAGATGTTAATGGAGATGCCTTAAACATGCCACTGATGAAAATGTGTTCTGATTCTAACTGGATTTTTATATACATATATATTTGTTATATTTTCACTATATGAATTTTGTCAATGTGAGTGTTTACCATAGTTAATCCTAATGCTGAGGGGGAAAACCGTTCTTGCAAACATTCTGTATCAGTCATGAAGGACAATATTAATTCTGCAGTCAGCAGAGATTTCTGAAGTGCTAGGATTAATACTGGTAGAGATATATTATCAGATATATTTTGATATTATGCAAATGTTAGATAACGTTAGAAGCTTGATATTGTCCTTTCATCTATTCTTCAGAGCTAATGCAATGTTAAAATTAAACATAGACAAACCAGCAGGGGGTTTGCTCTGTAGTGAACCAATAATTTGGGTATGGAATGAGCCAGAATGGAAATTTTCCTGGTTTGCTTATTTTTAGATCTATCTGAAATGCTACCTAAACCAACTAAAAATGTTTAACCTGGAATTTTTTTCAGCATGTTTTCTTTGACTTTCTCTATTGTGGGACAATAATAAAATAGAAATTGCTTTCATAAATAAAAAGTCAAAATAGATTTCTCTTAGACCTTCTATCTCGTTGGTCTGAAGCTGTCAGGTACAACCTGATGTCATGTACATCAGTTAACCTGTACTGTTTTGTCAGGAAATTTATTGTATGCCAAACAGTAATTGAGCTCTACCTATATTCTCTAATTTCGATATCTTGGGAACAATTTTTGTTATTTTTAACTGTAACCATATGAGTAAACAAGTGGTGCTCTGATGTTTTGTCATTGCATACTACTAAAGAGTTGATAACCACGCAGGTTTGTGCCCTTTTTTTTTAAGTATGGAGATTTTCCTAATTTATCTCAGAATTAACTTAATCTCTTAATCTAGAGAAGATGTGTATAAATTGTAGGTATCTGATTCCACTTGGAAGACTCCATATCTTTCAGGAAGGAGTGGGATTTCAGGGAAATATTTCTTTAGCCCAGATCTGCAGTGAATTGTGCTGTTTCATTGCCTGCAGGTGCAAGGTGTGACTCTCTTTACCTTGCTCTGGGAAATCCTGGAACAGCTAAGCAGATAAAATAGTTTGGAAATTTGCACATTTATAGTTATTTAGACTTCAAGGAGAGCACATACGTAGCAGAAGGAAAGAACAACTTCCTTCCAAAGAAAACCTGTCTGTTAATGTGATCACATAAGACATTAAGGTTTTCCTGGATGTGATTGTGTGGCTGTAACACCAAGTATCTCCTGGCCTTTATTAAATCCTAGTGCAAGATAGTGTGTTTATTAACCTGCTGCTTTGTGCTGAACCATTATGGCCTGTCCATATCAGTGCTTCAAATCTGTACCCTGTCCACGGTTGAGCCTCCAATATTCTGCTGTTTCTGGCCAACTCCTCAAGGTGGAATTTTTTTTTCTGAACAAAGTGAAAATCCATAGTGATAGTGGTATGATTGTGAGTTCAAGAAGCTTTTACTGTATATTAACTATTTTTCAAGATCTAGGTGTAATATAATCATGACTCCATCATAAATCTGATGCTTCATCAAACTCAGTGGGGTGAAGCCTCATGTTACATGGTGTGTTTTCCTTTTTATTTCCTAAATAATGCATAAGTATTGTGTTATAACTAAACAAATGAGACAAGAAAGTTGTAGAGAGAGGATGCCAGCATGAGCAAAAAGAACAGGGAAAAAAATTCCAGTACAAAAGATAAAAGAAGAGGAAGAGGTTTAGTGTGACAATTTGATAAAAAGATTACATTTTTTTAGTGTGTTGGCGTATCTTAAACAGCAACTGTCTCCAAACCACTGACTGAATTCCTCAGTATTTTTAGAACTGAGACCGTTCATCAGTTTCAGCAATACTGGTTGTTTGTTTTGAACCGAGATTACAGGATCATAGAAGCAGCAAAAATTGATTTCTAGCATCTTTTGCTGTATTTGATGTCATGTAGATTTAAGGAAAAAAAAATGTTATTGACAACAATATGCATCAGGAAAAGGTCACTGATATAGAAAATGTCTCTGCTGATTCTCTTCCTACATCTTCTATTTTGAAACAATTCAGAAGCGGTTTTTATTTTTTGCAAGTTGTTGGAGGTTTTATTGTATCAACTTCATCTTTCACCGTAAAATTTTGTTGCCCAATACTCCTTTATATGTTTTGTCTTAGTTCTACTCTGATACAGAAGTCCTCCAGGACTATGCTGAGACCTGTTTATTTCCTTCTGAATCATGTTTTATTCTTCCAGATGTTATAGTGCAGCAGCTTCTGTTAGGATGTAATGGCTGGGAGATGTTCACAAGGATTCCACCTTTTCTCTTTGAAGAAGTTATGGTTGCCTTCTAGAACTGTAGTGCTGCATGTTGAAACACTTGATTTTTCTCTGAAGCATTTCAGTGAATTGCAGAAACTTGTATAATGTAGAAATTAAACTGCTTTCACTCCAAAAACTGCTTTAGAGGAGCTGCTTCTTAATAGTTCTGGATTTGACTGTCTTGAAATAAAAGGAACAGGTAAGTCAGCAAAATTGTGTAAGATCCAGAACTGTTAGCAATCCTTTCTATTTGAAGAAATGTCTCTGCCTCTATTGTTGGAAGGGATTCAAAGAAGAATCTCACTTTTGCTATTTTTCTGTGTCAGCACTGACAGGGAACACCCAGCAGGCCTAGAAAGTGCTTGCTTGAGTCTGTCTGCAAAAAAGGAAAACTCTCATAAGGTACATATGCAGTGGGACATGAATTTAAATCAAAGTCACTGTTAGCACATGGGATCCTTGTCTTTAGAAAGCTGCCAATCTATTCTACCTGAAGAACTGCTTCAGAACAATCTACCATTTCCAGTATCATTAATAGCTGGAGCTGGAAAAGTTCCAACAAGAGAAGCATATATCCTAAAGTGTGGAAGTGCATCTCCTCCAAAAGCATTGCACAGGGACGTCAATGTGACTGATAAACCCAAAACCAGAACGTGCCCTCATACGTGTGCTTGACCCTGTAAAGGCTTGAGAGGCTTTTTTCCTTGCACCATTTTCATTGTCTCTGCTTCACTGCTTTAAGGTTCAAGCAATTTATCATCTGAATTTAAAAACAACAGAAAGTACCTGCTGTTCTGCCTTTGTCTCATTTGATAAGCATGCAACATTATCCCAATAGGAGTTTAGGATGACAAAACACCAAGTGAGATAGAAGGCAGACTGAAATGGTTATATCATCATTAACTTACAGCACCCTTGTACAATGCATTTGTGCTGCGTTGTAAGCCTCAAATGAACATTTTGAAAGTAAATGAATAAAAATAGTATGATAAGATAGAGGGGTGTTCATGACTTCAGATGTTACAGAGTTAGAAGCTTTTACTATTCCTCTTAAAATTACGTGTGTGTTTGTGAAATACAAACCTGCTGGGTATTTCAGGAGTCTTCTCCTTTGTGTTTGGTGTGAGTTCAGAGCTGTTGGAATATGGTTTGTGATGGAGAGAACATCCAAAATCATGGCTGTAACTTCACACCCTAATATATAGCGCTCTGTTCTGGTTGTGCTGTCAGTCTGAAGCCAAATATATCCAGCTGACATGGCACCAGTGGGATTCATATTGATTGCAGTAAAACTTCCACAGGTTTTGATGAGCCAGAGGAAGCACTGTTGTGCTGCTGACAGCTGGGTTTAAGGCCTCACTTTGTTTAACTATATGCACTAACTGTATGAGTCACTGAGGGGAACACTTCAGGATGTGTTGCAAGACGTTGTCACTGCAGTGCATTGAGAAGTATTAGCAGAGCTTAACAAGGCATCTGACCGTGATCAAATATTCCTCTTAAATTACAACCATGTTTAGCTATTCTGCTCAGCGTGTTCTTAGGTAGCTAATAATGGAGTTAGATCCTCTCACTCTATTTTGAGGATGTCTTATTGAATCATGCATAGAATGATGTGACTAATTTGTGGAACAGAAGTCCCTGTGCATCAGCTGTTCACTGTTGTTTTGCTGGGGGGAGGTAGAACTTTTTACATTAAAAGACACTGATCATTCTTTTCAGCATATCAAAGAACAAACGTGCTGCAGGCTTTTCTGTTAAAAAAAATAAATCATAGAACAAATGGCTTTTATCTGTATTTCCATCATTACACCTGCATAAATCTCACTGATGCTAATGGGACTTGTAGCAAGGTAGATAAAAGACAGTCATGCTGTCAATGAGAGATGAAGCACAAGAGAACAAGGCACACCACAAAAGTAGGAGGGTTCATCCCTGTGGGGGCAGCCTGCAAGTGTGTAACTCAGCCTGCTCAGAATAAACCATTGGCATGAAGGGCTAGGGCTCTCTGGATTGACATATCCAGTGGTGGTTAATGCAGTGGCTGTGCAGTCTTACTGAATGCCCAACTTTATCGCTGTCTAGATGGATTTTTCCAGAGGAAAAAAGAGTTTGGTCTCTGCATCCACCCTGCCATAGGTGCTGATGTGATGTCTGTGGTGGAAAGCACCCAGGGAACAAGTCTAAAGCATCTGGACTCTGTGACTGGGAAGGAAGAGGGTTGAGCCCTCAATTGTGGGCATAATTGGGGGTAAACTGAAACAAGCAGGCTTCCCTCAAAATCTAGAAAAGGGGAGAGGGTACAGTGCAAAAGGATCACAGAGGCAGACTTCTGGGATCTTTTTGAGATTGAGAAAAAGGAAAATCTGCAAGAAGCATGTTTTTAAAAGCATATAGAAATACACAGTAAAGGAGGACATGAGCAGAGAGCAATATAGGCAGTCCCCACAAGTGATCACAAATGGTAAAGTTTTCTCTGTGAGTGGAGAGGGAATTCTAGGGGTGAAATGTAGGACAAAGACATTAACTGGAGTGGTCTGACACAGAACACAGAATTACTTACTTCAATGTTCACAAAGTCAGCATAACATGCAGTTAGCTTCATTCCCTGATAGTTTCTGAGAGAATGTTGTCTAAATACAGTCGGAGTTCTGCACAAGTTCTATCCGTGGACGCTTAAAATCTGCAGATCAAAAGCAGCAAACACATTGCCACCAGTAATTGCTTTTACCTTGGTGCAAATAGTAGAGATTTTATTTTTATCTTTATTTTGCTATTTAAAATAGCAGATGTTGTCATCTTTAATAGTGAAACATATGTTCAAGGCAAAGAATGAAATTAAGAACATATAAGGTTTGTTTAATAGGCAAATTGTACAAGGAATGGTTTTGATGAGCCCTTCGTAAATACAATTCTTGCACCTCTCTTGCTATCCAAGCTTACCAAACTCAACATTGCCTTTTAACATGTGAGTCAGAAAAACAGGCTTTCTGTAAGATGAAGTGACTGCTTCTGTCTTCAATGTACCCTTCTCATTTTACCTGGGGCTGTGTGATATTATCTTTACTGTCTTCCAACCTCTTTATGTCTGGCGGCATTTTCTTTCTTGAAAAACTGAGCTTACTTGGGGCATGTGCTTCTGAAACAGCATTGAGTGGTAACCTGATATATTTTGATATTCTCAGGTCCGCAGAGGAAAAGGGTGAGTTATCTTTTCATCACAGGATATTCATAGTAAATAAAAAATTAAATATCTTATCGGTCCTTACTGCCCAAAGGAAGTCTGTAAACAGGACTCCTGAGTGTATGCAAGTAATGTTTAAAGGGATTAAAGCGTGCATAATTCTACTTGTAGAGAATTAGCCGAGAAATACAATGAAGAGATTGGCAGTGAAAGTATCCCTGCTGGACTGGCAGGACAGCGACAGCACAACCTAGAGTGAATCAGTAGAACTTTGCTGCAAGCAGATTAGTTCCTCCCTGACTTGACTGAAGAGGTTACAAGTTAATTTTCTTATAGGAATGTAAGTACAAGCCTTTAAACAAGAAGAGCTTCTATTGACTTCAAAACTTAGTCACCAGCTCTGATGAATTCTTGAAGTCAATTTACCATCATTTAAAACTATTTTAGAATAGCTGTTCATCGTTTCAAAAAAGTGTGTCCTTTTTATTTCCACCAGTGAACTTTCTAATAGATAGTGAAGCAGGACTGAAAAGCCTGTGAACACCACGGAGACACTATTTGTCAGCATTGCATTGTGACATTTTCATGATCTTTTTTTTTCTTTGCTTAACTTTTTTTTAAAATTTCATTATTTAATTTCTGTTCAGTGTGTGTGTTCATTTTAGTGATAGTGTAGTTCATTATTTAATGTTGACTTGTGAATTCTACTCCGAGGCACCTAGCAGGCTCAATATCATATTAGCCACCTAGTCATCATGCTTCCTATGTCAGCTGTAGAACACAATAAAAATACTGGGTACTTAGCATAAACCTCTTCAAAATGGCTATTTAGTTTCACTTTGTCAAAATACCTACGTGTTGGCTTTCTTTGCTGTTTAAATGCTGTTCTATCTGTTCCTAACTTCCCCTGTTTAACAGCAGACAAACCCAGGGAGCACTGAATGAATCGGATGATCCCGAAACAGGCTGTCTAACTGATAACAAGCCAACCTCTCGACACTTCTATCCTGTCGCCTTGCTGCTTGTCAGCTCACACTTGCTGGTCGTGTGGCTTATTTTAAGTCTTGCTTTGCTATTAGCCAAATATCAATAAACTTCGCCTGTGTTCCTTTCTTTTCTACAAACAGCAACAAACTAACTTTAGAAAAAAAGAAATTATGTTGTAATATTTCTACAGTCTCAGACCCCAAGGATTCATCTTTAAGATACAAATGTCTGAAATGTACTGTGTTTTCATTCTTTTTTTTCTGAACTCTAAGAAGTATACTATGCATTGAGTGAATTGATTTGCTCTTTCTGTTCATGGCAAAGCTTTCCCACTGTAATTAGCGCAAAGAAAGCGCACTTACAATGTTGTCACTGTATAGAAAATGTGGAATCCTGGGTGCTTGAACCCCTCTTTCCAGAGTAATTATTATGACCAAAAAAAAAAAAAAAAAAAAGAATTAAAAATGAATTTGCACAACACAAACGAGCCCCTAGGCAAATATGGCAGGGTGGTGGTTTGTGAGACTTAACTTTCATTATGTTTTTTTCATTGTTACTAGCTGATGGGATTGTTTTTGTTTAATGAATGATTATTACTTTGCTACAACTAACCCTTTTCTGTAGAGTAACTAAATGGAATAGAATCAGTTCTGTTTTGTAATGAAATTAACCTGTTTGTAATTGTTGCTTTAGTTGCTTTTGCTTTCAAGGCACTTTTCTATTCTTTTTAACAAAGTCCTGTTTATGTCTTGATGCACCACTTTGGCACTTGTGACTTTTGTACTGTATGTGAACGGACATCCTTCCTTTACAAAGCAGAGAGGTGGATTGGGCTGTTTGAAAAGCCATTCTCTCTTTTTTTTTTTCATTGCAAAGCTGAACACACAGGAAATGAAGCAGAGATGAAACTTTCCTTCACAAATCTCTAGGGCCAGACTTAATAAAATGCCTTATTCCTAGAATACGCATTTTTAGGGCAATGTATACTCTCACATATATAGAAAACAAATTGAAAAAAAAAAGTATGAAAAGATTTAAAAGGCAAATATATTTCTGGAATTAGAACAAAATGTATCATTGAAATATTTAATTTTTTTTTTACTAAACTTTAAACCTCAAGGGCAAATATATTTGGGGGGATGGAAAATCTTATCACCTATTTCTGAGGGCAATAACTGTACTGGGCCTGGCCTTGGATTTAATTTTGTAAGATGTATCATCACTTGTGGAAAACAAAAATGTAGAGTTGAATCTTTGTTATTTTTACTTCAACTGTTGCTGAAACTCTGCAATGAACAAATAAAGCATATTTATTTATTCTGTGTTTCATGAAGTTGTGCTTTTTCCCCCTTTCACTAGAGAAGGATGCCGCATAGAGAATGTACTGAAGAATGTCAAATGCAGAAAGTATGCATTCAACATGATACAGCTGATGGCTTTCCCAAAGTACTACAGACCTCCAGAAGGGACATATGGAAAAGCTGACACCTAAGTTTTTAACAAAAGTGTAATCAGGAACATACCTCACGCTAATTAGTGAATACAACAACTGCTGTTTATGACATATTAATTGGGGATGTATAACCAGTTAATGTGTTATTTTTATCAGGTATTATTATTTTACGTCAAAGTGACTCTGGTTAGGTATTATCAACTGAAATACCATGAAAAAGCAATGGACTGGATATTCTCAAAATCAAATATATTCAGTTTATCTCTGTGAAGTTGAAGCTTAGTATGATTCATAAGAGAGCTGGAATTAGTGTTTTGGGTCGTTTGGTGAAGACTAAAAAGGGAAATTGCATTTGCTGTAGGAACTGAGGTTAGCAATCTGGAAGGTGGCATTCTGACTCCAAACCAAAACCTGAGGTTTTATTTAAGGTGTCAGTTACTGCTGGAAACAGTGTTTTCTGGAACCAGCAGAGCACTGGGGTCTTGATCACTAACGAATAAATCCTTCATAGGAACGTTTATGAAAGATGCTAATGTCAATATCTGGGCTAAATAGAATTTTAGTAATTACATTTAGCTTCTTTACATAATATGTTTTAGTAATTGCAGTCTGCAATTTCAGTAATTCCATTCCGATTCCCTGCAGTTCATTTGGATGCATCATTTTTGGCTTTCTGTACCGCAGCCAAATGGTGCTTATTTCACTTTCATGTAAATCACACTGAAATCAAGGGGTTTAATTCTACAAGTAAAGTGACCTGAATTTGACCTCCCATTTACTGTAAACCTTTAAAAGTAAATTTTCTTCAGTAGTAGGGAAAATGAGTTGTATATACAGGAGTTAATATATCTTTACGCTATAAAAAACATGTATGTTATTCCAGAACTTTAATAAATGTTATAATTATGAGTAAACCACTGTATTAGGACTAGTTAGCCACTGCAGCTGATTTATATAAAATTTGTAATGCTGCAGGTAGACACTCTAGGTTGAAGAATTATCAGCTTTAAAAATTAATGTTAATACTCTACCAGCTTGTGTTAGTCCTGAAATTTGTCTTCCAAAGAACATTTGTGTTCTCAAATTGTATATATTTATTACCTTCTTCAGACTCCCAGAGAGAAATACAATTAAAAATGCCCAAGTATTCACTGGTTACTGACCTTTATTTTTTCATTATTTTGCGTTAATTTTCATACCTAGAGTAGAAGTATGATTAATTTGTCCTAATGAAAATTCCCTGGGAATTTCAGTATCTGTAAGAAATTGTAATTGCCATGGATAAAAAAAGTTAATGTTTCCTTACTCTTATGGAAGTCAAAGAAATCTTGATGCACCATGAGTTATAATTTGTTCCTTTTAATTCATTAACGCCCATTTCTGGGTATAAATCTGTAACTATAATAGTAAGAATTTAAGAGCCCATTTGTCCAAGTTCTGTTTGGGTGATCACATGGAAATGATCTATCATGTGACTAAAATTAAATCAGTCTTGTATTTTTTCAAGATCAGACTTTGGGGCTTGTAGGAAAACAACAGAAAGAGATCCTTGTTCTAATATTCATTGACTTCAGTGGAGCCAGAAATTCACCTCTACAATATACTAACTAATTGGAACTTTTTTAATCAAAGTAAAGTAGATAATGTAAATAGTGTTTTAGCGCATTAATTTCTTTATTATATAATGTGATATCAGTAATTCCTTCCTTGTTCTCAGCGTGTATTACTTCAATAGATGTCCAAAGAGTTGGCATTGCATCACAGATATAAGCTCAGACAGATGAGAACATAATGCCTTGATTTTTTCTTGTCATACACCAACAGAGTGGGCAATCTTCATGTGCATAAATTAGTGTTTGGGTCTTTAACTATAACGTAGCTGAGCTGTACAGAACTTTTTTGTGAATTCATGGGATGTAAGCCTTCCTAGGAAAGAAATGTTTTGTTCTGTCAGACTGTTGCACTAGCCCTCGCTATCTTGTATGTTTATTATCAGCTTAAAACCCCCTGCATGTGCAGTTTAGAGATAGTGATAAATTCCTCATGCATCTTTAAAATAATGTCATAGCTGTACAGTAGTTGATACCAGCCTTCCTACAGTAATTCTGAAACAACTTGTAAAAGTCTGTGTGGGGATGGTATTCACTGATGGGTATTATAGGTATCTTTGCCTGAATCCCATGGGCATTTTTTCAAGTTCCAAATATGAAATTACATAGATTTTCTTATCAAGAAAATAGTCTTTCAAGAATTTGGCTCAGCATGTTAATCCTACTTGGGTTCTAAATTGCCGTTGTCACTACTGTGTTACTTTCGTACAAGTTTTCACATTGGTGAAACCATTTCACAATGATTTTCACATTGAAGACACTTTTTTGTAGGGAGAAGAAAAATAGGCACTGGATTACTGTCTTTTTTGTTTTAACAGCCACTCACACACAGTATGCTCTTGTGAAATTAAATAATCTGTTATTTGCTAAAGGAAGTTAAGAAAGAAAACCTAAAATGCGTGTCAGTGGGCTGCAGTGAAACTCCATTGTGCTTTGGCCATTACAGAAGAACAGGCTGCATTTTGTTCTAAATAAGACTGAAATTTTTCACACACATTTTTTGATTGTTGTAGTTCACAAGACCCTTGTAAAACCTGTTGATGTGGCTCCAAGTCTCCTGGAAGAGCCTTGTTGCTTCAGTACTGAAACAGGCTTGAATGTCTTGTTGTTGGGCTGTTGCCTGCTGTGGGCTTCTGAGGTCCACGTAGGCAAAGGCTGTACCATCAGCTGAGTGTTCAGCTGATCAGGGATTCAAAATGATTGGGTTTTTTGGTATGCCTTTTAAAGGAGGTTTTGCTGCAGGTTGATATTTACATTACTTGGAATATATTTACTCATTGTAGCAGTTGCTTCAAGCCCTGTGCATTTTTTGAATGCCTAATAGGGGAAATAAATCACCCCTGGCATCTTGCACATTATCTTGTAGCTCACTGTGACTGTCAGAGGAGTACAATTAAACAAGTCAATTTTTATAAGCAAATTATATAATTTCTTTTGCAAAGAGTTGAGGTAAGCACACTGATTTTGGTGGCGGCATTGCAGAAAATGTTACTTCTCTCTTAAAACTTTTGTAAGGTACAAAATACCTGCTTCAAGGGCAGGGCAGGTCTCAAGGGCTAAAAGATGAAAATTCAAAAATATATGTGACATCTGAAGCCAAATCTTGTCTTGCAGATATTATTTGTAGAACAAGGTCATCAGGATCTGTCTTGAGGAATCCTGAATTAAGGGTTTCTAGCTTTGAATATTTGTACAGTGCATTACACACTTACATGAGGGTGTTGTTCCACAGAATAGTGTCTAAATGGAAAGCTTCTATTTTCTCAGAGATTATTGTAATATTGTTATAATACATAACATGCATAAGCTTGACATTATTAAGTAGGCAGGTCTTTTTTTTCTGATGTCTTTTTTTTTGAATTTAAAATGTGTTCTTGTTAATGTTTATATTTTGGCTTTTATGGAGCAATTAAGGAATAGAAATTTTTTAATTATGTTATCTGATTTTTGCCTGTGTGAAAATGTGTATTTTGATGGAATACTAGCAATGTCTGTGTTATAAAGAACAAATAATTTGGGAGGACAACTGAAACAAAATATTAACCAAGAAAGAGCTTTAATGAAGTCCTTTGCAATGTTAATTTTTCTACTGTCTCAATTTTGCCGTTACATAAGTGAAATAAGGAAATTAACAAACACTTTCTGCGTCTCAATCAATCATTCCTGATGAAAATTCACTCATTTGCAGTGGAATAAATTGTAATGGTATTCTAAATCTCCATTAGTAATTTAGATATAAAGAACTGCAACACATCATTTCGAAGCCCCACTGTATAATACCACTATTAAGAGTTTCAGGAAAAACTTATTTTTATTTGTAGATTAAACACAAGTTCCAGGAAATCCTATGGTCCATTTATAAAAAACAGAAAATGCACTGAACATCAACTGGTGTAATAAAGAAAGCAATCACATTAAAAACTATGCTGCAAAATAACTTGCATGAATTAATGTATGTAATCAGTTAAGAGTCTTAAACATATTGTGTCAGTCGGCTCTACTGTAAACTTGAAACCATTGATATCTACATTTATGTTCTTTTTTTTTATTGTAAAGAAGTGTACTGTATAGGCAATGCCATGAGACATGAATTTGCATCTTGCTTTTCACTTCCTTGCATCTTGAAAGCAGATGTTTACAATGGAAAAGCTTTAAAGTAATTTGCTGCTCTTCAAAACACAAACTTACCTTATAAATTGTATGTTTACCAAAAAAGCCACACAAATGCATTTTTACGGGGAGGGAGGGGGAAGGGGAGAAAACCAAATTCCCAAGCTTCAGTCTGTAGAACATTGCTTTTCGTCCCCTTAGTCACACAACACATGGACTGTTGAGTTGCCAAAGCATTCCATTTACACCCTGCAGCACTCAAACATTTATTTGCTCTTCCCTCCCATAGCATCTGCTGAATAAGTAGTAGAACAAGCATGCATTTCAGCATGATGCTCATGATTCAAGATTTAAAAACCTGCATTTGCTCAGATATGATGCTTAATACCTCAGGATAAATCAAACAGAAGACATTTGTAAACCAATGTATTTTGTGCTGCAAAGAGTTGAAACAAAGCATGGGGGGGTTGTGCTCACTGAGAGAAAGTTACAGCAGGAGTCTTTAATAAGAGAGACATCTGCATCTGCAGGGTTTGGAGTGGTGAGATTTAAACCATATTGCTCTTACTTAGATGTCTATCTGTTGGTAGTGGTGTTTGGTTTTTCCATGCATGCAAAGTACTTTAAAAATTTTCAGCTCTTTTTTTCTGTTTATGAATGGTCTGACTTCAAAATCCCTGAAATCCCAAATTACTTTGGTACTTGTTTTCCTTTTGTGCAGCTGTCCTTTGTAATATTCCTGTCTTATATTCTGGAGCATACAGGGCTATGTATAAGTAACATTAACAGGACTTAGGTTCATAGCATGTGTTTGTTCAGAGAAATGAAGCACAGCTATAGCAATTCAATGTTTTTTATATTTCAGAATTTATCATTTTTGTTTCATTGCTGTCTGTAAGCCATGTCCATTCAACACTGTGTATATATTTTTATTTAAATAAATGTAATGTTTATTTTTTATGTTTCTGACTTTTTTGTTTGTTATTCATTTTTTTCATTTTCATTACAGTGGTGCTGCCCAGAGGGCAGACTGTACATGCTGACTGTGAGTTCACTCCTAAGGGAGTAGGTGAAAGCTCACTCACATGTCTTGTTACTGCTAGGAGCGAGTGTTTAAGAAAAGTTCAAAGATACAACAGTTAAAAGCCTGCGCTGGCCAAAAATTCTTTCTAGGCTTGCTGCAACCTTCACCTCAGAATCAGGTGAGTCCCGCATTTTCTAGTTCAAAACAAACAAAACATTCACATACCCATAAGGAAATCGCTTTCACATAACTGCTGATCTGTAGAGTTGTTCAGTGTGACAGGTGGAGACAATATCTTTCATAATGAAGACTATTAAAAAGGGAACATGGCATACTTTGTCTGGTGTTACATCTTCACCATCCCAACGCTGGACCTTTAGAAGTAAGTATGGGTTGCTTTTGTGCTGGTTTTTTTACTGGCTGTTGATATCTAGATTTACATGGTCCAAAATGAAAGGTAAGTTCCCCATGGCTGACTGAAATGTAGCAAATAGACCACCTTTTTGGGTAAGTGGTAACTTTCTGTATTCTCAGTATTAAGTCACAAGTAGAAAGTTGTTGCATAATATATTATCTCTATATTTTAGCATTTTTAGTTGTTTTATTAAGATGTATGCAGTGAGGTGTTAATTACCTGCAAGGTTCCTGACAACCTTTAGAAAGCACAGGGAACTAATGGTTATTTTGGAAATAAGTTAAAAAGCTGTTAGCATTCAGCGTAGGAGTTTTGTCTCTAACTAATAAAAGTGACAGTCTTTTAAAATTCTTTTGTCTGACTTTGCATGCTTAGGGATTTTATGTTCCATGTCAACTGGGGCCACTTTTTCTCATGACAATGTGAAAGAGAAAAGGAGAAAGAACCTACAGCTGTAGCAAGATGAAAGAATACTGTGATAGTAAAAATATGATTTCACCGATTCCCTTTCCAATGTTATTTCAGGACGTGTTTAAGTAGAAATGTGATCTGATGCTTTTGAGCCATAGTCTGCAGTGTTCTACACAGGGCTGCCCATTGCTGACACTGAGAGTATGTGCACACAAGTGCTTCTTCTGCTAGGCAGAGAGACAGAGCTCTCCTGCGCATTTAATGATGAGTCTTGCACAGATCACAACCAGTTGTTAATGGAATTAAGTGCTGCAGGGTTCCAGAGGCAAACTTGACTTCGTGCTGCTTGCTTTGCCCAACTAAACAGACCCTGTGCATTTCTGTGTAGGCTGCCAATGTACAGTCCTAACCCAGTACATAAATGTACTTGCTCTGCTGCAGGGGTAGATTATTGCAGGAGTAGATGTAAACTCTCTCTAAATAAGCTGGGATAAGGTGTTGAAGTGCAAGAGTAGCTGAGATTTTTTTCATGTGTTTGTATGTATGTACATCCATACATATATTTGCACTTGCATATTTCTGTCACATACTATTGGAAGTGTTGCACTAAATATAGGTTCACATGAACAAAACTTTAGCAGGGATTACAACTTGCTTGGTGGCCTATGCTAACTCTTATGGAAAAAGTTGTTCATGGGGAAAAAACAAAAGGAGATAAACAGGAAAGGGAGGATGTTTCTCAGTGGCTCTCATGGGAGAGTGCTTCCCAGACAAATCTGTCAATTCCTGTCAGGAGTTTGAAGAGCTCAAGCCTTAGCTGGCTCTTCCTGCTCATAACACAGTTGTCACTGATGGAAGTGGGGCTCAATCTGGGCGGTTCTGTCTGCACAGGCCTGGTGCATGCATGTCTTTTAGTCTCTAATGAAAATCAATGACTTTAACCAAGGGGCAGGAAAAGGAGGAAGGAAGGGCCTAATTCTGTCCCAGGAACAATCTATTTCCTTTGTGCCTGCCCCAACAGCAGCAGGCTGCAGGTGCAAGGCTGGGAGAATAACAGCATAAGAACAAGGGAAGAATATTGCTGTGTTTGTTTTGTCTTTCCCCAGCAAAGTCCACATGGATATGTATCTTTCATGCAAGAATAATTTGTGATTGCTATAATTTACAGGACAAAGCAGTTTAAACTGCTGACTTGAACAGAATTAGAACAACTGTCATACATAAGCAGAGCAGAATTCACCCCTTGGGCGATACCACTCCTTCCAAGTTTTCTTTTAGTGTAAAACTTAACATACTTTGAAACACAGAAAGGTTTAAGGTCTGATGCTGAATTAATTATTCACAAGCAAAAAATTAGAAATGGGGCACTTCAAGTGAGTAACTTCAAAGACCAGACTTTGTGAGAGGATTCAGAAGCATTCACGTTCCTGAACTTCAGTTCAAAACTGCAAAAACATCTCGTTTGTACACGCCCCATACAGGAAGAGCCTGATCATGGTCTGCGAATACTCTTTTGGAATACAAGGAAGTTGATGGCAGTTTCCTGTAAATGATTATAATAAATAGCTGACACTCTTAATGAACTTGCACATAGAAGCAAATATAGGCCTCTGACAATGTCTCTTTTAGAAGGGATACTGTAGTAAAATCTTCAAAAGCATCTGAACGGGGTCTAGTGTTGTTATTAAGACATAGATTTCCATCTTGTTTGGGCACTTAGCAAAGGTTAAAATACGATACATAAATAGGAGCTTTAGTCTAATTTCCTACTTAGATCAAGGTAGATTCTTAACAACTTCTACTTTTCAAACAATACCAGGTTATCAGGAAATCGTGACAAGTTTATGTCAAAGTATATAAATTGGGTCATCTGACTTGATTATCTTTCCAGATGGAGACTTAAAGTCTGTGTGACAAAGATGAGACTGATGTCACTACAGTTAACATTGGGACTGGTTTCCAGCAGCCAAGTTCTGCTGCCTACCCTATAATATGTCAGCTCTCAGCCAGGCTCAGCTGGAGCTCAGTAATTCCAAAAGAAACTTCTCAATAAATCCCAATCTTCTACCATGATGTTCAGGTGAACATGGGGAGCAATGGGCAAGCACAGCTGTTCCCTCCCACCCTCATACTGCATCATGGCCCCTGGATTCTCTTTTCATAAAGCAGCTGTATTGCTCTGTGGTTACGTGATGGAACTCAGAGCTCAGTTTATGGGATGTATGTGAAACACGTAGAGCAGATAAACACATGTAATAAAATCAGGGAGCAAAAAGATCTCACAACTAGTCGAGGATAGGGAAGGAAGGTCATGTCTAAGCTCTGTGTTTGACTTCATTCAACTTTTGTCTTCCCCTGAGATATTCTTGGAGTTGGAATACTTTGTTGCTTTGTGACTGTGGTAGCAGCTATGATGGATGAAGACTATCTGTTTATCAACATCATTACTGAAAATATCCTTGAACAAATTACAGGACTGTAGTAGGAGCCATGGCTGCTTGGCCAAGCAGCTATCATGTACATACATTCTGTTACAGCCAAAATGATTTTGTGTGGCTGTTTGGCATGGTCCCCAGCAGTGATGTAAACTGACGCAGGCTCCAGTTGTGATGCAAAGCAGGAACAACTTTATTGTGAATGCACACATTTTTATATGTTGCTAAACTGTCCACACGGCAAATCAGGTAAAGTCATTGGATAAAGGGTTTTGTTCATGCGACCCTCCTGACTATGTGATTGGTTGGCACGTTACTATCATTAGAAACAATAGGATATCATTCATCACTTATAGGTGTCAAAAAACAAAGGAAGGCCTCATTTCAGTGTCTCTTGAAGTGTGAGGCTTAGGGCCTAAACAGCTTCACTGACACGAAACCTACAGAACTTTTTCTTCGATGTCAAACACACCTACTATGCTCACAATTTTGCAGAAAAATGATCATACCACTTTGTACAACCTCATAAAAGCAAGGAACCAGCACAGGGCTTAACTCTGAAAGTAAGGAGTGCAGGAATGCCTCAAGGCAATCTCTTTTATGACTGATAAGCATTGTGGTTTTGGATTTGACATCCAAAGATTAAATAACCTTTTAGAGGTTGATTACAAGACCTGATATAAATGGAAAATACTTGCTTATTTAGATAAGCTAATTATTTGCACTTGAATGCTTGACACAAGCAGGAATATTAGACACAAACCAAGCTGATTTTCACCATGAAATAAAAACAAACCCCCAAACTCACAAATTCACATTAAGTAGTATAAAACAGTACTTTAAATACCTCCCTTTACCTCGTCATGATACAATACCTCCATGTTTTGTTGAAACAGAAGGTTATTAAAAAAAAAAATTGGAAAAGGCTTATACTTTTTTAAAATCCACATGGGAAATAGAAGTGAGTGGAAAGTAGTAGCTGTTAGCAGGTTTTTTGTGTGTGAATCCAGTCAGTGTGCTTAGCTATAAAATGCTAATAAGAGTTAGTTGAAAAAAATAGAAAGTGCGGCACCCAGTTTATATTCACATATTCATGGACATCTTTAATGGACATCAGCAGGGGGGATGTGATCCCACACTTTTTAAAAATCAACAGGAAAGCAGTGCACACCATGCAATTCCTTTTTGCATTAAACTTATTAAGTCAAATCAATTTTTATGAGCACATAGGCTAGAGCTCTGGCACTTAATTCCTTTTGATCTTCCGCCTGCTAAATTCTGCTTCCCACTGTGCTACCGTACAGTTTATTTTTAACAGATGATTTGTTTGGACATCATTAAAAAGAAAATATTACAACTTCTAGCAGTACTAAGGCACTGAAATGCCTGTCACGTTAATAACTGTCTGCACACACACACACAAATTTGCACAAGGGGGAATTGTACAGTTAAGAAAACGCCAGTATTCTGTTCCAAGGATGAAGCAGACATGCAAAGCCAGCATTACAGATTACTCTCACTAATTTCTGTGCCTGAGGTGCAGCTTCCAGCTCCCATGGCTGTTAGGCGTCTGGAGAAAGAGACTACTCAAAGATGACAGGTTTTAAATAGAAGCTTCTGTGACCGAATCAATGGATTTGCCTTGTAGCTACAATGACATTAACTCCAAACTATCCTTTCCTGTGGTTAATGTCCTGAAAGGCACATTTCCTAATTTTGGATTCTTTTTTCAGCTGACTACTACTTTGTGTTGGTATGAGGTGTCTCCTATTACAAGTAACACACATCTTTGGCACTAAGGTTTTCATGCTTAAGTTTCTCTATGACGAGCATCATAAAATGTTTTAAATATTTTGATTACTGATCATGTTGTGATTATACTATAGAAATATTTTTTTTGTTAGAAAACTAGTGGTTCATTAACATTTAATGATGGGCCTACAAACAGATCTTTTTATCCTTGGGTGTGCTCCACTTAGAGCAGCCAGATCCGCATTCAGATTCTTTCATTGAGGTTTGAGCACCAAATAAATACCTTCAAAGGCTAATGGATTGCATAGGCCCTCAAGCCACTGTTGTCATGGAGCCTCAGTAATGGCAGCAAACAAGACATACAGAGATTAATTTCTCTGCATGCCCTTCATTCAGGGAGGTGGTTCTGGGAGAAGGGTGGTGTCGTATTAGCTGGACCTGGAACTGTGTGGATTCAATGATCTTTGGGTATTTTCACAGTTTGCAATTGCATTTTCATGAGTCACAAATACTGCCATGATCCTGTGGCCTGCAAGACCTTTTGTCTTGCTCTAACACCTCTTGTCTCATTTTTAAGTAACGTTCTTATTAATAATTTATGATTTAATTAATAACCGCGTGAGCAGGCACAAGTTCTCAGAAAGGATAGTATTACAAAGGACAACTAGATACATGAGAAGTTCCTTCTTTGGAGAAATACCCTGGTGAGTCTGGATCTGAATTATCCATATTTAAATAAATTCCTACCACTGTCAATATAGATATATGACACCGCTGGAATCTTCTAGTACCTAGCTTTCCTCTGCCAGGATATTTTTTATTATTTTTTCCCTTCCTGCTTTTGTTGTATGTATCACAACGTGGGAGTCTGAATGGAAAACTGGGTCAGGAGAACTGTGGTGCAAGCTTTGCCCTTTAAATGCTGGCATAATTGCTCGGTAGAGTACTCTTAAAAAGATTAGAGCAGATGTGTGGGCTCAGTGAATAGTATACATAAGTCATGCTACAAGGTGGCACTTCAAAAGCAAGGATCAGATTCACCAAGACAAAATTCTGCATGACAGATTTCCTTTTGATATGCCTAGTCTATTACAAATATGGAGGACTTCAGTAAAATGGAGGCTTTTTGAATCAGTTCAGATTTTATTAAGCAGTAGGGATAATATTGCAGATTAGGCTTTAGGGATGTAGGTTATGTTAAGCAGAACACCTTCGTCAAGGTTTGGATAATTTATGTTTTAAAATGAGTTTTCATTAAACTTTGTTAAGAAGGCAAAGTTGTTGTGTGGATTCCAGTGACAGAACCAAAGCCTGGAACCCATAACAAAATTATTCTAATCATGAGCCAAAAAGATCAGAAACTACCCACCTAATCTTCTGCAGGATAATCAAATGCAGTTCAGGAAATGTCAGGTATAATTGCCACTCAGCTTCTTCAAAATGCGCATTTGTTTTATCTATCAGGTATAGAACACATTTTGTTCTGACTTTTGATCCATTACTCTTACTTGGGCTTATGTCTTGCATCCATGGCAGGATGAACGTAGATAAACTTGACATTTTCCGGGTGCACACTTCATTTACCCTTTAGCAGGAAATTATCTGGTCCTCCAATAAAGTTTTGAACTATCATACACTGTAAGGATAAAGTGTACACCCACAAATATGAAGATAATCTATGTTTGTGGGACATAAATGGGGGAATAAATATGAGAATGAAAAATCAAGAAATAGGCTTTATGAATAACATTCATACAAAGTTATTAATAACGCAACATAAACCAGGATTTTTATGAAGTCTTTATGTATATTTTAAAATCAGTTAATCAAGCAAATGATTAATTGGAACACAAAGAATGCCACTCTTTGGAATTCTGTTTTAGTCCTGAATTTTGTTTTGGAAGGTATGCTTTTTTTGATAAGGTTTGCAATTGGGGAATGACTGTTACAGTTTTTCTGGTAGTCCTTATTTTCTGTTGTGATAAATCTATAGGTCACTGGAGAATTTATATCTAAGATACCTGTTATTTGGAAAAACACCCTACTACTCATTCCATCTGAAACTAGATATTAAATGAAAAAAGAAAGTTAGGAAAATTAGCTAAATCTACCAGGAGAACTAAGTATTCTGGGTGTTGGCATTTTTTGATAAGCATGCTTAAAACTTAAAAACTAGAATAGCAAGCTCAGCCCTCTTGCATGGTAGTAAAGACTTTTTATTCCACTTCAACAGTTTTCTCAGTCATTTTCCCCCATTGCACTTCTCAGTACATGACTAGGTTTGACAAGGAAATGCGTCCTAATACCTCCTATTAATGTAACACATTATTGAAAGAGCAAAATGAAGATTAATAGTAATTAAGGCAACTTAAATTCTAGTTGAGCACACAAGACAGATAGAAGTGTGTTATACCTCTTCCTATTTTAAGCAGCTGAATGTTCGTACTTACACATCTTTCCTTCCCTAAAGCAATCTGTGTCACAGGAGCTTGACCTTGGAATGGCAGCAGTATGTTAAGCCCCTCTATTTCTTTGCCTCATATTTGCTGTAGTGGTTATTGGTTGATAATTTTCATCCTCTTCCACTGTCTAGGAAAGACATGAAGCAAAAGGGCAAAAAGTGTAGTGCACAATAATAGATATTTTTCTTTATAACTATTTATATATACATATTACATACACCAGTGGGAATGGAGATATCACACATTTTTCTCTGTGTCTTATTCTACAGCAAATTACCATCACTGTGATGATGTATTCTAGAGGCTGAGATGTAGACTTCAGGAGTGGAAATGCTACTGATCGCACTTTTACAAGTTGCTAACTGTGTCACATTTTTGCCAATGATTCAAGATCTAATGCATTGCCATCACAGTTCTGAAACTGCAATCTGAATATAGTGCTTCTTTATTTCAATTGATCCACTGGAAGAAAAGTGATGAATTTCACACATGAATATGTTGTCCAAATGAAAATTAGAAATTTGCATTTCTTTTGTTGATAAATTTGGTACCATTAATACTGTGACATTTTAAAATGACCCTGTTTGTTTAAGGTAGATTTTTCTTCATCCTATGTCCATGTTCTACTAGTTATATATTTGTAGGTAGTTTGTAACTCATTCACTGTTACATTTCCCTGCAAAGACTTTTATAATGGGTAATTTATATCTGAATATACCACAACAAAGAGAACAAGACAAACAATAATCCAAATAAATGGATATAGGAAAAATAGTTGTGCACTTCTCTGTCGTGTCAGGTCCTACCACAACTGGTAGAAAAACATAAACTAAATGCAGAACATTTAATTTTACATGTGTATGCAGGTACCTTGGGCAAAACTAGCGGTGTTCTTTTATGTGCATAAGTGGTGAAGGCCAAAGAAAATACTTGCAATCAAGCCACACCTGTCTGGAAGTAGACATTTTGTATAAAGCAATGACAAAATCAAGAAAGAACTTTTGTTAAAGTGTCCTACTGCTATAATTGCACAAAACTGAAAACAATACCACGATCAAACCACTTTCACATTAACTAATTGCTGGACTAAAGCTGAATAATGAAAGTAATCAAATCACTGAATGCATCAAAATCTCCCTGAAAGCTGAAGAGTTTGACTATGATTACAAAATCCCGCTCAACGAAGTCGGCTTCATTTGATACTTTCCTATGACCTGAGGCCAGAAGAAATGATCGACAACAAAAAAACCTCTGCAATTTTAAGAATTCCCTTGAGCCGTGCTAGTGGTATATCAAGTGTTCCCAGGTAATCCCATATATCTGAGGGGAAAAAGTATCCCAAGGCCATTGTCAGCTTATCTTCCCATCTGATCATGACTGAGACCTCACATGTACCTGAAGACTCCTTAATGGGATGTGTAAAAATCACCTGCGAGCTTCTCGTGAACCGTTCTCCACCGGCAGTGGTGATTTTATCCGGTGTTGATACCTGAATCCAAACCCTTTATCATGACAAACAGTTGAAGCTTGACCACACCTGGATAAAGGAAGAAGCACTGTGCTTAGCTCACGTCAGGCTCATGCAAGGTAATCCTTAGTTTTAGGACAGGCAATTCAAAACCAGCAAGTTGAAATACATAGTCAGGTATTTTATGTTAAAGTGGAGACTTGGACATTGGTTTATATCACTCCTGTTGTTTAATTTTAGTCTAATTGTCATTTACATTCCCAGGAGAGAAATAGCCACAGCCAGAAACAGCATAAATCCAACTTTTTAAGGAATGTTTGAACTGTCCTCTAAAGGTGCTAATTCCTGTCTAGTTAGGAAGGGACTAAATAGGGAGTTCTGAAAAACAGTTTAAATTAGACACCTATAGTCAAAATTAGGATTTCTGAATCCTAGCCACAACAGTTGCCAGCTGTTAGTGTTGTTCAACTAAGGAAAAGAAAAGCAAGCTCTTGTAAAAAAAGCACAGAGGAGCCTAAGATATATTAGAATAAGTATTTTCAAGAAGCCTCAAGGCATGGAAAAGCAAGGTAAGACCTGTTTTACAGAAGTGAACATGAGGTTGTCTGGATATGTCTGCATTGTATTGCCAGTCTGCAAAAATTCAGTATCAAAAATCCTTTTTAATAATCAGGAAGTGCTTCTTGCATTTAGCCAGCAACAGCATTCACTCTGCAGTGACATTAAAAATAAGTAAGTAATTTATGACCTTACCTCTTAATCCATTGGCAGACAAGACAGTAATATTGAAAGTTGGCTACTGCACAAACTGTTTGTATCTACTTTAATTTTTTACTTGGTGAAGGGAAGTTAAATAAAGTAAATAAAGTACTTTTCAGTTTCCATGTGGGGAGTCTTTTGGCTCCTTCTCCATGTGCTAATTCATTAGCAAAGCATGTGCCAAGCTATAAGACCAAGCCTTTTAGTCTGCAAAGGGTAAAAATCATTGTTATTGAAAGCTAGGCAGACAGCACAGCAGGTACAGCCCATCAGTACCTGCCAGCCCTGTGACCTGAGCAGCAGTGGGAGGGAATGCAAGACTGCCATTTCAAGAAAAAGAACAAACAACCACATTGCTTTAAGCGTCTGGATTGTGAGATTAAACTGACAAATAAAGCAGCGGCGTGAATACTCTATGCTAAATTCCTCTCCTCAGAAACAGGCTTCTGTGAGCTGGGAGGAAATGTAGGTTGCTTAGACTTGCACTGAGATTACAGAATAATTGTAGCAGTGCTGACAAGAAATTTGTTGGCTGTTTTCACATCTGCATGACTGTAAAAAGCAATGGCATTCAAATATACAGCAACACGTGTGCTGCCCCAAATGGCCCTCAGTCCGCACCCCATCAAAATGGCTTGCCTTTGTGTTGAAGGAAGGAAAATAAATGAGGAGATTCGTTTTTCAGATGCTGCTGCCTGTCATTGAAATAGTGAATAGTCAGCAGTTCTGCAAAAGCTCTTTTAATGACACCTACTTCTCAGTCGTTGGAACAGCAGTGAATTAGCTATTTAGGCAGACGATTTCGGCAACCATTCCAGACAAAATCAGTTCCTCTGGGAATATCAGACATGTTGGAATTGCATGCAGAACAGTTGAGATTTTTTTGTTTCTTTCTCAGCCCTTCTAGATCTATTTCAGATGTAGTCACCAATGAAAGCAGCTCTGAGTGTAAACCCTCCCATGGCAAGTGGAGCACAGCTCGTTGGGTCATGTGCCAAGAGAAACAGCACCATGAAGGAAAAGCCTCAATCCAGGTGCTTTCCTCATCGGTAGTCACTTCATCATAGGCATCGTACATAGGCAGGCAGGAATATTATTAATATGCAAGGAATTGGCATCTTTTAGCTGTACCTTAGTAAATTAGTTTGTAGTTTGACAGGGAGACAGGGATACAGAAAGAAGAAGATCCCAGGGAGAGCTGACATCTTGCCTTCCTCTGCACCACCACACACATGGCTGCTATCCCACAGTCCAAGAACCACCTTCTACAAGGACAGACTCTCTGTGTTTTCCAAAGAAGGTTTTCCAGAGCCCAGTCTTACTTTTCACAGAGGAGACACCCCACAGAAAGGTACGGCTGACTGTGACCCTCCTGCCAAAGCTCCTCAGAGCTGCTTTTCTGCAGGGGCAGGGGAGCTCCCTAGAAGGCATGGCGAGACAAGAGGAACCTTCGGGAAGCTCTGCAGAGTGTGTGTGAGGGGAGGCATCTCCTCCAAAGGATGTCAGAGATTCACTGCAGGATTCCTGGGGACACACAGCAAGAGCCCCTGAGGTCTTGGTAGGCACAAGGCTTCTTCCTCAAGGGGCCAGATGGTTTGTGTGATGTTTCTCATGGCCAAGAAGCCATCTCCTGTCAGTGAGGTGAGGAGAGCCCTCCCTGAAGGAAAGGCTTCATTTTGTCTTGGGAAGGAAGGGGTGATCCATTTTTAGCACCGTTTCTTCCTTTTGCCTTAAAATCACAGCTCTAACTACTCTAAAAAACAAACAAACAGACAAAATCAACTTTCTCTAGAGAAACTTGTGGCTCAAGGTTTTTCCTCTACTGCTGTGCTGTTCGTTTGGAGGGAAGGCACAGGTAGCTCGACTTCAGAGGGGTGGGGGGCCCAGGGCTGTGCTTCCTGAGGGAGCTGTGCCATCCCCTTGGCCTCAGAGAATGGCTCATTTCACCAAGGAATTCATATTGCCGAGGCAGATTGCATCAAACCTGCTTGTGCAGCACAGTCATAGAGGGCAACACTGTGAGGAAAACCCAGGAGTTTAACAGCTTCAGGATCCTTCATTTTGTAACCTAACAGCATAAAGGTGAGTACCTTTAATTCTCTTCCCTTTTTTTTTTTGAAATCCACTTACAGAATGAAAAAGAACATCAGAGAACATGCTGGCTGTGATAGATTCCAGGATATATCCCAGTGGATAGTTGAGTTTTTTCCTACAACCCCAGTGGTATTGAAGGTCCTTGCATTGCTGCAGTTCCATCCTTGCAGGGTCACAGGCTTCACTTGCTCTAGCAGCAGAACCTGTCAGCTTGTTTTTGTAGGCTTTTTTCCTACAAATATGCTACAGCAGGAGGTGAAAGCTACAAATATTGCACCCCTGCTCTGTCTGTGCTCTGATTTTTAAACACTTGCTTTACCAACAAAATATTAAATACAAAATGGCAAAGGAAACTGCTGTTAAGAATTAAAGAATGCTTAAAAACAGGGGTTTATAACTCTTCTTTTTTTCCCAGCCTGATTTCATACTCCAGAGCTCATGAGGTACTTATTGTGGTTGTTATTGGGATGAATCATTTTTTCCTGGAGTGTGTTGGTGTGATAGCATTTACAGATCAAGGCAAGGAGAAGGTAACATTAGATAGACTTTTGCTAGTTGTAACAACTTGTTCTGTATCTTTACAATACGGCATCATGTTTCAGCAAGCACTGTAGAAGACAATGGTACCTTGTTACCACTTTCCTAGTATCACTTGGTCAAGAACCAAATTAAGGTGTGTGGCATTTAAACACCCAGATCTGTCCCTTCAGGCAGTGGGGATCCTCAGATTTCACTTTTTTATAAGCCTGGTTATAAAATGAACAATGCCTGGCAAGATATGTGGATTTTGTACACTATTATGTTGGGGTTTCACATTTTCTGGACTTATTGCCTCAGGTGAATACACATGTGACATATCAAACATAAAACTTATATCAAATGTTTGTTCATGCACTGGAATTTAGGAAATGCTTCCCTTTTTCATATACACAGGGCCTTTTCTTTCACATATATTCACAATGTATTAAATCACTGTATGACATACAAAGTGTAATGACCTGACAAATATGGGATCTAAAACAAATACTTAAGGCTTTGTGTTTGTTTACTTTCTGAAATAAGAAAAACTTTTACCAGAGCTGGAGGCCAATTTGTATTCTAGTGCACAAAATAGCAACGCATTGCAAGTTTCTTACACTGACTGCTGATTGTTGTTATGCCCAGGCCATGAATCAGGACTGCATGAGGGCAAATAATTCACTGTAGGTTAGACAGCCGTAATCATACAAGTTAGGCACCTTCACAAGTCAAGGTTCTTGTGTTTCAAATCAATTTTGGACTCTGTGACAAAACTGAATTTGGAGTTGGATGGTAAATTGAACAGAATGGTGCTATCTGTCCTTTTGTGCTCCCTCCAAGTGACCGTAAAATCCAGCTGATCTGGAAGCAAACTTGTCTTTATTTTGTTCCAAGGACTTTGATGTACTGAAGACAATGGATACTCCTTTGTGGAGGAATTTGAGGCTGCAGAAAAGAACAGGAATGCTTGAAAATCTCCTGTTCTGCAGTTAGCTAGCATCAATTGATGTGTGACCCTCCCAAGGTTCTGAAATGGCTTTTAGTCATATGGGCTACCACGGCTCTGGTGATGTCAGCAAGAATTTACCAGAGAACGAGAAGATTCCTTAGGTGTCCTGAGCCGGAGAACTCTGTTAAACACAATTATTTTTGATAGGAATGAAACAGTCTCCAGGTTTACAAAGCCAAGTTACGGCATTTTGGAGCTAGCATGTCTCAGTTATTTTCTCCTTTTGACGGTGTGACATGCTTAGCCAACTGATTAGATAAAGCAGTTTTATTACTTATGTGCAGTGAATGCAGAGTGTGATAAAAGTGTGTGACTTGCTGTGTATGCCTGTACTGACAGTGCTAAAGGTGAGCTGTAGACATGCAGGTCTTTAAAGGGTATAAAGCCCTTGATGCTGGTCCTGACAGACACAAGCACTGGTGCTGTAACGTCAGGGTTTTTGGTTGAGGATAGAGCGCTCTCAGGTCCAGAGAGGAAACCAAACATGGAAATTCATGGTGGCCAATTTTTTCAAGTGGAAATACAAATGTAATGGTAAAGTGGGAAGTGCATTTTAACTCTGTCCACTGAGTTCCACAAGTGGCTTCTTTTAAATTGCTTCCACAAAATGTATTGGACATGTCAGTGCAGCCTTGATTTTGTTCATTCTCCATGCTCTGTGAACACAATAGCCTGAGACTCCGCAGCCAGAAATTCATGGAGCCTATGTGGAGACCTTTTAAAGCATTCCTTTGAGTCTAGCAATGCAGGAGTATTTTCTGAAGCAGCAATGCCACTTTAAAGCTTTTCTCATAGCCTTTGAAAATATTTTCTGCTTCTCTCAGAAGAGTTCTCTGTTCTGCTGTTCTGTACAAACAAAACAAAATTGGCTCTCATTTAATTTAATTATGGATCAATACATGTTGCTGTACTTAACAGACAGTAACTTGTTGTTCAATTATCAAGTAATGAAGAATTTTCTCTTAGACATGGAAGATAGAGAAATTAAGAAGCAGTCACCTAAGCTGGGAAATTTGACTATTATATTCTAGGCAGTGAAAACGGGAAAATTCATTGTGAGTGTAGGCAAGTCTGTTTGCTGAGGGAAACAAGTGGAAAAACTTGTTTGCAACCCTTTAAAGGGGGTGTGTAGTGACACATAGGGGACAATTAAGCAGATAATTGACATCTAGTGTAGTACAGTATGGACTATTCCTCCTTAAAGTAAGCTGCTATTAAGGCAGTGATTTCTTTGCCTCCTGTTTCATGGGCATGTCATTAACAGTTACAATCAGTATGTTTTTTGCTCCCACTAGCTGGAAGTTTTCTGTCACCTGGTTCTATGGAGCTTGTATCCTCCATCATTGTATATGAGACAATTAATTTTGTCTGGAACTTTTTCTTTCTCCTTTTCGTCCATGTCTGCAGTCGAGCGGCTAATTTCCCACCGAGGACCTAATTACCTTTCCTGGCATTTTTCCTCCCCTTAAAGCATTCATAAAGACTATGTAACCGTTTCAGAAATCCTCATTAGAGTTGAGAAAAACTTGCCTGGCAAGGAAATACTTAAAGAAATAAATGTGGGTGTGGAGTATTTTGAATGCATTGGACTCTTTAGCATAATGGAATTGTATAGTGCTGTTTTAAAATAGAAAACCTATTGCCAGTGCTCTGTCACACACAGACAGCGCTTAAGCAGAAGTGGGCATAAATAATAATGACAGACCAACAGTGAGCCCCAGAGTCCCTCTCTTAATTAAGATTTCTTTCTATTGTGTAAAAAAAATAGATTATGTATTTTTTTAAAGTATTTCTCTCTTTTGAATATTCCGGTGTCTTTCCAACTGTTTTAACCAAGAGCAATGTCTAGAGTCTACTAAAGTCTGAATTTGGAATCCTTAACTCCAGTAGTGTCAGGATTTTCATGTTTGGCACAGGCTTCACACACTTGTCTCATGTTGATGAAGATTCCAGCGTCATATGAACTAAACAAATTTCTTCTAGGAAACCAGCAGTGTGGCAGCAATGACATTTTGCCACTGCATTACTGCAGCTCTAATTTTTAAGCAGTTTGCAATGTTATGTTGTCATGGACAGAACAGGATCTTCAGACAAAGTTTATTAGAGGAGCCCTCTCACAGATTCAGGAGGTGCTCTCTAAACTCCTCAGAGAGGAACCTACATGCACCTGGATCCAATTTTGGCCACAGATTTTGTCAGCATTTTATGTCCAAAGGATTATACAGGTCTAATTGAGCCATTACACAACTTTGTCCCACAGGATGGCAAACAAATGTATTTATATAAAATGTATTTATATAAAAATAAATCATTTATTATGATAATTATTAGATAGAAAGATCTTAATCAGAATTATTTGCCCCACAGTATAGATAGCTATAACTATTACTATAGTGCACTATTTTTGAAGCAATATTGAAGCAATTATGTTAAGGCTAGAAAAACAGTTATTAAGTGGAGATTGCTATTACTGACCCATAACAATGACTGGGGACAATCTCACTCAGCCTCGAGGAGTAACCTTGAGGGGTGTCCCTGTTTAAGGGAGGAACCTCCACACATACACACTGAGAAGGGGTTTGTTTGGAGACCCTGCCGTTAAAAGGTGGGACTGGGCTTTTACAGTATAAAGTGATTGACTGTCAGTCACACGTCTCTGGGCCAGCAGTGTCAGCTTAGCACCTTTAGATAAGTTACCTGTAGTATCATTTGTTCGTTCCTTTATCAGGTACTTTGTCAGGTCTGCCACTCCATCTCACTGTCGGTATGTGTAACTTTGGGATTGATGAGTCAGGCTGGTTCCAACACCAAGAGCAGCATGACACCCCCTTCTCCATTCACACTGATGGCTTTGCAAATAGGACGTTATTCGAGTTGTTTTATCCCCACTCTAGGCAGACCTAGGCATTGAAAAGCAGGAAGAAGAAATGGATATCCTGCTAACACTGCCTATCTGTCCTCTGCCTCTTCCTTGACTGATTCCTTTTCAGAGGAAAACAATGCTGTTTGTAGGTTTGTTTTCTCCATTTACAAAGAAGGGGATTCTGATGGGTTGTGCGCCATCTTCGGTCTTCTGCCATTTGAAAGCACACCTCACTCTCTGCTTTGCTGTCCACCAGGTGCTGGAGCAGGACAGAGGTGCAAAATAGGTCTGTGTGTTACAGGCAGAGAGTTCGGTGGGAGAGAGGTTTTCCTGCGACTGGCTCCCATCTGACCATACAATGCTGTCTCCAGCAGCAGAATATTTAGGGGGACAACTCCAAGCTTCCAGTAGGGCAAACTATTTGAGAGACATTAATAGGACAAGATAAAAATAACTTTCCTTTTGCTTTTCCTGACCAGCTGGCTGAAATGACACTCAACCGTTTTCCAGTGTCTTAATAATTGCAAAATAATTGGTGACACTTTGATACCTTTGGTACCTTGTGGGGTAACACCATTGTGAAAGTTCTAAATGAAACTGCTCAGTACAAGGCTGCAAGTGAGTATTCAAATACAATAAAAACACAGTAAAGTTTAAGCATTAATGTGTGTTAATATGTTAGTACTTCAAAGAGATGGAAAAGGAAAACATATTTGTAGATCATTTCCTCCCCCCTTTCTCTGACTCATAATCAGATATCAGCCTAGTGGGGCATGCCTAAACTGAGTGAAACTCTTCCATCTTTCAGTTCTGAATGATTCTATATCCAAAGGTAAATAAGAATCCGCTTCAAGTGAACCCACCATATAAAGCATGTCAGAATAGCTCACTTCTTCACCTATTTATACTTTTGTCACCTGAGAAAATTTCAACACTTTAGAGATTTTGCAGGTAGGGTGACTAGACTATGTAGGTTCCTGCAGTTTCTCTATCTTTTAGAAGCACACATGCTGAGAAAAATAAGGCTTTTCACTCTGATTTTAGGCACTTTCACTCCCTTCAAAACAAAGTTTCTGTCACCAATCTGACTACATCAGTGACATATTCCTTCACCTGAAATAAAGACAGGAGTGAGAAGGGAAATCAGGATGTCTTCAGCAAGAGATGTCCATTAGTACCAAAATAAGCTGACAATGAAATTTCAGAACAGTTTCAGCTTGTAAGTAGGAACCCAGTTGGGTGATTTTGTTTTGGCATTAAAATGGTAAATTCTGTTTAGCTCAAAATTCAGCACAGAATGCTGAGTTGCTGTGTTCTGAGACTAAACTGATTTGGAATGTCAGGTGTTTTCTGACAAAGAAAGATTTTATCTGAAACCATGATCTAATCTATCTCCCAAATATGATAAAGTTCATATCTGGAAAGTTTGAATCTTCCTCAAAACAGATGCTGGAAAAACACGTTATTTATCTTTACATTACTAAGGTTCAGGCTGCCAAATTTAGGTTGCTAATGATAAATGCAGAATTAAAGTACACTCATAATTAATGTACTTGCACTAGACTATGTTATACGTGCCTTTTTATTCTATTTCAAGGTGATTCAGCTTGTGGCTATAGAGGGTATTCTGCACCTATGATTTTGTTTTAAAATGTCCTCTTGACCTTGGAATCAAATAAATGTCATGTTTCCTCATCCTAACATCAACATTGAAAGATTTGGAGCTGCTGTCAGTTGGAACTGATTGCTAATAATTCTTTATTGAAGACTCTAACAGGGAGGTAATTTAAGTTTATTCTTCTCTTTATACTTAATGATAGCTCTTAGAATTTTTTTATAGCCCCCAACAGTTTTTCTTTAATTGATTGCTGCAACTTTAAAGAAGCATATTTTGCACTGGTTTTCTTCATTCTGGGGTATGTTTAATGAGCTGGTTTTCCAAGAAAAGTAGTGGCTGAAATATAAATTGAGTTATTACTTAATTATCTCAGCTTTGTGAATAAGCCAGTATAGATTTTTAGCCTTCTTAGAACAGAGCCATCATCATCCTTGACTGTATTTCATAGTCCACTGGAATAACTAAGCTTGGGATGGAGTTTACAGATGCCAACTTCTTGCTCTCGCACTGGATTCACCTCTTGCAGTTCTCATGTTCTTTGAACATCCTTTCACACTCTCCAGGTCTAGGTGAGAATTTTGCCGTTTTGGTGTTGCATTAAGCTGCCTGGACTGAAGGTGGATGAGGGGGTCCTGAAGTAGTAATACCTTCAACCTCTTTGTCCAGCAGTGTTCTGCTTGGTACTGCCTTGGAACCCCCCACTGTGGGTGCACAACCATTTGCTTTTCAAAACTGCAATGGAGGAAGCACTCTTAAAAAACATTTCCTCACACAGATTGTGTTTTCTTACATCTAAATTGCTATTCCCTGCATGGAGAGGGGTCCTCTGTTGGATCAGATTTTACTCAAAGAGCCTCTGCGAGGTTGGTTAAGACGTGGCTGTGCTTGAATTTTTGCTGAAC
The DNA here is from genome assembly GCA_013399895.1 of Serilophus lunatus. NCBI lineage: Eukaryota > Metazoa > Chordata > Aves > Passeriformes > Eurylaimidae > Serilophus > Serilophus lunatus. The sequence continues at coordinate 1,213 of VXBA01002336.1, read as the reverse complement.
GAGGTGATTTATGGGCCTCCCCACACGGAGCAGGTCTGCTCAACATTTTCCCCTGACACACAATTCCCGTGTGAAGAGATTATGTAGCACTTCAGGGAATTAATGGTTTGTGGTCTCTTGAAAGAATATTCCTGGAAAGGTGAGACAGAATCCAGCACTTCTAAGCCTCTGTCAACAAGATAATCTGAAGAATTAGATACAGATTTACTCATTTTGCATTCAGTGTGGCTTGCATTCCTAAACAAGAGGCTGAAAAACTAATTCAGGAATGCGTTCATGCCTGCGGGCAAACGTCCGTGGTACAGAAAGAGCCAAGTGTAGCAAATCTGCTTCGGCTGCCTGCTGGAGTTTCTGTAAAGACGAGTTGCACCACCCTGGCAAGAGGACTGTGTAGAACTAAAAGGCTGAGTTTTGAGCATAGATTTTCCTCAAGTGGACAACAATGAGGTGTCTGAGCAGGAGCCCATCAAGGCAGAGGGACTGAGGAGACCACCATGGCCAGCTGCTGCCCTGCCTGCGGCTGGAGCTCTCTCTCACTGGGCTGACTGAAATGAATGTGATGCAGCTGAACCTCTGCAGTTTGGACGTCAAGGTATTAAAGGTAAAATTCACTGGTATTAGGCTACTTCAACATACATAATTAAACATTTTCATACTATAGACACAGCAGTTTCCAGAGAGAGAGGAAAAAAAAAAAAAGCAGTGGAGAGGACATGGGTTTTGTGAAAGACTTTAATCCTTATTTGCTTGAGAGTCAACATTTCTCATATCAGCAGTGTTTTAGATTTCCTGGTGCAAAGAACCTTCCAACTTCAACAGATATCAGATGCTTTTTTTTCCCTTCATCTTTTTCTTAATCTTGAGTTGCCAACAGCCCTTGTAGAAGTAAAAAATTTCCTCAAGTTCTGCAGATGCATGCCTGACTTTTAATTAACCCAGTGAACCCACATAGATCAAATTCGTTGTATCCACTCATCTGTACTTGAATTAGGGAAAGGGATGTCTTCAGTGCTGTAATGTAATAAAGTTTATTTTTAATTAACCTGATTTGCACCTGTAAGTTAAAGCTAATTACTACAGCTCATTCATTGTTTATAACTAGGACCACTGGGAACGGTTTTATTTTTCTCCCCTCTTGGTTCTAGGCCATAAAAATATGTCCACTACCTGCAGCTTTCAGGTATTTCGCTGAATTACACACAGAATTGCACAC
>VXBA01002335.1:27136-52450 GCA_013399895.1 Serilophus lunatus | reverse complement strand
CCTCCTAAATCCATGCTGGCTGCATCTGAGCCCTTGGCTGTCTTATAGGGCCTGTGTGATCGTNGACTGGCTGCCAACTGGATGTGACACCATTCATCATCACTCTCTGGGCCCAGCCATCCAGCCAGTTCTTAACCCAGAGCAGAGTGCACCTGTCCAGTCCATGGGCTGCCAGCTTTTCCAGGAGTATGCTGTGTGGGATGGTGTCAAAGGCTTTGCTGAAGTCCAGGTAGCCTACATCCACAGCCTTCCCCACATCCACCAGATGGATCACCTCTAGTCATAAAAGATCAGGCTGGTCAAGCAGGACCTGTCCCTCCTAAATCCATGCTGGCTGCATCTGAGCCCTTGGCTGTCTTATAGGGCCTGTGTGATCGTACTCAAGATGATCTGCTCCATGATCTTGCCAGACACCGAGGTCAGGCTGACAGGCCTGTACCTCCTTCTGGCTCTTCTTGGGTGTCACAATGGCCAGCTTGCAGTCATCTGGGATCTCCACAGTGAGCCAGGACTGTCACTAAATCATGGAGACCAGCTTGGCAAGCTCATCTGCCAGCTCTCTTATCATCTTAGGATGGATCCCATCTGGTCCCATAGAGTTGTGAGGATCCAAGTGCCTCAGCAGATCTCTAACTGCTTCCTCTTGGATTACGGGGGGGGTATACTGCTCCCTAACCCCATCTACCTGCTCAGGAGGCCAGTGGTCCTGAGGACAACTTGTCTTACTGTTGAAAATTGAGACATTGAAGGTGTTAAGTACCTCTGCATTTTCCTTATCTTTAGTTACTATTTTCCCCCCTGCATCCAATAAAGAGTGGAGGTCATCCTTGCCCCTCCTTTTTCCATTAATATATTTATAAAAATATTTTTTTTTATCCTTCACAGAAGTGGCCAGTTAAATTTCTAATTGGGTTTTTGCCTCTCTAATATGTTTCCTACATGCCCTGGCAACATCCCTTAACATTTCCTGAGTTATCTGCCCCTCATTCCAAAGGTGATACACCTTCTTTTTTTTTCTCAGTTCTTTCAAAAGCTCCTTGCCAAACCAGGCCAGTCATTTTTACTGTCAGCTCATCCTTTGGTTCATCTTTCGGCTTGCTCCTGCGCCTTCAAGATTTCTTTCTTGGTGTGTGTCCATCCTTCCAGTACCCCTTTGTTTTTAAGGGCTATTTCCCAAAGTATTCTCTGAGTTAATCTCTTGAATAAGCTGAAGTCCACCTTCCAGAAATCCAATATAGAAGTTTTGATGATGCCCCTCCTTGTTTCACTGTATATTGAAAACTCTATTATTGCACGGTCATTGTACCCCCAGACAGCCTCCGACCGCCACGTCTCCCACCAGCCCTTCCCTATTTGTGAACAAGAAGTCAAGAAGATCCTCACCCCTGGTAGGCTCACTCACCAGCTATGACAAGAAGCTGTCATCCATACACTCCAAAAACCTCCTTAACTGCCTCCTCCCCGCTGTGTTGAGTTCCCAGCAGATATCTAGCAGGTTAAAGTTTCCTACAAGAACAAGGGATGGCAGTCTTGAAACATCCTCCAGCTTCTTAAAGAATAATTCATCTATCACTTCATCCTGGTTGGATGGTCCATAACAGGATGTCAGCCTTCTTGGCCTTCCCCCTGATTCTTACCTATAGCACTCGAACTTATATATAATCCCAAATTCCATGGCATTGAGATACAGAGCAATCCTTCCACCTCTTCTTCCTCGTCTGTCTCTCCTAAAAAGCTTGTAGTCATGCATTGCAGAGCCCCAGTCATCCAAGTCATCCCACCGTGTTTCCATGATGGCAACTGTGTCATAGCTTTCCTGCTGACATGTACAAGTAGTCTTCAAATACTCAGGCAAATACCTAAAAACATGAACCATCAGTCACTGGAAAGCTCTCAGAAAAAAAAAAACGCAAAGAAATTGACATCAAAGTACACCTCCAGCATGGTGCAAGAACATAACTTGTGTGGTTGGGAGAGATCTAGGAAAGAAAAAGAAAAACGTTCAAGCAGGCAACACACGTTGACTAATGCAACAACAGTTTCTTCCCCTCAAGAGATAAGTATCAGTATACGCTGATATTAAGGAATCATGCTTCTACAGGCAGACTTCTTTCTTGTCCATGTTCACACAAAAGAATGTATAGGTTTTTCCAGAGGAGCATCCTGTGCTTTTTGCATTGCTTAGCTGGTGTGATTTTTCTTGATTTTCAGCAGTTGTTGGGAAGTAACTAAAGTATCAAAGAGTAATATAATCCCTAATTAATGGCTTTGTATGGTAATCCCTACTACTTCATACAGCCGGGAAAGTCATACTAGGCTGTCTAGAGGGAATATCATAGTAATAGATCATGGAAAACTAGAAGGCTTAGAGACAAACAGATCTGAAAGGAACATGCTTTCTGCTAACATAATTTTAGACCAAGTGATAGTTCACAAACTTCACAGAGAAATGGTGATCTATTCCAAAGCCACAAATAAGTTTCTGAAGGCTATTTGCAGACACCAGTTCTTTATACAGGCCATTAAATGCAAGTTTTCAGGTTGTCAGTAGATACCTATCAATGTTAATTCAATCAGGAATTTCAGTGTTTAAGAAGACTAGTTCAAGCCATGTTTCAGGATTCATGGTCCTTTACAAAATAAGTATGAGTTCTAAACAACAAACGATAAAATTATCCAAATCATCACTATCTGTATGTGCAGCCACTATGATCAGCTGTCAACTCTGTCTATGATCATGACCTGAGGTCATAAATTTATTTAGCAAGGACTCTTTTTGCAGAACTTAGATGAAGGCAGAGATGAAGAAACTTTGTGTTTCTTTAATTACAGTTATTATTGTAAACCTGAACACCTGTATTGAACCCTAATTTTGCTAAATAAATTATTAAATATAAATTGTATCTATCTAACTACTAAAATCATATCATACAGAAAAAAGGGGAAAAAACCCTTATATTTTACTCTTTGTGCCACATTCTTTCCCATTCTAATATGTAGGGCTCTGCAGAGAAGTTTTTCAAAATCAGACTGAAACAGAAACATTTATGTCAAGTAGTCCAAGGTCTGAGCCTACAGGGAAGATAAAATCACACCAACAGTTGCTCATCTCTTTCCATCAAATCAGTTATGCAAAGAAGAGAAAGCTGACTAGAGTCCCAACTCTGGATCAGCTAACCCCTGGGAGAAATAGGATAGGTAACTGCTATTACATCATCTCAACCGAAGATGAATGAAGAAAGTTTCGATGAATACCAGCAATATAGAGCTTGTGGAAAAAGATTACATGCAAGTACCCCAGACACAAGGCAGTGGAAGGATATAGGAAAATTTATTTCTGAAAGCTAAGATCACTAACATGATGATGCAAGCTCCAAGTATAAAAACAACCCATGCACGCTGTTCTCTTCAGGGCCTTTTTTACTGTCTGCCTGACCCTCCCTGCATTGGAGGCCTTCAGGCATGTTTGCAAGTACCTTTTCTTCTTTTGTATCAGGATGTCAACCTTTCTGGACTATCCTTGGGAAGATGTCTCTTTCTCAGGCAGCAAAGCATCCTTGAGTGATATAAACCCTTGCCTCCTTGAGTAAATCTTCCTGAAAGATTTATCTTTGCTTACATGTTTTTTGCAGATCTCATTGCTTTACCAGATAAGGAAAATGTCTGCAGTTTGGTCATTGTCAGAACTACCAGCAGTGCTCACTAAGTGCAAAGAGGTTTCACTGTATGAAGAGTGAAAAATTGTGGGTCACATTTTAGAAACAGGAGTTGAAGGGAGGTGTCTATGTTAAAAATATTTATTGTCTATTCCTAAAGGATGATTTTGGCAAAAATTTTTATTTCAGAATCTTTCCAAATAGCAGACTATAGGAATATAAACAAGAGTTAATTGCATTTGAATTGATGCAAGAACAAAAGAAAATCCCTGATTTAAACTCAAGGATGTGTTACAGAAATAAACTGCTTGTTTGATATTGAAGTGTTCACATGGGGACACAAAGTCAGACATATCATACATCTACAACAACTTTTTTTTATGTAGCTACTACTCATTATTTAAATTGTTCACGTATATTTATCTGTGAGACCTGTGATACAAATTATAGCAGATAATTTACACTATGAATTATGACTTGTACAGCTCTTTTTTAGTTAACATAAGAAAATCAAGAATGGAACAAAGTAGCTACTGCAATAGCTTATTTCAGCATAAGTACCCCATGAAAACACTAGACAATACCTTATTGCTCTGCATTCAAAGGAATTGCACACTCTTGGAATAGATCTTGTTCCACATCTTGTAGCCCCACCACACAGAAGTGACTCGACTCTGTTAGTTCAGTTTCCAAACCTGGAAAAAGTTATTTATGCTAATAATAGTAATATCAACAAAAATTAATAATAATAATGATTATGATTATGATAGTTATTATTAACAATATTTTGTACCTGGATGTAAGCATTAGTGCTACAATACAAAACACAGATATTTGATCAATTTTCACATAATTTCCTTTTTCATATAAATTAGAACAACCTTAAATAATTTTTGTTATAATCCATTTAATGACATAATAATTAATAAATGTAACAACTTTAAGTGTTCAATACTTTATAAGAATAATCTCGTAAACCATAATATTTTGTTTTACTTTCAGGAAATTAAAAATAGAATAGATCAGAATACATCAGAATAGAAATCTCAGCTCCACCAGATGACAACAAATAAGACAGGCAGCAGTGACTGCTGTGGGTGAGGTGACCATAGCACAGCTGTCTCTGTCTGAAGGAGTCACACATAGGACTCTGTCAAAGTCACAGACTTCCCTGGAACTGAACTAAAGATTTCTAATCCAACGAACTAAAGGTGGCTTGTGACTCACATGTATGTGCACACATCTGTGTGTCAGACATCATGTTTTACCATGTTGAAGGAAAGACATTTTTCCTTTATTACTGGCTACGGCAGGGAAAGAAAACTTACAAGGAACATTAGAACTTTTCTGTCATGCTCTCAGACCCAAGTGCCAGCTGCTATCAGCATCAAAAATTGCTGCTAAAAACTTTGAAAAGTTTCAATACCTTCATACCTTCATACTTATCTCACTTATCATTTGAGACTTATTTATTTATTATTTTGCTAGCTGACAGGCCCTAGGCAGCACACAGCTCATCTCTTCCCTAACATATAGACATACACGGGAAGTCTGATATATTATTTTCTCAAAATAAATTCAACAGAGCCAGAAGAAACAATAAAACAAGAGACAGAGTTGCAGGGAAAGTGTACACAGAAAAAAATTTAAACTAACTTCCAGAGCTGGAATGGGAAAATCAAATGAAAAATGGCTGACAAACACTGGAAAATATTTGAGGGAAAGAAAATTTAAACCTGATTTCTATAAACACTTAGACTAAGATCCCTTTCAAGAAATTAATTTTCAAAGTGAGAATACAATGTACGAGTTATGATGAATGTAGCGTTTACCCATGCCTGAGACACTGTTGTAGGGTAACAAAAAATATGTCAGATGCTGGATTTGTTGAGAAACAAAGGTCTCTGACTCCTACTGACTTTAGTGTAATTACTCTTGGAATAAATTGCTTTTCCACATCAGAACCTTAATCTTTATACCAAACTCATATATTGGTTTGTATAAACATTAGTTACTCAGAATACCTCCCATTGGAGATCATAGAATATTTTTGGTCATTGATGGAAGTAACATTCATTCAACCTGGTCGTCTGCAATTAACCCATAGAGTTGACATGTGAAGCTATTTGTTTGAGTAGATGGAGTTACACTGACATTTCTTTTGTTTTTTTTACAGGGACCTGAACAATTGCAAAGGATAGACTTATTAAACTGGGTTGATTCAGCCAGAAATTTATGTTCAATGGCTCTATGTCCAGATGGAGGCTGGTGATCAGTGTTATCCCTCAGGGCTCTGTCTTGGAACTAGAACTCTTCAATATGTTCATCAATGACAGACAGTGAAATATGGAGTAGACTCTCAGCAACTTTGCAGATGACACATCCTGAGCAGCGCAGTATACATAACAGAAGGTCAGCATGTCACCTAGAAGGACCTGGATATATTTGAGCAGTGAGCCCATGAGAACCTTTTGAAGTTCAGGTCCAAGTGCAAGGTGTTGCACCTGAGTTGGATAAAAACCTGGAGAGGAGGCAACAATGTGTGCTTACAACTCGGAAAGCAAACTGCATCCTGGGCGGCATCAAAAGAGAAGTGGCCAGTAATTTGAGAGAGGTGATTCTACCCCTCTATTCTGTGCTTGTGAGACTGAACCTGGAGTGTTTTGTCCACCTCTGTGATTCTCAGTACTAGAAAGATATGAACCTGTTGGAGCGGGGTCTCATAAGAGGGCCATGAAGATGATCAGAGGGATGGAGAATATCTCATATGGAGAAAGGCTGATAGCTGGGGTTGCTCAGCATAGGCAAGAGAAAGCTTTGAGGGAGACCATATAGCAGCCCTCCAGTACCTTAAGGAGGCTTATAAAAAAAGAGAGAGAAAGAGTTTTCAGATAGGCAGAGAGTGACAGGACAGTGGTTTTAAACTGAAAGACAATGGCTTTAGTGTAGATGTTAGGAAGAAATTCCTTACTTATAGGATGCTGAAGCACTGGAAGAGGTTTCCCAGAGAGGTTGTGGTTGCCGCTTTCCTGGAACTGTTCAGGGCCAGGTTGGGTGGCATCCTTGTCCATGGTGGAGGAATTGGAACTAGATGATCTTTAAGGTCCCTTCCAACCAAACCATTCTATGACTCTAGTATTCTATGACTGGTTTTGCCAGCCACACTTCATGAGACAAAAAAATAAATTGATTAAATGTACTTACAAAATAAATTGTCTGTAAAACCACATATGAACAAGGCAGGGGGCACTTAGTGTCAATGCTGTAGTAGCAATTTCTACATTGGGGTACTGTAAGATTTCTGTTTGACATATTGACTTTTAAAGTATATATATACATACACATATATAAACCAATATTGAGTGTGAGAGTCAAATTCATCAGTAAGACTATTTGTATAGTGTTTAAAAGCCTATGCAAGTCTAGTCAATATAGATACCCAAACTAATCTGAACTGTAGCAGAATAACGAATATGCAATGTGGATGTTCTTCTAACAGATTTTTTAAAACAGTCTTTTTATTTTTCTGCAGTACAAGGCCCTCACCATGAGTCGCCAATTAATTCTCTGAGGTGAAGTTAACATAACATACAAATATGTTTATGTTTGTGTGTACATACATAAAACTTAACTATTCTTTAAAGAGCTATTGTTGAAACACAGTTTCTTAGTCAGAATTTTTTGAACCTCCTTTCAGTGAAAGGAGAACTATTATATCCAGTTCAGGGGCAATACAGGAATACATTCAACACTAAAAAAATTGAAAAATGCAAATCACTTTATCGCTTTACTTACTGTTGTGAGGCCATCTGCTTTTCTGTTTATTATCTTCCGAACTTCGTTTATTCCCGCATGATGAACATGTGAAAACTAGGAATCTTTTATGGAAATACCTATAGCTGTAAATTCTTTTTGCTTTCAAGCCTTTTTGAACTTTCTGCACCTTGGTATTTTCTTCTGATGTAATAAAAAAACCTCTTCAATTTATCTTAAAGACTCTTATTTCTTTCGTTTTGCTAGCATCGTTACCTGAAACCTAAGACACGAAGTCAGGTAGCAATTTACTTGAAAATTTATATTTTTGTAGATCTATTTGAACTTAATTTCCAGTGAAAACAAATTATTAACTGCAAGTAAATGGAATCAATGTATTCAGTAATCTTTTTCCACTGCAGTTCTTCCTCAGATTATTTATGCTGTTATACTGTTCAAATTAATTGCTGGATCTTGACAGTATTACTGAAAGACTTGAAAATTTTGAAGTCTGTTCTTAAGCGGTTTCTTTACTAATGAATAGTAAATAATGATAGCAAGAAAGATACATGAAACAGAGCGAGTGGTTGTGAGTACAGAAAAAAACTCTGGTCATTACTACTGATGATTATTCAAAAGCAGGAAAAATTATATTACCTTTGTAGGTTTAGTTTGCATCTAGAAAAATAAATGCAAAACATTTAATGAAACAGATAGGAGAACTACAGTCACGAAAATAAATTTTCCATTTACAAACACTTTTTATTTTAGTCATGTAAAGTTTACTGTAATCTATTTTAAAGTATTCTGGAAAGTAAGTTTGAAAGTCTGCAAAATTTTTCTTACAACATGGACAAAAATAATTCCAAATGTAAAGAGAACCACCATTTTATTTTTTCAAGTGTTAATATTGTGCACTTTGAACTGTCAGAAACAGAAAACATAAATATATAATGAATACTGAATGGTTTATTTCATGAAACATTTTAGCAGAAGTTCCATATGAAGAGCTTCCTACTGTAATTAGATAATTTTAAGTAGGGTTTGTCTAGATATTATATATTAATTGTGTTGAACTGTAGATGCTATCATCTTTGTTAATAAATCTAGCTCACAACTTCCACCAAGAACCAGGAAATCTTTCCCCTGACTGACCTCACACATGGTAACAGTAAAGAGGAGTTTTGCAAGCCATGGAAAATCAGCCCTTTTAAAAGTGTTTATGTCCCTGGGAATTAAAAATAAATAAATAACTAAATAAAATAGTAGGAACAGACTTGGCATGATTCACCTCAGCTCTACAGACAATACATAACCCTGTAAGTTTACTAAAGTTTAGAATTAAGACTTAGATAAAACTTTTTTCTCACACTTTTCTTTTTCTGTGTCAGAAATAGGGAAGAGTTTTTTTGTTTGCAAAACTTATTTACAATTGTTTTGACTTTTGAAGACATGTAAACTATTTGTGCAGCATTCAGCAAACGCATTTATAATTTGTGTAGTCTTTTGCAAATACATATATTTATGTTCAAGACAGAATTAATTTCTGGAAAATACAGTTCCGGTATTGTTTTCTATTTCATTAAAATGAGTTTCTATATTGAATATTCCTTTTTTTTTTTTTTTATGTCTTCAGAAGAGTAAACTATCCTTTAATTTTCCACTAATGGTTCTAGTATTATTACCTTTGGAAACCGTATATGCCAAGAAATATATGGAAAGAGACATTGTGCATATTTAGCAGAAAAAGAAAATATTTTTGTGCTCATCAAAAAACCCCATACAAAGTGTTCCTATTTGTTAATTCTGTGTGTAATTCTGTGTGTATTTCATTTAGTTATATTCCTTGCTCTATTTCTCATAGAATATTATAAAGATATACTGTTATGACATTTAACATTTCTACCTATCCTTGCAGTATATTTTTCTACCTAAAGAGTGAAATTTACTGATTAGCACTGTGTTTCTGTAAAAGATATCTCTTGCCTTCAGGACAAGTTGATTTATATTCCTCTAATACTATAAGAAAAAGACTGGTATGCACAAAGTGCATTGCAATATTTTGCTGAAATTCAATATAAAAATACACAATCACAGATGACTCAGAAAAGCATAAGTGAAATGGAAAAGATACTACTTCCAAGTGGGAGACAAAATGACAAAAGCTGATGTCAAATTTAAGTATGTGATCATGCAGTACTGGAAATGATAGATTAATTAATTATTTTCAGGCAATCTGAAAGTCAATCTTTATTTTCTAGGTATGTATGCTTCCTTTTCAAGATAAAGTACAGGAATATACTAACAAATTTTTAAATTGTGGTAGGTGATTTATTTTGGAATTAGCAAAAGAAAAAATTATGAAACATTATTGTAATCAAGGGTTTATACAATCAGATCATTGAGCTCTTGTACTTGATTTACACTGGCAGACTTTAAAAAGTGTTGTCAAACTATGCAGTGAACACAAATGGAGAAAGCTAGAGGGAAAGAAATGCTTTTACCCATAAGCCAGCTACATTTTTCTTTTTAAAGGTCAATCAATGACAGCATGAACTATTTTCTTTTTTGATACTGAGAAGCAGTAATAAATTCTTTTCACCGTGCATGGTGGATCAGATACACTGCTGGACAAGTTTAATTCCAAAAATCCTAATAAGGTATCTTTTTTACAAACACCATTGTTTATTGTAACAGAAAGTAAGCTCATATGTCAATTTTCTACACTTTCAACAATAATGATATTTCTTGTTGAATCATCAATTGTACTAAAATCCTTCATTCTTCAAAGCTCTTCTGATGTAGTTCAAATATTGTTCATAGTGAGAAGGACATCTGTAAATTCTATGTACTGCAAATCAATTTTTAATCAAGATTTGTAAATATTTGAAGAAAAGGACCAAACCAGTTTACGTTGTTTGCACATTTGGCCAAATCCTAGAGAGATTACAAACCTATAGGCATCTGCTGAGTAAAGGCTGAGTGAAAATTGAGTAAGAACTTAAGGATATGGTTCATATAGACATATTTTTTCATTGTTCTGAATTATCATGAAGGGCAGCTGCTAAAATTGCTCCACATATTGGCAGATGTGATGGCAGAATTTACGGTGAACTTCATCCTGATATTAAAGGATAATGAAACTCCAGAAAAGAAAGAAGGTTGGTAATGGGACAAGGATTTTTCAGGTACGTTGTAACTATGGAGACTGCTTAATCTAAAGCTTGAGAACAACTAAACTCACAGTACTTATTGTCCTAAAGGGTAAATCTCTTGGCTCTATGTCACATAGACAAGCTACTCAGGCAAACTTATAAGGATTTTCAATTACTGAAGCTAATTAGGGTATCAATTTATTTACACTTATCCTTAAAATTAAATTTAAAATACCTAAATTTATTAATTCTAATGTCTCGTTATGATTAATGGAAACTGTTACAATATAATTAGCATAAATGTAAAACCAGACAGTATTATTATTAAAGCCGGTGTTGAATATGTTAGTTGATTCTTGGTTATGAAACTCTTTAGTTTTCAAAAATACAGCAATGGTGAAATTTTGATACTGGAATACATACTATATTGGAATTCCACTAAAATAACAATGGACACTGTTATTTACAGTGCACAGTGAGTAACAAACATTTGCATTATGCGAGAAACTTGAAGATTATATTTTACTTATTAAATGGAATGAAGAAAAACGAAACCCTTACTATGGTGGAACAATAATAATATAAGACAGTTTTGTTGGGCAATATTTTAGCTAATTATGCTGACACTTGTAATTAGAACAAATAACATGGCAGTTAAAAGTTCAAGGCTTGTGCTCTCTGTATGTTTTATACAATGGCAGACAGGAAATTGCTTTGTCAATTACAATTGGGGTATTAACACAATGCTTTAGTGTCACGAATCCTTTAGCACAGTAGAGTAAGGTAGACATGTGGTTATAATGTTAAGACATTACTTACTGTTTAGAGAAAGGTTATTCAAATTATTAAATGCTTCCAAATGAATTGAGTTTGTGACCAACAGAATGCCTTGATTTAGTGGTATTATGTGTGTTATGATACAAATGTTAGTGAAAAGAGATGCAGAAAGAATGACAGGTTGCTCTGATCTTCCTATATCAACTAATTAAAATAAACTGAATCCCAAAAGAGGACCCATGCTAGGATGGGTACCTTATGTTATGCCATATTTTGGATGGATGAAAATGGGAACAGAGGCACTCCTATAACCTCTGTACTTGCGTAAAATCACAATTTAGATTCCACATTGCTGTCTCCTCTCCTCAATCCCACACAAAAATACACGGGGTGAATGGTAACTTCTTGATTCTTGCTGATGGAAGATTGACCCATTGTCAGGTTTGAGCTTTTGTGTATAAGATAACCACCAATTTTTAGTCTATTTCAGGAGAAATACTAATCAAAACAGAGCTTATATTTGAAGCAAATGTGTACCAGAAATGAATACACCAAACTTTGCTTGAAAACCAATGCATCATATATAACTCATTTATAGCTTTTTTTGTCTTTTACGTGAGACTATGTAGGGAATGAAGATTAGAGTTTCAGCTTCTGAGTGCCTTAAAGGAACATCATTTTTTCTTGAATTTATCCCAAATACCCTTCAGCAAGGTAACACACAACCTCTACTAGTATCTCAGTAAAAAAAAAAAAAAAAAAAAAAAAAAAAAAAAAAAGAAAAAAGTAAATCAATTTTCTCTTGTACTACTGTGTAGTCTTAGGAGCATCTTATTTGATATTAAAATAGAGAAAAAAATAAATTAGATATGCCCTCCTTTCTTTTGCAACATTTGTTTGAAGTTTTTGTACTTTAATTGAACAGAGTTGAAATTACTAAAGAAAGGTTTTATGAAAAATTACTGAATGGAAAAAAAATCCTAATAATTTAGCGAAGAGAAAAGAGGAACTTCTCTGCTCAGTCACCTGTTTAACATTTTTCAATAACTCACCCAAAACATGACCAGAACTAAAGCTTGTAATATATCTGGATTTCCTAATGCCTTTTTCTTTCCCCACCAGCAATGTGATACAGATAATTAACACCCAGTTTTACCCAGTTATATCTGATAGAAAAGAACCTTTGTCCTCAAATCACAGAATTTCTGCTTATAAAAGAACAAAGAAAAAGACCAATGTTTGCAAGTGCATGCAATACAGCAAACTCAGTAATATCTGGGTGTTCCTTTGAGATCCTTTGAGTACTGTGGTTCTTTTGTTCATGTAAGGACAGTAAAGATTATTGTTCTCTTAAGTTCAACCAAAATATTTCAAAGATGATGATTCAGTGTGAGTGAGGTAAAAGAACCTTGTTTGAATACATATTTATTATGCAGAGAGAACTGTGGTGTCATGGCTGCTTTATCGGATCAGCCGTATCTTCCAGTGAAAATTTGAAGATAAACACCAAGAATGGCTTAGAATCTTCACTTTAACATCTCATTCTTAAAGAACTGTGTTAGATTTCCATGCCAAATTGATGAGTAGATTTAGGCACTTCAGAATTGAGTTCAAAAGAGGCAACATCTGACCCAACTTCAAATAATGTTTGAGGGGTTTTTTTTTGTGAGATAGAACTGATCCTGAAACAGAAATCTCTGCTCAGACTGAGATGAAATTGAACCAAATATCTATTTTCAGCTACCGCTTCAGAAGATAAATATAGCCCTAAAAACTCTCTCTGGACATTGAAGGATTCTTCTCGTCTCTCCTGGTACATTAGTTTTCCATCCCTTAGGAGAGGAATAATTAATCTCTACTATTTTGCCTTTCATTCTTTACTGTTTCAGTATGTTAGTATTAAGGAGGCAGGAAATTTATGGAAGAACAAAGCAACTGTGTCAAAATGCAAGAAGTCATATGATGGGATACAAAGGAATTTCCTAATAGGACCAGAGATGACATTTTCCTTCAGGTTTTGAAAAGTTTGAAAGTTTTGCTTGATTAATTGTGACAGGAGGAATCAATTCCCTTCTGTTCACTCAGATTCCTAATTCATTTAAAAATTCTAATGTTTTAAAGTTATATTAATCAATTGCTAAATTTAAATTTATACCATTATCTCTGTTTTGTTTTCTGAAATTTAAAAGAGATATCTGTAGTTTATATATAAAATAAATTTAAAACACACTTTTCCTTGTATCTGTAATACAGCAGCTATATAACAATTTAACTAATTTCATCTTCTAATATTTAAGACATAACTTTTATGTCAGAATATTAATTTGTAAAAACTAAGATTACACTAAGATATCCTAGCTGAGGATATTCTATGATTTTATGATGCTATGAGGATCACCAATTTACTTTGAACACTGAAGGTTAAATTTCTTGATTTATAATCTCTCCAGAGTTTATTTTTTCCACATGTTCAAAAAACAAGTGTTTCTCAGAATCACCTCAGTGTCATTTACAAGGAAGCATATCTTTCTTATCTAGTCATTGGTGTTAATTGTGCCATTGTTTAAAATATATTTTTGTTGTTTCACTTTTTTCCTTTTTTTCCTCTAAATAAATGATCACAAGAGCGAGAGATTAAAATTTCCTTATAATTCAGCATCTACATCTGTACCAATTCCTTTATTTTAAAAGTTGTGAGAATGTTGTCCCTGGTTAAAAGAATGATGATTTTTTTAAAATTAAGATCTAATAAAAAATAAGATCCTTATGTATTCTACAACACTAAAATTATAATGAAAAATCTAGCAATATAATTTTAAAGTTTGTAGAATTATAACTAATTAAAGAATCTGATTAAGTTACTATGTAGCATGAATAAAAACAATGCATTTAAAATTATTAAGAAATAATAATATTAAGGTCTTTTGCAAGTTCTTTAGAATACAGAGTGAAATAAAATTTTTGGCAATTATGTTTTATTAGTTGTTTGTATATATGAAAATATTAATCTGTCTTTTTAATTTACTGGTATTTTTGTGTAACACAGAAGAATTAAAGAAATATGTTAACATTCTAAATATTATATTAAATAACATAGAGAAAGGTTACAAAGCTAATTTGTTGTATTCTGCTGTTTAAGAGTCTTTAAGCAATTTTGCACATTTAAGGGCCTGCAACTCTTTGCATGAGTATGGCTTTACACATTATGCTCTTCAATCGTAGGCCTCTGAGGACAATCAAAGAAAGAGACTTGAAGTTATAAGCCCACACTGTGCACAGGTGGGTTTATAATTTATTTCATGATAAGCATATAAAAGATAGGAGAGAAAAATAAGCTTTAAAGTGAGCTGGGTATTAAATTTTAAATTTCAACTCATCATATTGCAGATGAGGAAATTGTGGGCTCACTAGAACCTGGATCTTAATATTACTTTACCAAATAAAAAGCAAACCTTTTATTTGTTTTTTAATACAAGTGTTACACATTTAGCAACATTTCTGATGAATGATCTCCAAAGTTATATTTGTAATAGTACAATTACTGATGCAGGTAATGATGGTAAGTATCAATAAATGCCTGAAATAATTAAAAATATATTTTTCAAAATTAAATCTATTGAATCTATTGAATTTCTTGAAGGGACATTTAAAGGAGATATCAAAATTAATCTTTGGTATAAAAAACCTTAAGTACTACACAAGTACATTATTTGGCAGATACATTTCAGACACTGAGTATGTGGCGTATTAAATAAATTCTGTTAAAATAAAAATGTTTTTTATTAGTCTTGGTGATGTTTTTTGTTCTTTGTATGTATAACTCTGCGAGAGTTTCATCCTACTATGTATTCTTTGCCTTGCTTTCTAAATCAATAATTTTTCACAAATGTCTCAGCAACTTGAAAAAGACCACTATAACTGAAATATTTTCTCTTAAAGAAGCTAACATAAAAGCAACCTTCTACTATTTATTTTGTTTTTATTTTCTCTTCTATCAGGAGACGAGCTATGGGAATGAGTGTGCTGGCATAAATATCATATAATTATTCTGCCATAGATTACTGAGATAAAAATAAATATATGTTGTGATGAGAAAAGACAAATTACATGGTACAAAAGCAAAAAAGCATGTTGAATTCAACTTTTTGTACATGTACCTCAGTAGTTTTTAGAAGATATACAATGCTGAGAATACAGTATCAGTCTTCAATCTTTCCTACTTTCATTGTAATTCTTTCATTATCAAGGAAATAAAGCTGGAGATTTCTAGAAATCTTACATTCCACAGAAGACCCATAGTACAGATAATGGTGCCACACTGCCTCAGCCATGAGCATACCTGATTGCTTTTTCCATGCTTAGTTTCTCCTGCTTTTTGAATACCAAATTTAGAATAAGATCTTGAGCAGCAAATATGCAAACGTTCTAATCTCTTTTCCCTATTTCTATTCTTGTGTATCCTTTCTTTTTTAAAGATTCTACTTTCCATTATCAAAGACAATACTGAGGTCAAGCTGGGAGCATTAGTCATAATTGCCTGCCTGGCAGCTAAACTAGGATTAAAAGAATCAGTTTTCTTCTCAGTTTTTCCATAAGTGCATGTTCTCCTGAAACTTGTAAAATAACAGGTTATGCCAAATGATCTTCCTGAAAGAATATGTTCACAAACATATTCTTATTCATATTTAAGTACCTTAAAGAGGATACAAATTTTATGCATACAAAAGGTAAATATAACTCAAATTATTTATTAAATGGAAAAATGTAATAATTTAAAATATGTGTGTTTAACTGCTATTTTTTTTTCAGCTTCAAGGTGAAAAAAATTTGGTTTCATAATATACTACAATCAGATAACTGCAGTCTTATTAGTGCCCACTTCTTTCCTTAAGCTATCCATGGTCCAGACTATACTCTTTTAGCTCCGCAGTCAATGTACTTCAGTAGGCTCATTGCTTCCAGCACACTTGCACTCATACAAATACTCCAAGCTCATATAAGAAATTCATAGCCAAATTCAGTGACATGAATCCCTTCTTCATTTTATCTTGGTTCAAAGTCTGAACAGCAAAGTTAATAGAAAAGGTAAATTGTGTCAAATAATTGCTAATTCACTGTAGAAATTACAGGACATTGCCCAGATTCTTCCTGTGAATTTACCATAAATAGTAATTATTTTATGGTAAAATAAATAAATTTGGCTCTAGGCAAAATATTTTTTAGTAAGAATCCAATTATGAAGTATTTAGTAATAAAAATATTACATTCAGTTACCACTGTATTATTTTTGTTCAATGTTTCCAAATGAAAAAACCAGTAGGATTTGCTTGTTTGCTTGCTTGTTTTTCTCTAGAGAATAACATTAAGGCAGTATTAGAGGTATATCATTTGTGAACTTACTGTGTTAGATTTACAGCATGTATACAGATTAATTCTACATCATCTGTCTAGTAGATTATTTCTATTTGAATATTAAACTCAGTTCTAGAGTAATTTGACATGTTTAGTTTCCTGAGCTGTTTTGGAAACAGCTCCTATTAATTTTTAGAATGAGATTTAAAAGTCCGTAGATTATTTACTATTATCTAGCTTATTTCCAAAAGAGGTATCATTTAGATGAATGCTCTGTGAGAGGTGAGTACTATGAAGCTGAAAATAAGTATGTTAGGTGATACAGTCTTAAGACTATAGTGTGAATGCCATATGCCATGTGAAACTCACAGTACTTTTTTATACCTGTAAAAATGGAGTGACAGATGAGAAATAGAAATGTCTTGATTTTGTGCATGCTGTCTTGGTTATGCAATATTTTGTCGAAACATAAAATGAGTTCTCATGCCACTCTGCAAAATTTTTTTTGGAAATTTTCCGTTTGGGTTTCTACGGTGATAGACAAAAAAAATAAACTGCAAAAGAAAAAGATGAGTGCAAAAAAAAAGTCACATTGTGCCACTGAAACTAAGTTACAATTTCCTGTTAGTTTTAAGTCTACTTAGCATAGGTATTAACACTCAGCACAGACAGGACATAGGCAGATTTATACAATGAAATTCTTACTGTCACAGCTTCACATTTACATTAATATGACAGCGATGATAACAGCAATGTATCTTACAAATATATTGGGAGAAACAAAACTCAAGTTGCCAAACCTCTTGATTTTCAGTTGTTTCCAATGTTTAACCATGTTTTCAGTGGAACCTGTCCTCTTGATCTGTCAGTAGTGGACTGGTAGTAGAGGCTGACCACACAAGCTCTTTTCAGGTAGCTGTGAGGGATAAAGTCCTCACTGTAGCCTCCTCTTCTCCAGGCTAAACAACCCCAGCTCCTCCAGCTCCTATGACTTTCTCTCTAGACCAGCTTGGTTGCCCTTCTCTTGACTTGCTCCACACCTCAATGTCCTGAAGTGAGAGGCACAGAACTACACACAGCACTCGAGGTGTTGCTTCACCAATGCCAAGTACAGAGGGACAACCACTTACGTAGTACCTGAGTTGGGGTTAGAAAGGGAAGTCAGGGGCCTGCTGGGACACAGGGCTAGGATAGAGCAGGTTCTGTAAACACTAGACACGAACATCAGATAAGAGGGACAGAGACGGCAAAAACCAGACATCACAACAGCCTGGAACAACATCTCAAGGTCTCCTAGAAGAGGAGAACGTGCCTGTCTGTGATGGGATGGTGGAAGCGACCGCCCAGCCCTCGAAGGGACGGGGCGGAGATGAGGGTGGGCTTGGAGCAGGAGGGGCCAATCCGAGCTGCGGGACGGCTGTCACTCGGGAGGGGGATATAAGCCTGGGACAGTCATGTGATCGGGGAGCAGGGGATTTGGAAGGAATCTGTAACCCCGCTCCCTGCGCAGAATAAACACACCTTTCTCATAACGAGGCCTACGTTGTGAGTTCGGTTTCCGCAAGTCATACCTCTGACCACTTTATTTCTGATATAGACCAGGATGTCATTGGCTTTTTTGGCCACCTGGCCACACTGCTGGCTCATGTTCAGCCCGCTGTTGACCAGCAACCCCAGATCCTTTTCTGCTGTCCTATTCACAGTGGTTTTATGACATTTGTGTGAATTATCAGAAGAGTATGGAAATTTGTCCTCACTTTGTCTCATCTTTTGGAAGGCTCCAATGCTGGAACAGGCTCTTTTGGTGCAGCTTTCTCAATGCAAACTACATGTAAAATCAGACACAAGATATTGGATCTATAGGCTAATTTTTAACTATTATTTAGGACATTCTATATAATCCACAATTCAAATATGTTTGAATAGAAAATATCCTCCCATGAGTGTCATGGTCACAAGGTTAAAGCTTAAATCCAGATCAAATGCCCATGTCAATGGGTTGTGTGTGCATCTGTGATGCACAAAAAGCTCATGTGCATCTTCAATGTAAGTTAGTTTTATTCTGGCCTAGACCAGGAAAACATAAAATATTGAACAACTGCTGGTCAGATCAAAAGATTGTGCCCTCAATATCTGAAATCAAGGACATATTTCAAACTCAAGCAAAAACTAATTTGACAAAAAGTTTATCTGTTTCTGTGTGGTTTTGGTTTTTAATAAGAATAAATTTTCCAAGTTCACTTTACTGATAGAAGTTTTTGCACAGCCATATCATCTTTCTACATATGACAATTTGCTGGAACCAATACTGCATGAGATAATTCATTAGGGACAGACGATGCATATTTACTAGCTCAGCATATCCCCAGTGAAGATGTTGCATTATTAGATGTAAACAATTCTTTTGTTCTTCTTTCTCAGCAGTTATCCTTACTGACACAGTCAGTGTTTTTTCTCAACATGAAATAACATTAGATAACATTGCATTTTGAGGAAGTGGAAAAAACAAGGGCTCCACAAATAGGAATGAATTAGAAATGCTTTTGCAGTAGAGGCTCTGTAGCTATAAATGAGAAAATGATGCATGTGCTTAGCAAGGGACTTTACGTAAAATCTCCTGCTGTACGTTTCCTGTTTTTTTAGCATATTCTACTTCTGAAAGGCATTTTCTGACAAGTGCTAAAGCAGAATTTCCATACATTATCTGGGCTTTCCTAATAGTTTCTTAAAATTTATTTATTGATTTATTTTTAGTAAAAAGTGCCTGGCCAGAGGACATTTCAGTATTATTGATATTCAAATAATGGACAGGATGTTCTTTGTACTGTAAATTTTTCCTGTAGAAGCACATACAAACAAAATGTAAATGATGTGATTAAGGCTTAAAGAGAAACAGACATAAGAGACAGGATTAATCTCACATAACTATAAACATCTCGTAAAGTAACATCTCAGACAGTTAGTCAGGAACTATTCATAACTGATTCATTTAACCTGTTTTGGATACATGTATTACAGCATGTTAAACTGTGTCACCAGCTATACTTGTAGTGCTCTATTATCTTTAAAAACAACTTGCATAATCAGATTGTGTTGACCTATATACCAGGTCAGATGAATTTAACTCATATACTCTGTTAATAACTGCTACAAAATTGCAAACTATTTCCTCAAAACAGAATTTTTCTAGACAGATATAGTTTCTGACTTAATTTCATTCAGTCTATGACAGAGTTGTCTAGTTGAATAAATTTTTCCAGGTAGCTGAAAATTTTAGTCTTACTAGTAATGTACAGGAGGGACTGTAAATATGCTATATATACACATATTTTGTATCTGTGACTAAGCACTAAGAGATACTGTTATTACTTAATCAGTACAAAGTTAGAAATTATTTTTCACTCTTTTCATTAGATAACACTGTTCTGTATAAATATATCCAGTCGTAGAATCATTAAGGTTGGAAAAGACTCCAAAATCATCAAGTCCAACCATTTAACTAGCACCTCTATGAAGACCACAAAACCACATCCCCGGGTACCTCACGCCTTTTAAACACTTCCAGGGATAGCATTTTCACCGCTTCCCTGGGACTCTTATTCCCATGTCTGACAACCCTTTCCATGAAGTAATCTAATCTGAACCTGCTGCAATTTAAGGGTATTTCCTCTGGTTCTGACACTTGTCACCTGGGAGAAGATACCAACCCCCACCTAGCTACAACCTTCTTTCAGGTGTCTGTAGACAGCCAAAAAAAGTCCCTCTGTGCCTCCTTTTCTCCAGGATAAACAACCCCAGTACCCTCAGCTGCTCTTCATATGACTTGGCTCCAGACTCTCACCAGATTTTTTGCCTTTATGTGGACATATTTCAGCACCTCAATGTCCTTGTTGTAGAACTGAATACAGGATTTGAGGTGTGGCCTCAAGTCCTGCATAGAGGGACAAAATCAGTTGCTTTGTCCTGCTGACCACGCTATTTCTGACACAAGTTAGGATGCTATTTGCCTTCTTGGCCACCTGGGCACACTGCTGGTTCATGTTCAGCCAGCTGTTGGTCAGCACTCCCTGATTCTTTTCCGAAGCAGCACTGCATGGGGTTTTTTTGACCTAAGGGCAGGATCTGGCACTTGACTTTGTTGAACCTCAAACTACTGCCCTTGACCCGTTGATCCAGCCTGTCCAGATCCCCCAGCAGAGCCTTCCAAATGTCTAGCAGATCAACACTTCTACCTAACTTGTAATGTTTGCAAACTGACTAAGGGTGCACCTGACACCCCCATCCAGATCAGGACTGGTCCCTGGGCATGGGTCTGGTCACCAACTTAATGTAATTCTACACGCCAACACTCTGTGGCCCAGACATTGAGCCATTTTTTTACCAGGGAACAGCACACCCTCCCAAGCCATGAGCAGTCAGTTTCTCCAGGAGAATGCTGTGGAAAGCAATGTAAAAGGCTTTACTAATGACTTGGTTTTGAAAAGTCTGATTGTCTATCTTGGCTTTAACTCATATAGAAACAGAAAATTCTTTGATTAACTTTATGAAAACATCATAAGGTTTTTCTATGGACCTATAGAGTTGTTTATAATGAATATCATTGCAATATTGATGTTTACTCATGCAATAAAGATATAAGATCTTCCTTTAACCATTAAAATTGTTTTTAAGATAGAAACAAATTTTTCATGCATAAAAGAAACAGGAAAATCTTGACAAAGTTTTAGAGAGAATACATTAATCAAACTCTTTTCAAGTGGAATTCATTTGTAAGCAATGTGGGCCTTAACTTCAAATAAAATATTTTAAGATTTTTCTAACTGTCCTTTACTTAATTGATTTCCATTGTAGTTCATGGGAATAAAATTAGTTACATTTTTTTTAACTTGCAATTTTCTTAACATCTAAGATTAGATCTATTTGTGAAGGCATTCACTTACTAGATTGCATGGCTTTCTC
Organism: Serilophus lunatus; assembly: GCA_013399895.1. Taxonomy (NCBI): domain Eukaryota; kingdom Metazoa; phylum Chordata; class Aves; order Passeriformes; family Eurylaimidae; genus Serilophus; species Serilophus lunatus. Next base: position 30,798 of record VXBA01002335.1, on the reverse strand, counting down.
ATTTGGATGTTGTTAACATAATTTCATCCAAATCTAAAACTAAATTACACTTGTCCATACATATCTTATGTGATTCCTTGTGAAAATCAATTTTAAAATGCACTATTTTACTTCTGTCAGTAAACTTAAACTCTTCTTCTGTAGTATTACTAGCTTTCCAATGGAATTATCTCAAACACTCAAAACCTTCTGAGCAGCTTTACTAGTTTTTAAAAAAATCACTTAAAATTCTTTTTTTCTTGTACTATGGAATATTCAAATGTAATATAGAAAACATATTACATTTTTAAATATAATATGGAAAACCAAATAAAAAACCAGCATGCAACAGGAAATAGTTCTGTAGCAATCAAATAAGTATCATGCCCTAAATGGTATGGAATCATACAATCATAGAATATCTCACGTTAGATGGGACCCATAAGGATCATCGAATCTAACTCCTTTCCTGGGTAGCCTATTTTAGTGAACAACCACTCTCCCAATGAAGAACTTTTTCCTACCATCCAACCTAAAGTTTCCCTGGTGCAGGTTCATTCCATTTCCTCATGTCCTGTCAGTAGTCATCAGAGAGAGGAGATCAGCAGCTGTCACCTGCCCCTATGCTGATCCTGAGGGAGGTGTAGATTGCAATGAGATCACTGCAGTAAATTTATAACATTTGTAGGCACAACATATATTCCTTCTTAATGTCCCTAAATATTAATTTTTAAAATAATTACACTTTTCCTGCCCTTTCATACTTAGGGAAGTAATCAGTAACTTTTTTACGAAGGTATCTAATAGTAGATTTGTCTTTTCCTTCCTGTGAGAAATTAATGTAATGATAGTTACTTAGTTTTGTACAGCTGGATAGAAATTAGTTTTAATACAACTTAAATATACATCAATATCTCTTTGCATTAATAGATACTATATTGTACAAAAAACATTTTTAACTGCATTTAAAAATATCACAGAAATAAACCAGACACTGCTTTAAATCCTTCTTCCATCTCACTTTATACAATGCTTATAACTTTTTAATTTGACTTAAAGTTCTAATTCTTCATTTGTGTCCATGTAATACGTATGCATGCACACATTCAAACATGATGTATATTTGTATATCCAGACCTTATTATGTATTTTAAAAACAACTTGAATTCTTCACAGTTACTCAGATTTATTTTAGGAATCGCATTTTCTGTTACCCTGTGAATACTTATGAACAAGTTCTCCTACAAAATTCCCTCTTTCTTCCCAGATAAGCAGTTCCTCTTTCCTCAAATAATCATGCAGCAAGATGTTTCTTTTCTACTCAGTACAGATTAACAAATAAATAAATTTACTTTGTTCATCTTCACCTTGCATAACATTAATATAAATATGGCACACTAAAAGTCATTGTAAGATTTCTTTACTTTTCAGGAAACACAACAGTTGAAATACCTACTCTCGTGAAATTCTTATCCTAGTGAATTTTGACACTGACTTCACCAGAATAAAGGTTCTGTTAGCCAGTATCTTGTTAGTACAGTTTTTAGAATTTATATGCCTACTGAATATTGTGTTCTATTAGTAACAGTTCATCCTTACCTTTGCTTCCTGATGCTGAGTGAATTTCAACAAAAACAATAAACAAGGCATTTTGCTTTTGCGATGTATCTGTGTAACGATGCACAGAGTTGCAATCAGATTCGTGACAACTTTTCAGCTGTCAAGTACTTCCCATTAAAGCTCCCAAAGATTATTTCAGAAAATACTAAAGCCCTAAATTGCTACTGAATTACCTGATTTTTTTTTTCTCCCAGAACAAACAAGAATGTGATTCTTCTGCAAAAAAATTGTTTTGATCCCACAATTTCAGCAACATTTTGAACAGATGTATTTGATGGTACTTGGCAGTTTCATAATATCTTTTACTAAGTGTCACATACCTTTCCAGTCTTCATGGTAATACAAGTTTCAGATTATATTTAAGCCTTTTATAATTGGAATCTTTGAACACTGAATAAATATTTTATAATGCAAATTTTAATATTGTATTATCACAATTAAATTATTATAATATCAGATTCAAACAACAGAATGATTAAAATAACAGAAAAGAAACCATGAACTCATTCCTTTGTCTCAATTTATGCTAATAACTCACAAATCTGTTTAAAGAATGGGATTATTTCCTCATATACATGATTTTTTTGTTGCTTAAATACTTCAGTTTGCCTCATATAGTTTGATATTGTTACTGGAGGAAAATTCATTGTCTTGAAGTATGGTTTCAGCTGTTAATACTAAGAGTGACAAAACTGAAGAGTGTAACTCTGAATAATTACCTTTATGATACAATTAATGGTAATGCTTCATAGAATTGAGATGACTCATTGATCTTAAGCCATATTCTCCAGTTGTGATAAGGGTCTTTATTTCAGCAGAAGCTTGTGAAAATGCCAACGTCTGTAATTCAATTACTCTAAACTTAGGTGAGGCACACTATGAAAGCAAATAAAGATCCTGTAGTTAGTGGGCTTTGTGAGGTCTTTTCTGCTGGCTCCTTTATACAAAAGCTATCTCCTCAACACTGTTTCCATGATACATTTGACTTGATGGTCTTGTTTGACATTTGTCTTTTCTTGAGACATTTAACTTGATTTTATGGTTTGTAAGATAAGACAGGAAAGCTGTGTAAACTAGAGAGAACAGTTTGTCCTGCATCCTGGAAAAGATCTGCGAGAACTTACTGTAGATCATGCTTGCCTTGGAATAGTATGCAGTTTGAAACAGTGCTTTGTTCTGTAGATTTAAGTAACTTTTCAAAGAACACTGCTGGTACAGGATCAATATCTGGAAAGTTGCTTTTTGCAGTTTGCTGAAGTTGATATTTTCCCCTATAAAGTTGAACATGCAACTGTTAAAAACAGGAACCATAATAACTGAAGATGAGAAGGCAGAAGTGCTTAATGCCTTCTTTGCCTCAGTCTTTAGTGAGAAGACAGATTGTCCCCAGGACAACTGTACTCCAGGGTTGTTAGTTGATGTCAGGGAGAAGAATGGTCCTCTTGTTATCCAAGAAGAGGCAGTCAGAGAACTGCTGAGATACTTGAATATTCATAAATCAATGGGACCAGATGGAATCCATCCCAGGGTGATGAGAGAGCTGGCAGATGAGCTTGCAAAACTGCTCTCCATCATTTACCACCAGTCGTGGCTCACTGGTGAGATTCTGGAAGACTGGAAGCTGGCCAATGTGACTCCCGTTTACAAAAAGGGTAGGAAGGAGGATCCTGGTAATTACAGGCCAGTTAGCCTGACTTCAGTACCAGGTAAGGTAATGGAACAGTTCATACTGAGAGCTATCAAACAGCACTTACAGGGTGGCCAGGGTATCAGACCTAGTCACCATGCGTTTACAAAGGGTAGGTCGTGCTTGACCAACCTGATCTCTTTTTATGATCAGGTGACCCACCTGGTAGATGAAGGAATGGCTGTGGATGTTGTCTATTTGGATTTCAGCAAAGCCTTTGACACTGCCTCCCACAGCATACTCCTGGCAGACCACGGCTTGGACAGGAGCACTCTTTGCCGGGTCAAGAACTGGCTGGATGGTCGGGCCCAGAGAGTGATGGTGAACGGTGCTGCATCCAGCTGGCAGCCAGTCACCAGCGGTGTCCCTCAGGGAT
>VXBA01002335.1:0-26598 GCA_013399895.1 Serilophus lunatus | reverse complement strand
TCAAGGAAGGTATAGGCTGGATATTAGGAAAAAGTTCTTCATGGAAAGAATAATAAAATACTGGAATAGTCTGCCCAGGGAGGTGGTAGAGTCACCATCTCTGGACGTGTTCAAAAAAAGACTGGACATGGCACTTGGTGCCATAGTCTAGTTGGGGTGTTAGGGTATGGGTCTCTTCCAACCTAGTTATTCTGTGATTCTGTGATTTTTTAGGATACTACAAGATTTTTCAGACCTTGGATTAGGATTTGGTAACTGCCTTGGAAGGTGTCACAGTTTTAGACACTTGGGGTGCTTCACCAAGGGGCGAGAGACGTATAGAGAAGACAACAACAAAATTATTGAATATATGGAATATGAGATGTGGAAAACAACTATACATATGAAGCAGCAATAAAGAGTAACCCAACAATAATAACCCACAAAAGAAATAACCACTTGGCTGCTCTGGGCCAGCTGCTGGGCTGAGGAGGGGGGAAGGAGTGCTGCCACATGGACAGTGTTGGGGGAGTTTGATGTGGCAGGGTCCCACTCTGGAGCTCTTGAAAATTGAGAGAGACTGCCGGGGGACCCCCGGGGAATAGCTGCATGGAGCCACGCTGGCCTCTGCCAGCACTGCTTGAGCTGTGGCCATGCTGCTCACACCAAGAGAGAGAGCTGACTTCCGTTTCTGCTGATTTTATAGAGTGCCTGTTCTCATGCTTCCTTTCTGGTGCGTGCTGCTTCTCCACTTGTCGGCAGCCTGACCTATTGTCACATGGCACTAGGGCCCCCTCTCCAAGACTTCATCATAAGCCAACGTGGCAGAATTGCCATCAAAACGCTTGGTGCAGCACTCACCACCCACTGCGAGAGACTACGGCCACTGCCCGCCTCCCCATCAGCACTGCGGGGACCCAAGGGGCCCAGGGGCACTAGTGGCACTGCCTGCAGGGTGACCCCATGGCTGTGGCAATGGCCCAGGGCCTGCCCCCGCTCCGTCACACCAGCTGCTGCTGCCACCCCCATTGTGCAGGTCTGGCCTGCCCCTGCTCACCGCATCTCCAAGGCGACACCTGCTCTGCTTGTGCCGCTGATGCCCCATGCTGCAGCAGCCAAGGGAGTCTCCACATGCACTCCAAGCCGCTGCGAGGCACCGGTGACCAGCTCAGCCCCGAGCTGTGAGCCAGTGTAGTGACGGCACCACTCCCAGCTCCAGCCCAGCTACATCACAGCAGTGAGCACAGGTCGGGTCAGGTGGGTCCCATCATGGCCCCACCACGCTCTGCACTCATGGCCCTGCCATGCTCTGCACTCATGGCCCCACTCTGCCACCGTCCCTGCTGTGCCACAAGGCACCTGTGTGGGGTCCACCTGTTTCACTTGCTCTACTCTCTCAGGAAAAGACAAAAAAAGTTTTAAGAGACACATATCCCACCACCCCCCCTCCCCCCCTCTTTGGTTACCCCATAACAGAAGCAATTCTGGTTATTTCCTAGCTAATCTGCATTTTTCTCATCAATGTACTTCTTCAAGATGAACATGTATGTGTTACAAAGACTTCTGTGGAAAGATTTACTCTCATATAATATATCTATGTGTTGAATGGTTTAATGCATTAAGTTTTGTAATCCCACTTTTTAAAATTGTAAGATCCTATTTTAGGAAAACTTTTGACCAAAGGTTTTAAACTGAATGGTATGCGTAGCAGAAAGGGGAATTTTAATTCTTGTCCATAGAAGTCAAAGACAAGAATAGTCTTGCCAATGAATTACATTCCAACTACAGAAGCTCTGTAAGCATTCTGGCACCATTTGACTTGAATGAGAAAGAAAACCTCTTGGGAGTTAAGTCTCAGTGGTAATAAATGTGGTCTTAATTTCCTTATGTTGAGTTTCTAAACTTCATAATAATATTTGATTTTGGCATATGAAGTAATCTTTAATAGTTACCTCATTCTCAGAGTTATTAGTGGATAAAAAATTCAATTGCAGGAGCTCTAAACTCTCTTCATATCATGTAAAAGTGCAATTCAAGATTTAAGGATAACAAAAAACTAGGTTAGCAGTTCAGCATAGCAATTTGGGAGAAATGGATTCTACAAATATAATTAGACAAAAGAATACCTGAACTTTGCAGATCTGCTATTTGAAAATTTCTGCATAATTCTTATATGATCTGAGTCTTTCCTAAACAAGTTAGTCTTTTAAAAATTAAAATGTTCTGATCAATAAAAGAAATGTTTCTCCAATAATAAATACATTATTTATATATGCAATAAATTTGCATGAGGCTACAATTCCCAATCTGATCCACCTGGAGAATACAAGTGATTGCCAGAGATATTACAAGAGTTCTAACAGTGTGGTACTGGTATTCTGAGCAAATGGCACATTTCTATTCACAAGGAAGAAAGGAAAAAGAAGACCTTCAAGTAGAAAAATCTTAGCTGTAATGACAAAAAAATATAGAAAATGCCATCAATCATAGAAGAGATTTCTTATTCCTTAATCACTTTAAATAGTTTTTTTTTAAGTCAAGCCATATAAGTTCATACACTAACAGTGATATAGCAAGGCTAGACATTTAGTTTTTATGGTCTTGAAGGAGGATTTAAATTAATATGGCTCCCTAGAAAGCAGAAAAATAATCAGCAAGAGCTAGAGTGTCTGAAGTAGAATTCAGAAGTTCCATTATATCAGGTCTGGTTTTATCTTTTAATTATACCATAACTGTATTTTTTATTATTATTATAGTTTCAGTGTATTGTCACTTTAAATGCATTGCTGTCATACCATCAAAGTTCTGTATACATTTGTATCTTTTATTTAAGTGCAAAGATGCAGAATCTACAAAAATATATATGTCTACTAACTCTTATACTAATTTCTGTGCAAGTCAGTTAACTAGACAGTTTTCAAGGTTTGGTTCACACAGCTGCTAGTGTGAGAAAGTGCAAATTTTAACTAAGTGAGATTTTCTGGAATGAAGTGCTGCATAAGATCAATATTGTAGTAGGGGTAGGAGACTATAGATTATTGAAAGAAGACTAATGTAGTGTACTAAAATCAATTGACAAAAAAAGTAAAGTAGTAAAAATCAATTTGACTTTTGACTATTAAAGGAATTGGATTGTAAAAGCATCATAAATGAAAAAGAAAAGAAGCTCTTTGATATAATGCAGAGTAAAGCTTAGAAGAATAATTTATTGGGAGTTATTTGCAATTTGTTAGGAGTAATTTGCATGAATTTATTGATGAAACAAGCTGTGGAGAATAGGAGAATTAAAATTTAGTCTAATGAATAATAATTGAAATGTCTGTTGAAATAGCTTTAGGAATTTTAAAGTAGGGTGACCAGTTGAGGAAGAAAGCAACAAACTTGCTTCTCTTATACCCATCAGGTCAATTTACTGGTTGATGGACTGGTAAAATAATCTTACATTACATTTTACTCTCAAAAGTGACATCTGAAATTTGCTCATATTTAATTGCCACATTTTATCCTGTAATGTAACAAACCAAGAACTTGTGGAACAACACAGTAAATACAACTACTTTCCTCCTTTGAAAATGAGTGTTCAAATGTTCTGTGAATTCAAGCAATTTTTGGTACTCAGTTGTTCTTATTATATAATTAATGACAATCTGGCAGGATTAGCAGGCTTTGTTCTTGAAAAACTCGGGACCAAAACAACAGAGGAGCTGAAAGCCATGCCTATAGAAGAGAAGCATGGGGAAGCTTGCTGTAGAGCACATGTAAGTCAGCTTTATTAAAGCAGGATGCCTCATTTAGAATCCAGATTGCCATATAGAAGTCTGAAAATACGTGGCATATGCTTTCTGGCTTTAGGCCGTAACTGCTATTACTGACGCTCATGCCATTCTATCAGCAGAAATAGAATCTGAGAGCTGTATTGACCAAAAAGAAAGAATTTTTTGTGTTGTTTGATAAATACTTTTTCAATATGAAACTAAAATACCTAGAAACTGCCATGGGCATGAAGAACTCTTAACATAATTTTTTTCTAGGCATCAATTAAAAATTAAGGTACTGTTCCAGAATGATAAAATACATGTGTTATGCCAAAGAGATGTCAGTAAAGTTTCTGTGGTGCATCAAACATTACTATTTAGAAACAATGGTTCCACATTATTTCTGATAAGTAGCCTTGACTAAGCTTTAGACTGACTTATGAAGGTGTTAATTAGAATTGAGATCTAAATTCCTCTGCTGAAAAGTCAGATAAAGAGGTTTCTTCACAATAGTCTATCTCCTACAGTAATACTTTAGTACATTTTTAAAAGTTTAACTGGACCATTTTTAAGGGGTTTTTGAGTAAAACAAAAAAAATGTTGTTCTTATAATGGACTCATCACTTACTTTGAAATAAGAAAAGACACCTAGAAAAGACATGTAGAGTGATGGTAACAAAATCTAATTCAATTTGAAAACTCATGAAAGCAACAGGAATACACCATTAATTCAATTACTATAAAACATGACTGCTAAGTACTACACAGCAGCTAGCTAACTATGTTTTTGGATGTGGAGCTGTAATCCAAATTTTAAAATCAAATTTTAAAATCAGAATTTGATGGACGATTAGCAATCTGACATCTATTTCCATTTTCTCCCATTTTTTAAAAAAGTATGGGACATATAGGAAGCTCTGACCAAGTGTATTTACTAAATCAGTAATCCTGAACTTTTCAAAAACAAAAATAGAAATTCACAGACTGTTTTGACAACCAGTTATATCTTTTTAAATATTTCTAAAGGTTTTAATATTTTGATCAAACAGAAAGTAAGAAGATCAAGGATAATGTTCATGTCTTGGACATGTCTTTAACTACACTGCTGTAATGGTTAGTCCTATATTCCATTGGAAACAATGGTCTACATTAAAGTATTTTACCATACTAGATAGTTTTTGCAAATCTTCTTGTGTCCAGAAGAGAAGAGTCTGCCCTTCGGGCAGGAACACTGGCTGTCAAGGCCTGCTTCATCATTGGTCCATGACATTTCAAACATTAACTGGGAGATTTCCAAAATTACTTCCATGAATAGTTTCCATAAGCAGAGCTTTGATATTTCAACATTTCTGATCACTGATTTTGCCACCAAAAAAAACCCCATAAAACCACCAAACAAAGCAAAAGTTTTAGAAGTTGTTTACAATGACTTTTTTTTCATAGCATCATAATTCCTTTCAGATACTGTTATGGATTTAATCTCAAGGTTTTTCCTAGGGGGAAGGGGAGGGGGGGGTTGTCTGTTGAAAACCTCTTTTTTTGTGTTTATGGGAGGGGAAGCAGAGTGAAACTGCTGAATCGCAGTCGGGCAGCAGAGCCGACATGCACTCGCCATCAGCGGGCGTGGACCCAGGCGCAGGCAGGGATGGCTGGATCCCTCTTGCGCACATGGCAGTGGAGCCAGGGTGGCAGCCTCCCGCCGCCATCCCTTGGCCACCCCCGCTCTCCCGCCGTTGCTGGCAGTAGCCTGGCAGGCGCTGAGTGCGGCGAGAGGATATTATCCGCCGCTCCTGCGGAACATCTGCTCCATGCAGTGCGGGTGCTGCAGTACCCCACCTGCTCTGCATTGCCTCTGCCGGCACTCGGCACGTGGCTCCCGGCACGTGCTGGGCTGGAGCCGTGGATGGAGGCAGCAGCAGAGCGGGCTAGGAGCAGCGTGTGGGGGGTCTCCCCATTAGGCTCCCGCAGTTCACTGGGGCTCGCTGCCTGTGAGTGCTCCCCGCTGCCCACCACTGAGGGCGGCTGGGTCACTGCCGCTTCCTCTGTGAGCCACGAGGGGGCAGGCATCGCATGGGGCGGGCTTCCCTAGTGGCTGCGGTGAGCAGCTGCTGAGGATGGAGCGTGTTCGTGGCGGCCCGGGGCTTTCCCCTTCCTGGGCACAGCGGAGTTTGGTAGCCATGTCCACACTGCCGGTGTTTCCCCACGCTGCCACCGACGAGGAGCCGGGGCAGGACGGCAGCAGTGGCGGGAGTCACATCTGCCCCAGCTGCAGCCACTATGGAGAGGGGCCCGAGAAGCAGCTGCATGGGGACAGCCGGCAGGAGCTGCGCCCGTGCCAGCTGCTGCAGCCAGGCACGGAGCCTGCTCCAGCATCCAGGGCAAGGACCAGGGTGTCACTCAGCAGCCGGCACTGCACTGCGGTATGGCTCCACAGTGGTGGGAGCTCCCACTGCCAGAGCCCATGCTAGCAGGGAGGCACGCAGCTGTGGTTTTTCTCAGCAGGTGTGGTGGTTGCTTTTAGCTGCCTCTATGGGCAGCACCGCTGGCCCCAGGGCCCATTCCTGGGGACCCCAGTGCTGGCGGGGCGGCAGTGGCAGCCCCTCTCCTCTCAGAGAGAGCAGCTGCGTGGGCATTTTGGTGAGAAGACCCATCTTGGCTATGTGGTACAATCTTGGAGAGGGCATGACGCCTGCACACCACTGTCCAATGCAGAAGCAGCACGCCCAGGAAGAGAACTCTGAGAAAACGCAAGAACAGGCAGCCCATCCAGAGGAACGGAAGTTCATCCTCTTTTTTCAGCTCCTGTGTTGCTGAGAGAGGGTCAGCTTCTGCTCCTCCCTGGTCCCTGACCATGTGGTGTCATCAGAGCTCAGGCGGTGCTGACGGAAAAACCACATAGAGCCAACAAGAGTTGTGATATCTCTCCCTTTTGGGTTCCCCCGGGGTCCCTTTCACTGTCATTCGTTTTCAGAGGCTTCTAGAACGGGATCAGCATCATCTGCGAGGCAGCCTTCCCTCCTTCCCTTGCTCTCCAGCCCAGCAGCTAGCTTGGAGGAGCAGTTTGCTTTTTTCCTTTTCTTGTGAATATTGTTGGATTGTTTTGTGTTGTAATTGGTTTGTGCTTTAGTGGGGCTCCACAGTTTATAGAGCCCCTAGATAATAAGCTGTTTGTTGTTTTCTTCTCTATTGAGTCACTCGTTGGTTACGTCACCTAGTGTCCAAATTAGGACAGATATACAGGTTGTTTGGAAAAACAAAACATAGATGTCAAGGAAATAACAAATCTGTGCAATATGGCTTCTCTTAGAAATTAGCTTTTAAACAGGATGCAATAAAATGCAATTGTCAGTTTAATGGAAAAGAATTTTATTGTATCAGTTCCTTAGACTTGTTAGCTTTTCATTACTTGAACTTTAAGGATGTGATTTATATATGTGAGCTTAATGTTACTGTATATGTTCAGAGTAAAATCTGTAAGTAGTTCATTTGCAACTTGATTCAACTTTTATATCACACAGGTACCCAGTAGCAAAAAAGCATGAAAAGTAAAAAATAAAAATAGCAACAGATCTTTGGCTGTTTCTTCCTTCCATTTTTTGTTTTGTTGCACACCAAGTCACAAGCTCCACAGGTTATAGTTTGTTTGTTTGTTTGTTTGTTTGTTTGTTTTTCTTTGTGATCACGGGAAAATTCTTGCCCATTCCTGTTAGAGTAATTAAAGTTTTATTTTATTGTGCTGCTATCCAAATCTAAGCTCTTAAGCAGTTGCAAACATTTCTGCTCTCTCAAGGGAAAACACCTTGTATATTGTATGTTCCCATTCTGTCACTTAAAAGGATTAAAAGATTCAGATTACACCTAAATAAGATTATAACGTGGTTTCATTTCTTATAGTATTTTCTTTTTTTTTTTTTTCTAGAATCAGAGAACATTACAAAGGCCACTAAAATGAATTGTCTCTCATACATTAGAGTGAAATGCTCAATCTATAACAGTGGAAGGGGCTGCTAAACAGGGTTTATGACCTTGAAGACTTTTTAGATGTCCAGATTTTAAATCAGTGATATAAAGGAAAGTATCAATTTCAATTCCCTATAATGTTTAGCAGGACTTTTCCACTTTCTCTCCATAGGTATCTATATAATAAATGCATATTTTAAATAATTTGTACGTATTTGAAAAGTAAACTTCCATTTTTGGAAAGCAGTTCACTTTAATAGGAGGATAAAATAGGTAAACCATAACTATGTTTAATATATTTATATATTTCAAAGTACCATATAGTTTCTGTAAATGTGTATAGTCTGGAATGTGAACTAGCTAGGAAATGGGGCACATACCAAAGACCATTATAACTGCTATGGCTGGTGGAATTGGCTTGTGATCTTCTGATAAACACAGGGAATACTCCAGATAGCACTGAGTTATTTTCTATAGGATACTTGTGACCCATTCCCTCTGCTAAAAGCATAGCAGGAGAATTGATAAAGCAAGCATTCACCCTCACACAAATGTCAAGATGCTTGCCTTCAGGCTGATGTGTCTCCTTGGAACACTACAGCAGTCTTTGACTTTTAAAATAAAAATAATGATTTTACATTGTCAAGCAATGACCTTGATAAGTAAAAAAAATATTGCTGATCTGTTATTTTTGCATTTACCATTGTAAGCAGATGCAGAAGTGTTGCTGTCAAACTGAATAGAGAAACAGCATGTACTTTAAACATTCTGATTAATGCTTAAGAATTTTAAATGACAACTGTAATTAAAGGATTTTTACAATGGATATTCACTTCCTACTTTTACCTTTTGTAATTCAAAAAAAAAAAAAAAAAATGAGCATTTTTTCATGCACGAATGGATTTTCCTCATTAGCAATCTGGTGGAGACCATACCCTGGCTTCTGAAAATACAGTTACATGTTGAATGCAGATAGTATAAGGAGTGATAAAGTTTTACATATTCCCACAGAGGGAATTATTTCCCAATCTCATTGTCTGTACACTGTATTACAAATTAATTATAAATTTGTGGCATTAAAATGACTCAAACAAAACCTAATTCATGTCTGTGTAAGGCAGTGTATTTTTTTATTTTTTTTTCTAGGATTTTCTGGTAACATCTTCATGGCATAGAAATTTTAACTTTTTATATACAACTGAAGTGAATGTTGACTATATTCTCAGTAATTTTGATACCACATCCTAGGGGGGATTATCTCTGTTCTAGGTGAGTGGACATATTCTTATTCATTTTCAAATATGAAATCTCTTATCATCACTTATCATGAATACCTTACAAATCAGTAACTATTTTAGAAGAACAGCATTCTGGCATTTCTTTCACACTTTCAGTAAGGACAAGCCAAAACTATGAAAAATATCAATTTCACAGAAAACACTATTGGTAGTGGCCAAAAAAACCAACCAAACAAAAAACCCCCAAAAAACAAAACAAAACAAAACTTATAAAGAATGACAGAAAAGACTTAGAAAATTGCTTTTAATGAAACTTGCAAAAAGTATGTTGTTGAAATTTCATCCGTATCCTAGTTTTTGGAAAAAGGTAAAGACATTATTTTAAAGTAATCTATCTTCAATTGGCACTGTCTCTGCTATTTCCACTTTGCTTTTCTAATCTGACATATGACAGTCATTCCAGACTAATTTTAAGATTGGAAGAAAACAAAATATTTTGTTTTTAAAAAAACTAGTGAATTGAGGTGCCAGAAGTATAGCTAGAAAAAAAATCTAGGTTTCTAGGAAGACCTAGAAGCAAGACTACATGGTATTTCAGAGAAGACAGTGTAAATTTAAGTTATGTTAGAGCTTCCTCTTATTTCCCAACATCCTTGTCAGTCAGGTTATTTTCAGATACTCAGTCTACAGATAACACAATTGTTTTTGTGAATGGCTTTGAAAGTAGCTTTCCTGTCTTCATGACACACAGAAAGATGAAGGTTATTAATATCTACATGGATATCATCTAACTACTCTTAAGAAAGAAAAAAAGTCACTTTCTGTTGTTATTCACCATACTGTTGATGAAATAAATAATATATCCATACATAGATTTTGTCCTTTAATGGTATCTGCTATTACTTATTGACACATTGGTATTATATATTTACATGTTAAGTGGTAAATATTTGGTTAGTATTAGAGTACAGCATGCTCTCTCTTTACCAGATGTCTAGTACAAATTAATTTAAGTTTTACAGTAATGTGGCATCTAGAAAAAATATAGTGTTTGCTTAAAAAGTCGTATAATAGAACTGTATCTGAATATAATTTTAGGGCTGTATTTTGCTTCATTGTGCTTCACAGCTCATAATGTTACATTATCTCACGTGTACTAATACTTATTAAACTGTGTACATAGAACTATGAAGATGGTGTAATCAGCTTCAAAATCAGAACTCTCACTAGTTCCCAAGGGACGAGAAAAGTTAGAACCAAGTTGAGTGGTGCAGTTGCTATACCTGAAGTGCAGGTTGACATCCAGAGGGACTTGGACAAGGTTGATAAGTGGGCCTAGAGGAATCTCATGCAGTTTAATGCGATGAAGTGCAAGGTGCTGCTGGGTCAAGGCAAATCCCAGTATCGATCCAGGCTAGAGGATGAAGAAATTGAGAGCAGCCCTGCCAAGACGGACTTGGGAGTGATGGTGGAAGAGAGGTTTTACATGAGCTGGTAATGTGCACTCACAACCCAGAAAGCAAATTGCATCCTGGGCTGCATCCAAAGCAGTGTGGCCAGCAGGTGAAGGGAGGTGTTTCTGCCCCTCTACTCCGTTCTTGTGAGACCACACCTGGAGTGCTATGCCCATCAACGGGAAAAGAGAAGGCTTCACGGTGACCTAATTGTGGCCTTCCAGTACCTGAAAAGGGCCTAGAAGAAAGATGAGAGATTATTTACAAGTTCATGTAGTGACGGGAATTGGAGTAATGGCTTCCAACTGAAAGAGAGTAGGTTAAATTAGGTGTTAAGAAGAAATTCTTCGCTGTGAGGGTGATGAGGCACTCAAACAGGTTGTCCGGAGAGAAGCTGGGGATGTCCTATCCCTGGAAGTGTTCAAGGCCAGGCTGGATAGGACACAGAGCAACCTGGTGTACTGCAGGGTGCCCCTGTCCAAGGCAGGGGGTTTGAAACTAGATGATCATTAAAGTCCATTCCAAACCAATCCACTCTCTGATTTGATAATTATTCATTTCCCAGCATCTGCAGTCACTGGATATAGGGACAACAGACGACAGAGATCCACTTCCTTTCTGTGGCCTTGTCCACGAATCTCATCCATTTCTAAACCCACTGATGTTGTCTACCTTCACAACCATAAAGGGCCGTAAGCTCTAAAACTTCTAATACAGCAGGATTTGATGAACAACAAGCTTCTTTTTTCTTTACTGAAGAAATTACGATGTTTGCAGAAATGGAGAAGTGGACAATTGCACACAATACCCTCCTCATCATGTCTGGTATGTCTTACTTTTTTGGTGTTATTGCACATTTTATAGCTGACTTAAGTGGAACATAAAAACTGTCCTCAGGATGTGTTTCCTGCATTGTAAATACCAGTGCTGTGTTCAGCATTGTATAAGCACTGTTTTCCTTAATATGTTACTTTATATTTATCCATGCTAAAGTTTTCCTGCCACCTTTTTTTCACTGAATTTTGTGAAATCCTTCTGGAATTCCTCATCATTCATGTGATGTAAAATTGCTGAATATAATTCAACAGTATCTTAAAAACATCCAATCTCTTTTTTGAAGCAAAAAGACAAACAACCAAACGATGAACCAACCAACCAAATAAAGACACCTTTTTATTTTAATTGTCAAATAACTGCACAAGTTGTGGATTCAGATCTTCAGCTTCTGGAAAAAAATATTGTTCCTTCAAGGAGAAAGTCACGAAGGAATAATACCACCACAGTGAAAAATGTAGAGAAAGGAATTATTGCAAATATTGCAGTCCTGACACAAATAAGACAAAACTACATTTACAGACAAGCGATTTTTGTTTATTTTCTCCAGGGTCTCCTGTCTGTTTCTCTTATAATGAAATATATAATTAATGGGATGACAAACAGGAATGCAAAGAGGTCCATGAGTGTGAAAAAACATTCTGTTCTTGCCACCCTTTAATAATAACATAATCCGCAATAAATATATAGCACTCTCCTGAGGATTGACATAAAGGACAATTGTTCTGTAATACCATCAGATGAAACTCAGTGTTCATCTGCATTTCTTTATGTCAATGCGTGCTATTATCTCTAAACATGCTGCAACACGCTATTCTCTCTTAATCTTTTAGATATATTGAAAAAAGTGTTTAAAGACTATTTTTTAGCTCATAATGGCAAACACACAAAAGCATACTAATACCTTAATTGAGATTGTCTTCATGCTTTTCTGCCAGTGTCATATTACATATTTTAGGTTTATGACATGAGGATATACTTTTTCTATCCTCTGAATCCCTACATTTAGTCCAGAAGCAGATAATTCTCGGTTATGAGCAGTTTTCCCTCTTTCAGCCTTCATCTTGTTTAATAGTCTGTACAGTGTCTTGGTTTAATGACGATTGTATGAATTAAATTTGAAAACACGAGATCACAAAATACAGAAAAGCAAATAAAAGCTTCTATACTTATATACATCTAAAAACACTGAACACAAAACAGTATCTCCAGAAACAACTGAAAACTTGTCGTGAAACTGGAAAGAAATTCCCAGTCTCACAGTCATGAGAGGATGGCAGCTACCAAGACCAAAATGGCAGCTGAGACTCCTGGCAAGATGTTGTTCAGGCAGAGTCATGGGCATAGGTGCTTCTTAACAACGTTCTAGCTAAGAAGGAGAAAGAGAGCTTTTTGTTCAGCAACTCTCTTTCTGAGGTGGCAGCAGGGCTGTTACCAGTATGTCGCTCCTTTGAGAGAGAGAGCATGTAGGGTCGTGAAACACATCATCCCTGCATGCACCAGCCATGTAACCCAGCAATGCTTCCATGTCTGCATACCACCACTACATGCTGGGGAGACCTGGCTTCAGCCCTGAACCAGTTTTGGTGTCCACCGCCAGGCTAGAACTCTACTCGGCTCAGGGGCACGGTGGGCAGCGGCAGGGTCTCCCAGCCTTGGGCTGCCACCCGCTGCCTGGCCACAGGTGTGACAACCCAGGGGATACTGCCCCCACCCCGTACCAGCATTGGAGCCGCACAGCACTCCTGGGGCTGTGCAGGGCCATGAGGAGCCGTAAGGGGCCAGGCCATGACCATCGCTGCTCCCACTCCTTTCCACTGGCAATGCAGAAATGTTCCTAAAAAGAAGTCTAACCACAACACCTAGCCTTATTCACTGAAGATTATTCAAATACTGTATTATGTAATTATTTATTCATATCTTTTTTTTTTTTTTAATAGTGATCAACCCTGCAATACTGAATGATTCACAAACATTTAAAATATATGATGATCAATGTTATGAAATATCTTTCACACTGGGAATGGTAGATAAGGGATCCATGAGCTGTAAAGAGTAAAACCGCTCAAGTGTTTCAAGTGAAACTTTCTGAAAAATCATTTGCAAATCATGAGTGGCTTGGCAAAATTCTATAGGAAGATATATTTCATTGTCTTTTCAAGTACAATATTTTTGAATAAAATACAAGAATGTGTATCTGAAGGATGTTGCAAATAAGCTATTTATTTTTTATAATCATACCTACATATACATACATATTTTTTATACATAAATATAAGAGGAGAAAACCATTCTCAGCAACTGAAACTATAGTGACCTATTAAACGCATTTATCTGATTGAATTACAATTTGTGGCTAGGTGTGCCTTCAGTGTAACACATTCTGGCCATTCTTATGTTCTTTTTAGTTAATAGTCAATTTAGTAGATATTGCTCTTCTTTTATCTTCCTTTATTTTTTATTAAATTTTAAGTTAGGAAATTAAATACAAAAGAATATAAAATTTTTGTCTAGGAGTTCCTTTAAAATTTGATCCTGATTAGTTCAGGGAGTTGAACTAGTTGGTCACTTGGGGACCTTTCGAAATTTAAGTTTTATGGCTGAAGTATTAAATTCAGAGAGGTTCATTTATTTTTAAAAAAATGTCATATGATACACTGAAGTTGAAAGAAACTTTTCCAACCATACCAACTAGATCTTCCCAGACTTACATCTTTTAATAAGCAGAGATACTTTAAATACTTTAAATATGGTATTACCTTATTCTGAAAGTGAATCTTTGTATTACGGTGCCTTCTTTACACCAATTCAAGACCTAATTCTCCAGTTTGGAGAAAGGTAAGCTATCAGGTTTATATAATTTTTAGGAATCCTGTCTGCCATCCAAACTGGTGTTTGTTCTTTCAGCCATGAAGACATTCCTCCTTATTAGAATAAGATTTTTGGTAATTCAAAATCCACCAGTCTCAGCCTACCTACTGTATGCAAGACACCTGCTTGAAGGCATGAAGATGACACTGCAATTTCTTCTCTACAAAATGAGTCAAATTTATAAATCAGGTACTTGCATAAGTGTATTTTCAAGTCCTTTTCTTTATAAATCTTGGCATTTGCCAAGCCTCCTAAGTGAGACTTCCTTTATTTCAGTGAATCTGTCCATCAGTGCACACTACAAAGTGCTACATTCTTTATAGAATTTACAAGAATTTATTATTTAATATGTTAATTGTGAATATCATCTCTCCTATACCTTCTGGATATTGATTCAGTTCCTTACTTCTTTTATATACTTACACATTTCCTCACTTCCTGAGACATTCAGGTATATACTGTTGGACTGTGTGGCAAATGCTAGACCACCAATTTTGGAAAAAAAATCTTTAGATGTCAGATTTCCTTTTAAGCTACTTGCAAAATGCATGAAAGATGTTGGCATTTCTTGATGCTTTAGCAGTCACGGAATAACATGGGTTTCTTATGATAAAAATCAAAGCTCCCAAACAGTCATCATTGAGCAATGATGATCAGAAACCTAGAGGAGTAAAATAAATATTATTATGATCAACATTTTACAGAGAGAGAAACATCACTCTATCAGTAGTTTTTTCAGTAGTTTGTTCAGTATTTTTATCACTGTTTCCTTGTTAAAATTCTGAACATTTTCATTTTATGTATAAGAATTAATAAACCAAGGAGGTCTGCAATGTTATAGTGTAAAAAAGAAAAGTAATTTGAAAGAAAATATAGTTCTTTTATCTAGGGCACAGATTAATTTGATTTACTACAGACAGAAACACTCACTGACTTGAAGTGCTAAACCATTTTTGAAGCTCTAATAATTAACATATGTACAAAAGATACTTTTTTAATTCATCATTATTTGTACCCTTTTAATACAACTTGGATTTTTATAGGTCTGTTTCATTGACAGTAATCTTGTACTTGCTGTCTTCAACTACTTCATGAATTCTTCAGATTTAACTATAATGCTTTTCCTTTGTTATGCAGCATTTAGGTATTAAGTGTTTTTCATTTTAGAAATTCACAGCTAGCTGCCAAGCAGACTTCAAGCCCTTCCAAGCCTCATGGTGCAGCCAATTTCTTATAAAGTTTGCATCTCCTCACCATTTCCTCAAAAATACATCTCAAGTAACATGTGTTGGCTAAAAGCATTGTTTCTTGAAATCCATGCTTATCACTAAAATTAGAGTAAACTTTTGGCAAATACTGCAAGATGCAATAGTAAAAATGCTGTCTTGTTATCAGTTGAGAAAACATGTCTGGGGGTAATATTAGAGGAAACTGAAAAGTTATATTCACATCCTAACAGAAGTTATAAAGATACAGAAATTTTAAGGTAAAATGCAGCTCTTACCCCCTGTATGGAATGTTTGAAACATATTCCACGACTCCCCATACACCCAATGTGCAACTGCAAACATCTGCTAAGAGGGAAGGAACAGAGGGTGGAGCAGAGTGGAAATACTGTGGCTGGGCTCTGTTGAAATCTTTGCAGGAATGGGAGCTCAATGGTACTTTGCAGCTGATAAACCACACAGCACCTGTCAACAAACAGATAGGAGATGTCCCTCTGCTGAAGCAACATCTGTGGTGAGATCACTCTCCTCAGATGAATTTGGTTAATCATTGCCTAATTGTAATATCAACGCATCCCAAAGTTACCCGCCTCCAAGGTATGACCACCCTTCACTAGATATAAGCTCCATGTTTTATTGACTATACCTTTAAGAGTGAAGCCAGAGAATTTTACACTAATCTGTAACAAAAGTATGTATGACTAGGGTCACTGAAGTTCCACTTAAACATAAAGAAATAGCACTGAAGTAATTCAAGAATAGGGAAGAAGTTAGGGAATACTCCAGTGTCACCACTGGGATCAGTCAACAGGCTGAACCTGTCTTCTCCCCTAAAGGAATGCCTATCAGGTAAGAACTATATGCATGCTGAATGATTTTATTGCAGATTAGAGCTCTTTTTGTGTGTTGCTTTGGATACATTTTTGCAGTCAGACACTATCACAGGCAGTCTTTGAACCTTAACCTGTCACAATTTTGTATTAATAAAGACTGTTCTGTAAACTGTTAGTGTGAATCCTTCATAGGCACTGGCAGTCACCAGCAGCAGGCAACATAATCCAATGAAGTAGAAGACCTGCTGAGGGATCTCCTTCATGCTGTTGGCATATTTCCCTAAAAAGGGCAGTTGAATCACCCTCCAATCCAGCAGGACTATTCAGTGAAGGGTCTCCATAATGAGACGCTGACAGACTGGTGAGGCACAAGGGTCCCGGCTTTCCTGGAGTGCTGACAGACAAATCAAACACTAAGGGTTGAAGAAATCTCCACTTTTTACATTACATCAGTCTTATAAGAAGTAGAAAATTAATTAATCTGGTTACATCAAAGAAGATTCATATAACAATATGATGAATTGTTCTATTTCTCTCCTCACTTCTTAACAAAATATGCCCAATAATCAGCCCACAAATGCAAGCTGTATTCACTGTTATTCAGTCTAAAATCTGTCATAATTTCTTTCAGTTTTCTCACAGGGACAAAAAACCCTACCAACGAATGTGAAAGCTCTTGCTCATAATAAATTAAAATGATGTTTTATTTTCTCTTATTATAGTTTCATAATTTGAAATCAATTAACAGGAATGACATAGACTTCTATTTTTATACATCTTCCATTTTTCTTCTTGGCTTCTACTCTTTTGTGGTGATTTCTTTTTAATGCAATGAAGACAATGAGCATTCTGTATTCATCCTAGGAGGTCCTTCTGTTCAGAAACAGTGTTATTCCAGACAGAAAGGTAAATTAAGAAAGGTTATTATCTTTCTTAATAAAATGGTGCACAATTGAAAATTAAAGTTGGTATATTGGTATATTTATAAGGAGCCTGGGACATTCTAAAGCTGGGTGAGACAAGGAGAAGCAGAAAAAAAGTAGGGAAAAGGATGTGAAGTTTTTTCTTCTTTCTGAACCCAGATTAGAGCTGGAAGCCAAGTAGGTATCAGCTTCCGTAACAGACATCTCAAAGACTTCTGTTAGTCTTATGATTCAGCATTACTTCAGGGTTCTTTCAATATTCATATACATATCATCGACACATGCCATTTTACACTAGCAAGTGACACTGCTAATAGGATAGCTTTAGAAGAAAAAAAGTATTGGGGGAAAAATTTACCGTATTTTACAATAGTTAGGATGACACTCAGGAACTTAATATTACTAGCAGCAGCTGTTCCAGCTACAGACAGCTAAATCCTAGAGACAGAAGAGACAGTACTGCTGAGGTAACCTGAAAGTTGACATTCTGCTTTGTTAGCCATGTTTAAGGGAATAAGCATGTAAATTAAAAATGGCTGGGTTCCAGACCACAGTTCTGGCAGGAAAAGGCCAATTGTAAGTAATCTAAAAGGTTCCAAGACTGGTATAGGTAGAAGACTGTTTATGCAGAATATGTTTTACACATGGGTCTTTTTTCAGAGATATCTATCCAAGGTCTGGCTTATGAATTTCTGTTCAAAAAAGATGTTGATTTTTCTATATTCTTTGGCATATTTTGCCAGCTCACAATTTTACGGTCGAAAGAGAACCATTTCACATTTAAAATGGGAAAAATAACATACAAATATATCATGCTACTCTTGGTTTTGTCAATGGGGTTTTTTAACGGGTTGGTATGTTTGGGGAATTTTCTCAGCTTTTAAAAATTATTTTTTATTATTTTATTTTTACTTCTTTAAAATTGGATTTTTCAAAGAAAAACACTTGTACAAAAGCATGCTGTCTTACTTACTGACAACTATTCTACAATATTTCTTGTCCTTTTATTCCCTACTCATCCAGTTTTGGCCTCCCTCACTTTCTGTACAATCTGGTGTAAAAGCCTTCTCTTCCACTGTTTTTGGCATCTGAAACAACATACGTCTATTTCTCCATTTAATTTAATTTGATATCTCAGCTGAAATCTTATATTTCTTCCCATATTTATGCCTCAAATCTTCACTCTCCTGCTGGTACAGTTTGATTTGTAGTTTTACAATATGTAAAGCATAGTTGTGTAATTTAAACTGAATAAGTTGGAAAGAACAATTTTATATTTTTCTTTTTAGAAGAGGTTTCCTTTTATTAAGAATACTTTCTTTTTATAGAGCACCCACTTATCTCATACTGTTGGTTTCTTGCAAGTATATACCACTCCAAAATTGATTATGATTCTTTCAGACATACAGTAATTATACCTGACTGGGGGTAATGAAAAATTAACTTATTCTCATGAAAAAGAAAAAAAAATAGAAAAAGAAGTTTGCTTTCATAAGTGTTTTTCTTTTCAGTCACAATTTTCCTAATTTGTGTTGATTTAAATCTCAGCTATAAATTTGAAAATGCACAGTGGCTAACATAAGGAGGTGTTCTTCATCCGAATTCTTTGTTTTTAACTGGAGAATAAAATAATCTCATCCTAATTTTTCTGATTTTTTTTGACATCTGTTAAAGCACTGCAGAGAATGGGAGATAACTACTGCTATATGGTATTTAGACCACTAATCTGCTGTAATAAAATGATTTTTCTCTCTGACTGCCTTCTTTAAGAAAAACAGTGGGTTTTGCTGACTTTTTTTATTGTTTCAGTAAGTTCTTTGTTAGACTTACTTCATTAGAGACAACAAACCTCTACATTCTTTGGTCAAAATATATACTGTCAATTCATATAACTAACTATGATACTGGGTTTACTGGTTTGCTGAATTTTTTACAAAGAATCTTTTGCTAAAGAAGAAAACATCCACTGTGTTTGTGAAATGCACATAGGTTCCAAAGTTCCATCTAAATGATTTAGGGCTAAATATAATAATTGGGTTTTGCCAGCTTTTAATTGAGTAATGGTGTGTGAAACTCGTGTGACACAGAGGGAAGCATATAAAAAAAGAATCTGAAAGAGCTTAATTACTGCAGAACATCCATGTATTTGAAATCAGAAAGATGTAAGAAAAATTTAACTCAGTCACATAACATGAAGAAATGGGATTATGGAAAAAATGCCGTTAAAGATGTTTCACAGGCAATCCATCCCAACACAGCATGAAACATGTGACTTAAACTATATTATTTAGAAAAAATGTATTTTAAAAAATGCTTAAATAGTCATATAGTAATCCACTTACAGATCAAAATGTAAATATACAGAATATGTGGTTTATATTTCTGGTTTATATTATAGGATGTCATCTATATTATTTTTCAAACTCTGCTTTATTCATTTCACTGAAAACTGTTATTATTTTTTCTCTAATTAGTAATAAAAATTGTTGCTAAAACTCAGGAAAGCTGTAACAATAATGCCCAAGTAGGGCCTCTTTGTACAAACAAGTGTTTCCACGAGACAAAAATTACAGGAATGCCTTTAGTGCTTCACAGGTATCCTGGTGTTAGGATGTAAGCAGATCTACATCTTTTCTGTCTCTCTTAATGAAAGTAGGGACAAATTGGATGATTTTTCTCAGACCATGTCACTACATGGCCTATCAAGCAAAGAACATTCTCTTACCTTAATCTTGGACTTCTTTTGTGACCATCAGGTTATATTTTTCTACACTGTCAGTTGGATTCAACACCCTGTTTTCATTCAGAGTCCCAGTCTGAAAACTGTTCCAACTGTTAATTTCTCACAGGCTTGGGTGCAGGAAAACTGGAAGTGGAGTTGTGTATCGTTTTTGCCATCACAGAGAGCCTGAAGACTTTTTGGATATAGGCTTAACTATTTCTTTATTAATTTAAAATCTCTGTTTAAAAACTATGACTAATACTCCACAGGTATAGTTTTGAGTTTCCCATATCCTACAGTTCTGAATACTGTATGTATAATAACAAATTACTTCCTGTGCAGACTATCCTATCAAGCCACTGTTATTGCAGGAGGTCACTAGATTCCTTAAAGAGATACCACTTCAGCATGCTGCCTTGCAGATCTGTTTCTAAAGAAAGGTTATTCATGTACAAACCATTTCAGAATTTTGTAGAATATCTGTTTTCACTGAACATACACTTTATTAATTTTTTTTCCCATAGTATATGTACAACAATTATTTAAGAAGTTAGTCACCATAAACACAATGTCCTAGCAAAGGTAAGAGGAACATTGTCAGGCCAAGGATCTTCTGTAACCAAATCAGTGAAAAGGGGTATTATTAAATTGATTCATCCAACTATATGATTTTGAAATCATTCTTGAAAGAAAACAAGTTTTCCATTGTCCATGTTGTGAAACCTACTGAACCAATCAAAGAAGTTGTTCCAGGAGAATCTATTAGACTGAAGAGGGATTAATCCATTCAGCGACATTCATTATGAGATTCAAGAGAGAGATCACTTTGGGATCATGTAAACTGTATCATGGGCTGTGAGAAACACACTGTGAGATATTTAAGGGAACAATTAAAGACAGAGAAAGAAGAGGGAAAGGTGGATTAGGAAAAAATGGCATGTGAAAGCAGAATAAAAAGATAATGAAAGAAAAAGGGTGGGGCTGATCAAGAGTAAACAGTTTTCTTGTCTGGCTAATTCACACTGCTAATCTCTATAGTCTATCTATAATGGCTCTATTCCTAGCTATTTTCCTTAGTGAGGTCACTCCTATTCTGTATTTACATAATGCTAGTAGGCTTCAAGATGGAGTAGTCAGCAATTAGAATAAGCAGTCTTGGAGCCAAGTGTCAGAAAAATTGAATGTCTGAGGGCTCGATTATGGAAAGATCAGGGTCTGAAAATTGGCTAGCAATTGTCAAAAAAATGCCACTGAAGAGACACGATATACGAGGCAGCCATAGGTCTGGACAAACTACTGAGATATCTATTCATATCTACTAATGTTCTTCAGTCCTGGTCAGCTCTAGCGAAAAAAACAAGATTAGGCCATCTATGGCCTGCATATCTCTGTGTTTTCATTCTGTATTTATCGGTGTGCCTGGTCATGTTTGAGCAGTTTGTGTATGCTCTCCCTATTGGAATATCTGTTGGACCTGAGGATATTGAGCTGTACCATCTTCTTATCTACTGGCTCTGGGACTCAGAAACTCCTATGTTGTAATTTATTTTAATATAAATCTAATATAAAGCTAAATTTTTAAGAAATATGGAAACAAAAAAGATACTAATTAAGTTTGATGATGATACTAAATTGATAGAACTGTTGACTCCCTCAGAGGCAGAGAGACTTCCTAGATGTAGAGAGACCTTGACAAAAGAATGCTGGGCGATCCACAACCATATGAAGTTTAATAAAGACAAGTGTTGGATTCTGCACCTGAGTGGGGCAACCCTGGATGTACATACAGATTGGTAAATGAGTTACTGGAGAGCAGTGCCACAGAAACAGACCTGATGGTCTTGGTTGTTAGCAAATGAGACTACAGTGTCCTGGCAGCCAGGAAGGTCAACCATGTCCTGGGGTCATCAGGCAAAGCATCACCAGCCAGTCAAGGGAGGTGATTGTCCTGCTCTATTCTGTGCTGGTGCAACCTCAGCTCAAGTCCTGTGTGTAGTTTTGGGCACTGCATTATAAAAAAGATATTAAAAATAATTGAAGAGCATCTAAAGAAGGGCTATGAGGATGGTGAAGGGTTTAGATGGGAAGGCATACAAGGAGCTGCTGAGGTCACTTGGTCAATTCAGCCTGGAGGAGAGAAGACTGAGGAGAGACCCCATTGCATTTTTCAATTAATTTCCTCATGAGGGGAAAAGGAGGGGCAGGCACTGATCTCTTCTTTCTGGTGATCAGTGAGAGGCCCTGAAAGAATGGCGTGAAGTTTTGTCAGTGGAGGTTTAAGTTAGATATTAGGGAATGGTTTTTCATCCAGAGGGTGGTTGGGCACTGGAACAGGGTTCCCACGAAAGTGGTCTCAGGACCAATACTGCCAGAGTTCAAGAAGCATTCCAGCAATGTCCTCAGGCACACGGTGTGGTTTTTGAGGCTGTCTGTTCATGGTCAGGAATTAGACTTTCTTGATCCTTGTTGGTTCCTTCCAACTCAGGATATTCTACGATTCTACAAAAACTGGAGGAAAAGTGAAGGCGGATGTCACTGAAGCAATACTCCAGAAGTGCTTCTAATAGGAACAGCACATACGGAAAAATGAAAAGGCTAAGGTTATATAGTTCAAAATATAAGACAATATAAGCACTCAGATTGGTGTCTCAGAGGCTTATAAAGTTGATAGAAATTATATATTCAAATAAGAATTATTTTATAAGCCAGTTAAACCAGATAAATGAATTATTCATTTGAATACAGATTCGTGATGTCAAATGGAATTGGTTTTATGAAACTGACTCAATTCTCTCAACATTTTAGAAAGGGTAATCCAAAAAGTATAATCACTCAGCCAATAAGGTGAGGGCTCTCAACCTCACAAAGTTACCTTGAGAGTCATCGTAACCCAAGGGGGATAAACCTCCCTCACTGCAGATCTGATGGAGTATTACATCCAGTTCTGTGGTCCCCAGAACAGGAAGAACATAGACTTTTTGAAATTAGTTCAAAGGAGGCCCACCAAGTTGACTAGTGGGATGGAGCCCCTCTCCTATGAGGAGAGACTAAGAGAATTGGGATTTAAGATTTTCCAGGGTTCAGCCTGGAGAAGAGAGGGCTTTGGGGTTTAGCTGCACCCTTCCAGTACCTGAAGGGAGCCTACTGGAAAGATGGAGAGGAAGTATCTACAAGAGCATGTAGTGACAGGCTAAGAGGGACTGACTTTGAATTCAAAGAGGTTTATATTAGATATTAGAAATAATTTTTTTACTGTGAGAGTGCTAAGGCACTAGAACAGATTGACCAGAGAGAGTTGTGGATGTCCCATCCCTGGAAGTGTTTAAGGCCAGGTTGAATGGGGCTCTGAGCAATGAAGTCTAGTGAAAGGAGTTTTGTCCAAGGCAGGGGGTTTGGAACTAGATGATATCTAAGGTCCCTTCCAACCCAAACTAATCATAATGTGATTCCATGATATAATAACTGACTCCCCTGATGGGCTTCATTTATTTCCCAGTCAGATTTGATCTGTGGTCGAGTATGGTCAGGTTAGCCCTCCTTGGCTGGGGGTCTGACCTTCTGTCACACAATAGCCACCATGCAGATGTGATGATGGTTGGCTTACACAGGGTCCAGTCAGCATTACATGACTGAAACTAGGCATGACATGGCTGAGGTCACTCGCAGGTCACCCACATAAAGGGCTTGTTCCCTCCTTGAGTACATGAACCTGTCTTTCTTGAGGAAAGTTTCAAAGCTGAAGAACAGGAAGTACTACGAGGAAAGTAAAAAAGGATGCTAAGACATAAACACTATTGCAGAAGTCACTGATTTAACAGAGACTTTATAGAGAGAAAAGAGTGTTATAACAAATTGGTATACATCACAGAAACATATCTAAACCAGAACATACCTATGCACAATCTGTAGTAGTTTTAGTTCTCATTATGCTCCTACTCTATTAGATGATACTGTCATGGCAGCATGAGTGATTAGAAGGAGACAATTCAGATATATCCTCAAAAGAATAATTGCATGATTTGCATACCTATCACTTATATTAGAAAACAGACAGAAACAAAAAGGATTTGTCTCTAAATGTTGATCTTTTTGGTGAACAAATGTTGGAATATTCCCATAATTACAGCAATGCAAGAAAGCAAGGCAGGCAGAGTAGAAGTAATTTAAGCCATCATAAACTGTTTCTGGTAGTGCTAGACATGTGGGACTAAATGAGGTAAAAATAGTCACAGTGTCTAAAGAGAGATAAATTACCTGTATGGCTTACTGTCTTATTTGCCTATAAATATATGTTATGTGGGGAGATATACTGAAGTGAAGCAGGAGGAAAAAGAAAATCAAGAGTTTGCTAAGAGTTTTAATTGATTTTATAAATCTTTTAGATGAGCTTGGCCCAGCTTCAAATAAGGCAATTCAGCAACATGGTCTCCTGTTTATAATGAACTAGAGTAGGCTATAAATTTGAGGCAGTAAGTCTAAGCCCCTAGAAAATAACACCAAAAAGTGAAAAATATATAATAATATGTACAGAACAAAAAGTCAAGTTTTAAACAATAGATGTAGAATTTAAGCTATTGTAGCTACAAAACCCAGTATGCAATCTTTGAAGATTTTATACTTGCAATTTAATGAAGAAGCAAAATTAGGTCCTCTTTCCTCACAAGTCTCTTGTAACATTTCTTGTCCTTGTAATATTTAATTCATATGTTTGTGCTGAAAATTTCAATGACTTCACCTTCAATTGCCTGTCCTCCTTCTATGCTTTGGATGAATGCAGTACTTGCAGCTATGAGTTTTCTCCTGAGGTTTGTCATAAAAAGTCTCCCAAGATGAAGATGGCATTTCTTACGCGGTACTTTTATCTGAAAAGTTGCGTTATTACAAAAACAAAACTTTTCAAGAGGATCAGGCAAACAAACAGAAATCCTTGCATTGAAATGACACCTACCAAAATTTAAGTCTATTCTTACTTGAAAAATTAGCAGCAATATGCTAATTATCAGCTGAGTTCTCTAAAATGAGAGTCACATCATTAAGGAACTATTTGTTTTACTATTTTTTTTATAAAAATGAAAATTAAAAGTCAAGTTTCAATGTGATATTACTGTAAACATAAACAAAGTTGCTAAAAGTTCTGTTCTGAATGGACAAAAGAGAGAGAGGAAAAAAACCCCACACAGTGGTTTGCTCATTTTATCAGTAGGCAATTGAGGTGCAATTAGTTTAAGTGTATCATGCTCTCCTACAGGAAGCCTGCTTTAGAAGAGTTACATTGAGGCAGATCACCAACACTGGCCTTTGCCTCCCACAGAAAAAAAAAACAAAACAAAAAAGTAAAACATTGTGAAATAATATCTATCTTTTGAAATCATGAAAGATACAGGCAATAACAGAAACATAGGACAAAAAAATTCAGTTTCTCTAAAAAAAACAACCCCAAGAGTCTGAAGCACCTTAGAAGTAATAATGATCTTTCAGATTCTTTAGGATTTATAAGACACTAGAGTTGCCTCTAGGTAGTTTACTTGACCGACTGCCTCTAAAATTCTCAATGATTGCTGAAAAAGCAGACAGCTTATGCTGCACACCCACACAGATGACCAAAGGCTTTCTGCAATTCGCTTTCTTTTTTTTGTTTGTTTTGTGCTGCACTTAGGTTACATCTCCTCCAAAAACATTATTTCTTCTATGGGTATCATTGTCTGTGTTTTCCAAGCATGGATATTTCATTTCAAGGCACCATGACAAATGAAGCATTTTAATTTAGCCTGATTTTATGAACACAATAACACAGTACTCTGTTTCTGATTAACATGAATGAAATACCAGCTTCAGATTTTGAAGGTTTCTAAATCTTCATGCTATTAAGGGACTCTATCAGCTCGGCTAGTTACGGTTAAAACTGTTGAGTAGCAACAAAAACTTCTAAGAGAAGACTTATGTCAGATATAACCTCTGAGAAATAAACTATTTTTTTCATCCTTCACACAAGATTTTTCTTTCATCCTCATAATTCTTTTATGTAGACTATATTCTGTAATGCAGACATCTGAGTGAGTTAAAGAGAATACTGAACTCTGAAAAAATCTGCTATTGCAGTGTTCTGTCCCACAATTTGTGATGGGTGTGATGGACAGCCAGTAAGAGGCAATTTTTGAGAATTCTTTCTAATGTGTTTACCTTTCCTTTTCATACTGTCATATCGGTATTCTTTGCAGAAAAGGTATTTTATGTATCTATATATATATGCTGAATTTTAAGCACTTCAATTTCAACATTGTTGATCAAAAGCCTAGTTGTACATTGGAGTGCTAAGTCAAGTGTTTGATATCCCCCTTTATGCTCTTAAAACCTCTTTGATGAATTCTCATAATTTCCATATATAAAATAGAGAAATCACAGACCCAGCCTTCCAAGACACATAAGTGAATCAATGGTGAATAGAATGGGCTTTAAGAACCTTAGGCCCATTAAGACTCACTTTTTTTTACATCCAAAGCACCTTCACTTTTTTTTTTTATTTGGTTCAAATAGATGTTATTATGAGACGGAATATGCAAACACAAACTATTTCTCAGTATTAAATATCTCAGTTTTTTTAGTCATAAAATGTAATCACCATACTAAAAGATGTTATTGATACTATAGCATTTATCCAGGATACAGAATGCCAAAATGCAATTGTCTTTGCTGAATTCAAATATCAGACCTCGTCCTCTCAAACAAGTGACTTTTTTTGTGTCATGAGAGACAGCTAGCACAGACTTGTCTTCATCATTAGCTACTTTTCACACTAAGTCTGT
>VXBA01002334.1:0-197835 GCA_013399895.1 Serilophus lunatus | reverse complement strand
CAGCTGCCAGGAGGCTCGGGGAAAACCAGTGGACGCCCCGCACAGCGCTGTGCGCCACCGCAGAGCTGCGACCAGCACGCGTGGCCCGCCGCCTCCGCCTAGCCCACCCCACAACCCCGCACTGGCACCACGGGCTCTGGGAAGCAGCCCTGCGGGCTCCCGGAGCCGCCCCGGTACCGCACGCATGGGGCTCCCGGCCCCACTGCGCAGGCTCCCCGCCCCGCACAGCCAGGCCAGAGCCACGATGGAGTTAAACCCACTGTGGCATGTCCCACCGCCGGCAATCATTGTTTCAGTGAGTCGGGGAAAACCAGCGGTGAGTCAGGGGGGAAGCGAGGGAAAGGGGAAAAAAAAAAAAACAAAAACCCCAGGGTTTAAATGGAAACATCCCCTTTTCCCCCCTTCACTCCCTCCCCTTCTCAAACCCTCACAAAGTGTTTTCTGAGTAACCCAAAATTCCAATGTACTATCTGTGCATTTACTTCTATAATTTTACTTGCACAAGAACTGCAACATTTGCCTTATTTACCAAAAAGTGAATTTCAGGTGCCTAATTCAGAAGGATAATTATCTTACTTTTACAGATTCACTTAACACTTGGGTTTTAGTTGCTTCTTCGCAGGAGCGCAATTCTACTTTATTATTTAACTCCTGTAGCTGTTGTGCTTGTTCATTCAAAATTATTTGTGCCTGATGCTGCCGATGTAATGCATTATTTAATTCTTCACATACACTTTCAAACCTCTCATGGGTGATCAATTTCTGTTAAGAGAAATAAATTATTTGATTACGTAACTATATTCACTTGTTTACATATTTGACTTTCCAAGTGCTATTTGCAAACATATCAAATTCTAAAACAAAAACATGCTAAAGGTTGTTATTATTTAGGTTCATTTTTTTAACTCAAAGACAGACCACCAATCAATAAAATGGCAGACAACTTTATTCACTGTATTTTTTCTAAGCAGCATTCAGGCTACTGTAAACAGTATGTACTCATGATTCTATTCAAATTAGCACTCTAGGTTGTAAAGAATCAATATTTAGAAGGAAATATGCAGATAGATGTCCCATATTTTAGTGTGTATCTTGTTAACACTTGTAAACATCTTCCCAGACTCTTTTTCCCCTCCTGAAAATGCTCCGGGCAGACATTCCCAGAACTGCAGGTGAATAAAGCCCATTATGAGCAAAACTGAAGACGATTAGACATAGCCTTGTCTGTTTGAGTGAGGAAAAAAAAAGGAACATTTAACCAGCTAGTAAGAGGAAAGAGAATTGATGCAACACTCTCTGTTAAGTATTCTCTGCTTGGACGTGTTTTAATTGGGACAAATTGATGGGTCTACCAACTAGGCTTGAATATAAACATCGGGCTACAGAAAATGCTGCCTCTTCTGGGACACAACTGTTTCAGTTACACTGTGCACCTGTAGAGCATGTACAAGAATCCTTATTCATTCACTTTCTCAAATAGCTCCAATGTGAGCTCAGTTCTGAGCACAACCTAGAGGAAACAAGCATAGTAGGAACAGCTCTTAGGGAACCTCTAGCATGCTAAAGCAAGACAAGTTTCTCTCCATCTGAGTACTGAAGGCATAGTTCCAAAAGTATAACAGGGATCAAACTGACAACCCATCAAATAGCATTAATCCCTCAAACACCATGTCCACTACTCACTGTACTGTGGTTTCAAGTGCTCAAGGAACCCTTTTCTTGTGTCTGCTCATTCTTGTCAGACAGTGCTATTTACAGGTTAGTGAACCCACTGCATTTAAGTAAAGTGATCAGTGACAACAAAGAGTCAGAGGAATTTGGTGCCTATGATGGGGAATGTAGACGAGAGCCTTTTTTGCCCTGCCATAAACATAATTTGTCAGTGAAACGGGCACACAAAAATTTGTATTGACTAGCTTAGGATATAACCCAGAGTCAGAGATACAGTAAAATGTCTATCATAACATTCAGCAATATCCACAAAGAGTTTATATTTCATGAACTTCTTAGAAATGTACTTATAGAATACCCTCATTCAAGCTGACTTTACTCTGTTGAAATGAATCCTATAAATCCTTTTTGGGTATATAAATCACACCAACATTTTCAATATACAGAAGAAAATCTGTGTTCCTGAAGACTAAACATGTAATTTACACACAATATCTCAGAGTAAAAATCAAAAACAAACTTATGGAAGGGAGATATTTTTAAATACATCTGACTTCTAGTTAGTGATATTTATGAGGCAAGTTTTCTGGAAATTCTTTGAATAGTAAAATGATTTTATACTTGTTTTTCAAAAGAACATGTATCCAAAAAACAAAAAGTGTAAATTGAAGGATTTCTTATAAGCAGTCTTCTCCAATTCAAATACTTACTTGCTTAGGCATATTTAATTGCTCTTGCAGTCTCTGGGCTTTGTCAACTTCTTTTTTCATTTCAATGAAATTCTGTTTGAGTTCTGCAAGTTGTAGACGCAGTGAGCGGCGTTCTACCTCTGCTGTATGAAGTCTTTGTGTAAATTCAAATATTTGCTTCTGCAATGATTCTATGTTTTGCTATTAATAGTCAGAAAAAAAATAGTGTGCTTTACCATGTAACACATATTTTAGCAATAAAATAAGTCACATATAATATTCAAGCTATGTAGACAAAGTTCTCATTTTCTTCTCCATCTTCAAAAGACACACGAGTACAAAAATGTGAGTCTACTATTGAGGGTTACTGAGAATTCTATTTTCAAAGAAGTACCATTTTTGTGTACAGCCTAAAATAAAAGACTCATTATTTGGAAAAGTTTATCCTTTCATTTTGGTTGAAGGGGAGAAGGTTATCTTTACTGAAAGGTATAACACTAAGCAGGAGAAAACACAAAAATCCCAAACCCAAACGAAACGAAACGAAAAAAAAAGAATCTTAACATTTAGTTAAAGCCAAAAGCAAGTCTGTTCTTATAAATCAAATACAATTTTGATAAAACTTTAAAAAAATCTTTTTCTTGGATCAAATCTTTTCTTAAAATTTTTTGACAATAAAATAAAAGATGTATTTATGCCCTAATGCTTCTGAATGTTATGAATCGGCTTCTGACATCTATGTAGTTGACTTCATCGTAACAAACAACCTGAAGCAAGATTAATGATACTATCAAGAGAGCATTGTAAGAGTTTTTATGAAACTACTGTTTGAAGTACTGCTACCTGAAGTAGCACTATAAATATGCATACCATTATAGATAGTCTGTCACATAATCCAGCTTCCAGGGCCTGAGTATTTATTTTATGAAGTCCATGAGCCAGACTGTGTACCAAAGAGCCTTTCTCCAGGTAAGTAATGCACTTGCTGTGGTCTAATGGAACCACCTTCATTATTACATTCAGCTTCTCCATAAGTTTTGAAAAGGAGTTCCTGGCAGCACTTAAAAGTCTCTTCCCAGAAAGCCAGGACTTTGTATCTTTAAGAAAAAAACAACAGAACAGAAATATTAAGCAGATTATTAGTTTCAATTTCTTTCAGTGGAAAAAAAAATCCCCAAAAACAAAAACCAGCATCTTTAAAATAATCAGTAAGAAATTGCCTTTAAATATTCAAAGATTGAGTTCACAAGAGTATCTTAGAGAGATTTTAGTATTAATTGTGTATTTAGCAATGGAAATTCCACTCATTGATTCATGAATGGAAAGGTATGATAGGATTCTAAAGAATAGGATTTGTTTGCCAAAGACTATTTTTCCAGTTGCTACCATGCTCTTCTCCAATACCATTCTTTCTTAAGACTTTCTTTGGTGTCTTAATTTTGTAATTCAGAAAACATGCAAGATGCATGCAAGCAAATGCAAGACAGGTCAAGCAAGTCAGATGTGATAGCACATGGAAAATCACTTTATCACAATATTTACAATGCAAATTTCAGAGAGTTTCCTGACTCCTCTTGCCTCCCCCCTATAGATGTCTAAATCATTTGCTGTTCAAAATTAGTGAGGCTTGGTACCTTAATGCCATACTATTTATATTCTGAGACAAGAGAATATAATTTACCTTATTTCAAGGCAATTAAAATTTTACAGCTACAATTACTTATTTCCCCACAGGATTTTGGTAATCATCCTTCTCATATAATGGACTTAAGGCCCCAGCACACCCAACATGTCCAGCTTACTGCTAGATTCGTCAGGTCTGTAATTAATAATTGTGTTTAATGTTGATAAATAAAATTGTCAGTGCTCCTTCCACTAATTGGTATTCCAGATAACAGTTAATAGGTTTATTTATGCCTTAATAAAAGTCTTGTAATTTAGTTTTCCCTCTGCTAGGCAGGTCTTAATCTGTCATTACTTGTCTTATGATACTATCAGTGTAAGATGACAAGCATGGAAGAGCTTATTTACATTCAGTAGTACAGCAGATCTCCTGTTGCTGCAGAGAACTAAAATATTTACTTACAAGAATAAGCAGAAAAAACAGTAATCATAGCTGAAGTTAAAAAAATTCTTTTTATAGATTGTCAAGGAAAAAGCCAAAGGTTCAAAGCAAACAAAATATGAATATTAATATTTTTGTATTACAATTTTTACCATAAAGAAGATAATTTACAGATGAGATTAAATTTATCTGTAAGCAAATAACAAAAAAACGCATATGATAAAATCAAATATTCTATTTTCAGAGCCACTCTCCTGCTTGGTTTTGAAACACCACCAGTGCTTAAATGGACCTTACATTTTGAATGCATGCTCTCCATAATCTGAGCTACCAGTAGATATGTCTTTTCTTCATGAACAAATAGCATCCTTTCTATTCATGTTTAAAGTTAAAAAATCTTATGAGACATTTTTCCTCTTCAACTCACAAAACATCTTTTGAAATAAAAGAAAAAGTATTCTTTCCATATCCAGAAAAAAACCGCTACACTAATGCTCTGACTGCCTTGGCCAAAAGTTCTCTCTTTTCTACCTTCCTTTCATAGTTACAGGGGCCAGGACCAGTTTATCGCTATCTGGGTATGACCGAACCTGTGTATTCTACATCCTTTGTGTCATTTCTGATGGGCTGTTAACAATGAATTATTTGTAGCTGCTGCCCAGGGCACACCTAACACCTCAGGCCACAAGAGACGAAGGAAAGAGACAAGCCCTCTGAGGCAGGGGAGTGTTTCTTTTCACACCAATGACTCAGTTGTGGTAACTTCCCTCTGCAGAGGCATTAGGACCTTCACACCCAGATGGAGGGGTCTTCTCTGCTAACGAGCCAATAATGGACACAGCTGCTCTGGCATAATAGGCAGTTGCAAGGATTTAGACTATCAAAGATTCACAAAACATCCCATGACTCACAGAGTTAACCCCGACATTGTGAAACTCCCTCCCCTGGGGGATGTACTGGGCATTCCCACCTGAACCCAATCTTATAATCTTGGAATTTTGGGACTTCTGGCATCACAGAACTTCAACAGGACTGTGACTGCCACTCTCAACAAGACTTCCACCATTACTTTGACCTCATCCTGACCAACAGGTTTCCTTCCCTTCTTCTTTGCACCCAGAGGGACCCTGTGGTGCTCAGCACAGGAGCTAATGAGCACTGTGGTGTTCTTGTCCCAGGGTGCTGGACTATACTCTGTCTTTGTGCTTCAAAACCAGTTTTGCTTTGTATCATTGCACATATTGTAATCTTTTTTTAGTAAATTGTAACTTTGACTTGTAATCTCTTTTAAATTGGGTTCATTTCACTGACTAGTTTACTATTAAACTAGCACACTTCCTCAATGTAAATCTTATCACAGATAATCCTTTCATAGTTGTCATTTAGCTGCAGAGACCTTCTAGTCATGATACACTCACTAGCTTGAATGTTTAATGAAACTAACCGAAAAGTAAAACTAGAACATTTATATGACCTTCCATGTAACATAACACCAAAACTTGTAAAAAAACTCTCCTTTGCCATAATCTTTAGTAAATACCAAACAAGGATAGAATCACATGTGCAGTGCCTAGCATGGGTAGCCTCTCTCCTTGTGTCTAGAATCTCAACTTTAACTGTATTAAAAATAAATTTTAAATAATAGTTCAGACAATTGTATTATAGCATTTTTAAATGATTCTTCTACTTCACAACCAGGACTCTCATTATTCTGTAGTTCAGCATACACAACTTAAGGCGCTTTCTTTAGATGGGCATTAATAGTCATCTCCTTTATTTTTTTTTTATGAAGAGGAGCTTGGAGTAAATAAACAAAAATATGTTGAAGTAAGTTACTGACTGTATGAAAGACAAAACAAAAATATAATTCAATTAGAAAAGGAATTGTATCTATAATAACTGGGAAGAGTTTATACTCTTTAAGTATACTCATTTTAAGCACTTGCCATAAAGGATAAAGGAATTACAAGAAAAGCATTAAACGACGTACACTATGATATGTATCAGAAACAATTAACACAAACTAACACAAATAACACGTTACAAGGAGCAACTAAGTCTTACATGAAATAAATGAAGAAAAAGACAATGAAAAGTGTCAAATCTTACTTCACTAACAGTGAAGTAAACAATGCTTGTTTACTCTGTTCTGGTGAAATTGAAGTCAGCAGGATTAATTTAGTGCTATGCAAACCAAAAATTTTTGTGTCAAGCTTCAAAAGTTTCATATATGTAACAGCTGATTATATTTGTATTGAAAAACCTTGGCCTTTACTTCCTCTGGTTTATCACAGTACAGATTCTGTTCCAACAAACCTAAAAACTAACCTCACAAAAAAACCAAAACAAGAAACTCTGTAATGAACTTCTATTGAAGCTAAGAGATCATTCCAAAAAATGCTAGAATGAGAACCAAACTAACAAACACTATGAAGGGAAATTATCATCAATGTCAAACAAAACCACTCATTTAAAAGTTAAAAGATCAAGAAATGCAACTCAAATCACCAGGGTACACCAACCAAAATGTTCCAGTGTTATCTGAGTGAACTGGATTTGGTTTCTTTTCTCAAACAGCCTCTCAGAACCTAGCCATTTTTAAATGTAAGTTTTAAGAACACTGAACCATTCCATCTTGTCAATCCAAATAGCATCTTCTTGTATCCACATTCTCCTATGATGTGCAGTCTAATCTGGAACTGCCATTTTTTAAAGATCTGAAGAGATGCCTATGATTGCCTATGTACGGTTTAAAAAAAAAAAAATTAAAATTTATTTAGTCAGTTGGAAGGTTTAAGTCCTACTCAAAATATTACTTACAGGACATAAAGTAATTTTCTAAGTATGGGAGCTTTCATTCAAATATATTCCTTCAGAGCCTAATTACTTCAATACTTCTAGAAATTCCATGCCAAACTTTAAATTATTTATTCCTATTTTTTTGAACCAAAGATTCTTGGTGGACTTTTGATCTACAGAATTCCAAGTAATATATGAGCAGTTAGACCTTGAGGTTCGGTGAAAATGACTTAAAATAGAGATAAGATATGAAAGAACCACCAAATTGACCATGGCCGTAACATTCTCAGCATGGCTCTTCCTAGTTCTTAAAATCAAATCTCTATTGAGTACAGAG
The DNA here is from genome assembly GCA_013399895.1 of Serilophus lunatus. Taxonomy (NCBI): domain Eukaryota; kingdom Metazoa; phylum Chordata; class Aves; order Passeriformes; family Eurylaimidae; genus Serilophus; species Serilophus lunatus. Next base: position 190,274 of record VXBA01002334.1, on the reverse strand, counting down.
TTATCTAGTAAATCAAGCCCACTAAAATTCTCATATACTTCAAACTGGCAAAATATCATGATATTTAGGATATTCTAACTAGTCACTTTAGCATGATTGTGCGGGTGCTGAGTTTCTCTTGATTCTTCAATTTGCTTTTTCTACACTACACTTTATACACAGGCATACTTACATTATAAACACTGTAAATATTCTGAAACAGGGTTCAAACTTCGCTTTGTAAGGATGTAAACTTAGATTACTGAGAATAAGATGATCAAAGAAGACAGAACCTGAAACTACATCAAAACACACTTGACTCAATGACTGTCTTCCAGTTCCAGTTTACTGTTTAGACTTCAAAAAAATGTGTTACCTTATCTCTGTCCTGCTATTTCCCTTTTTTCATATAAATTATCCCTCCTTTAATAGCCTTTATTCTGTGACAGAAATGTTGGTACCTTAAAACGACAAGTTACCAAAGAACTAAGGATAGCAGCAATGGAGACGAAGCAAGTAAAATCTTACATCAGTTCTCACTGCAAATAAATTACGGAAAATAGTTAACAGCTGGGAATCATCAGGTGACATTTCCAGAAAATGATAATGCAATTTTCTAAAGGCATAGTAGAATTCTATACAAGGAGAGAATGAAAAATGTAGGGAATTAGACACAATCCTAGATAAGCATAGAGAGGGAACACAACAGAGACATAAAACAAGGACTTCTATGCATTTTATTACTCTCTCAAAACCTGTAAGATAGCAAGGCAAAAAAATCACTTGTTTTCCAGATTTGGAAATTCTAGATTCATATAGCATAAAACACACGAGGAAATTATTTCCTTTTAGTCAGCAGTTATAATGTCCCAAGTTGAGCACGAGCCAGTTTCAGATTCTGCACTTAAGCAATATAAAGATCTCTGGAAAACTATTACATTGAGCTACAGTAAAACACTTTCTGAATATTAAACAGTGGCACAAGATACCTAGAAACCTTTTAAAAGTTACTTCATTGGAAGCGTTTAAGACCAGGTTAGCCAGATATCCATCAGTGTGGTATAGTGGGGTTTTTTTAATATCTCAAAACCAAGCAGTTTATATGCTTCTAAAAGCACTCTCTAGCCTTCAGTTCCCATGACTCTATATACCAAAAGGATAAAGTATCATAACGCCAATTAAAGAAAATTAACCTGTTCCAACAATACAGGTTTCAAGAGACTTGATCGAGAATAGTCTAGAAAAAAATCCTGAAGCTGGAAATTATGTAACCACTCTGACTCTTTTTATATCTATTACAAGAATATACTTTTAAAATTACCTGGTTTGTTAACAACATCCTGCAATTCAGTGACAGAACTGATTATTCCAGCAAGGAGGTTAGAACTAGTAAACCAGCTGAGTGCTTCAATACAATCAAGCTCCTCCTCTTCACAACCTGTGAAAGAGAATTTTAGCCGGCAACAATATAAGTGAATTAACTCGGATAAAGGCACATTACTATCTTCAGCTCTTTCAGAAATTAACTAAGTATACAGACTAATTCTTCTTTTAGAACAACTTACATCACAATAAATATGCCCCCAGAACTACTAAAACTGAAAAGTAGATGAATCTCCTAGTTTGGAAAACATTTTTTATGCCATTTTTCCTTGTAGAGGGAAGCATGAGCTGGTCTGGTAATAGAAAGGGACAATGTAATCTCTAAAGAACATCTAGAAATCCTATACTAATATTTTACCTGAATCGGAAGGACATTTTTGCATTTTTCAGTAAGAAATAAATATTTCAAGTTATTAATAAAAAAATATATTGATGATAAATAATGGAGGAACATTTCAATATTTACCACAAAGAGGAGATACAGTAGTACTTAGTTCTGAAATTCATAATCCAAATATCAAGGATAAGAAACCACGTGAGTTCATGCATGTAGTTGCCACTTTATTTACAATGCTTAACACACTAAGCATTTCCTTTTAGAGAAAATTACATTTATCAAGTAATCTGAAAGTCACATATCCAGAAATTACATTTGTCAAAATGTCGTTACATTTGTCTTTACACTCTACTACTAATAATATTACTAAAAGTTATTCACCAACTGTGTCATTTGACACCATATTTATCAAAAAAGAAAACAATTATCTTACTTGACAGATTACGCTTGCCTTTGGATTCTCCTACATAAACTCGAATTCCAATGCTTTCTTTTAAGCCACTTGTCCAGGTGAAGAGGACACTAGAAGACTGAGCTAAAACTTTAAGTCTGTTAGCTGCCAAAACTGCAATCACAGCTCTTCGGAATACATAAATCAAGCCTTGGAATTTTTTTTTCTTTATTTTTACTTCATTTTTACTGTTTTCTTCATCATCAGAGAGAGCAAGAACTAAGGTCCTAATCTTCTGGTTCACTAATTCATAAAGGTTGATCTGATCCTGAAGAAAGTCTCTTTGGGAAATCATAGCACACAATTGGCCATAGAGGGGACACAGGGCACCTGCCAATAGTGCACAGGCTGTCAGGAGAGACGAATGCTCCTTCTGAAACTGTGTTAACATATTTTTCACAGAAACACTTTCAAGGACCAATTTCTTCTGAATTTTTTCAAGGACATGAATTTTTTTTTTATTTTTCTCTACTGTTCCTTGGTATTCCTGGGATAAAAGAAAAACCAAAACAAACAAAACCAGAAGAAATATTAAAAGTAAAGTTTTTTTTTTAATAACAAAATCATTTTTACCTCGACAAAAGAAAATTATTTTTTTTTTCACATTCAAATAACACACATTAAAGAAGAAAAATTAGTAGTAATAATGATGACAATATCTCTTCCAGGAAACAGTTACAGAACCAAATATATGTAAATGAATCAATAGTATGAGGAAAGTTTTCACAATCTGCAGCTACAAATGGATTCCTGGTTTCTGACAGAACAGCAATAGCCTACACATCATCCAACAGCACTCGACTGTCCACAATACAGTTTTATGAGTTGACTTAACAGTAAGAAGTTATTTGCTCCAATTTCAGAAAGAACATTGCTCTACAAGGCAGAAAGAAAGTTATTGTAAGGGAGAGGAAAAAATAAGGAAGGCTCTGGAACATAAAACTGAGACAGATTGGCAGCAGCTGGAAAAGGGGAAGTAAAGGTGATCTCTTAATTACTTTGTAATCAACCCCCTACTTATATACTCACAGATTAATTAGGTCTCATACAGAACTGAGTTTTCAGAAGAACAGTATAATACAGATATTTTGACTAGTGTCATTACAGACTTGTTTTTAAGCTACAGAACATTTTTTATATTCCTCTATATGCCCTGAAATAGGGAAAGAGGAAGATTAAAAATAATAAACTGTTGTAGCAAAATGAAGACACTAACAAGTCAGGGAATGCCAGAACTAAGGTTAGACTGCAGTTCTTGTACAGGACTCTATGCTAGGAGCCCCAAGTCACCTCAGAGACCTAGACTGGCTTCTTGGTACAGGAATGCCCTCTGTGATTGGAACTGCAACCACATTTAAATGGATCCACTGGCATTAGGAGGTTATAAATTTTAGACACTGTTCACAAAGAGGCCATAAGATCAAGTTAAATGTGTATGCTCCAGTTAAAATACATGGTCACAAAAAGGCAAATGGAATGGTCCATATGATGAAGAAAACTGAGGACTATGCTAAATTTCAGATATCTCTCTTAGAGCTATAGAAAATTTTGTTTGACATTATTCCTGCTAGCAGTGGTCTAAAGAAAAGTAAAATGGTATCATATAGCCACACTATTATGTGTTCTACTTAATACAGGTCCCAAGACAGAGGTGAAGGGGACACCTAATTTCTTTTCCCTCCTCCACTCTGCAAGTGCAACAGGATAAAAAAAAATGTATATCCTATCCCTAGAATGAAAATAGAAACTTCCACATTAGTAAGTTCAATATGTTTTGGCCAAGTAAATGTTTTACTATTTTTTGAAAGGCAAGGAATTTATAATGCTATTAAAATACATCAAGTGATACAAAAATAGAGTTAGCCATTAGAAGATTCAACAATTTCAAAATGCAATTTACAGGCCACATGTCACTTAATACTAAAATTAAGTATGAACATGTACAATACTTTCAGTACCACTGCATTATTTACAGTGTTTGATTTTTATAGATAAAAACCCTGATAGCATGACTGGAAGGAACTGAAAAGGTAGGTTTCTGCCATCACAGGTGACAGCCAATATCTAAGTCAAGAAACTGTGATTCCCCCACCGGGCTCTTGGGCAGCAAAACCAACATTCAGTGCTCTGGCTAATTAAAGCTTGGTTTTATGCTTTATGTATGGTGAAACTCAACACAAGCACTTAGCTCAGCTGGTGTTCATCACCCTCATTGAGAGCTCTCAAGTGTGGTGTCCACTCAGACAAAAGTTCCCTCCTGTGCACACAGGACAAAATATGGGGTGACTCAGATAGAGCACTCACAAAACCATGCAAAGATCAGGTCTCAGGCTGCAGAGACTGCCAGAGCCTGGTGCGGCTCTCAAGAGGGCAGCAGAAAGAACAGCTGTGTGAATTGGGATCAGGTTAGTGATCTGCTCAGTATAATGATAGAGTTGAGAGATGAAGTAGAAAGACTAAGAAGTACTAGGGACTCTGAGGAAGAAATTGAGTGGTGGAGCCACACTCCACTACGCCCTACACCAGGGGTCCTCAAACTTTATAAACAGGGGGCCGGTTCACCGTCCCTCAGACACTGTCGGGGGCCGGACTATAGTTTGGAAAAAAATGAACGAATTCCTATGCACACTGCACATATTTTACTTGCAGTAGTGCACAAAAAACATGAAAAAGAATGCAATATTTAAAATGGAGAACAATTGTAATCAACAAAACCAAGTAATATTTCAGTGTGAACTACGGGCCTGCTTTTGGCTAATGAGATGGTCAGCGGTGGGTTCCATACTTGTCCCTGCCAGTCGCAGCGCGGGGCAGCCCGGGGCCAGGTCCACACTCCGCCCGCCCGGCCCCGCAGAGCCGCCCGTGGGACTGCGGGGGGACGGCGCTGTCCCCGTCCGGGAGAAGGCGGCAGGCAGGGCAGGGGCGGGGGGTCTGTAAATACCGGCGGGACGCACTGAGGGCCCTGGGGGGCCGCATCCGGCCCGCGGGCAGTAGTTTGAGGACCCCTGACCTAGAGAAATGCATCCACTGTCCACTTCACATAAAGCAATGGATCCCCCACCCTCTCAACACCAGGCAGCAGGAGACCTTAAAGGCATAGGTGAGTGGAAAGAGTTTTCTGCTTGGGGTGGCAGGTGCATTCCCTTCCAAACTACCTTACTTTCTCAGGTGCCCTTATACAATAGGTATGAAGCCCTGGAATCTTAGAACAAGAGAAACAAGAATGTGAATGAAAGTCTATCTGGGTTGGATGAACAATCTAGAGCAGGACAGCCTACCTCCCCCACCATGACTTCTCAAATTAAGAAAAGAATTGTAGTTGTAATTAGTGACTCTCTTTTCAGAGGAATGGAGGGCACAACACACCAACTGGACCCAACCCATTGGGAGGTGTGTTGCCTCCCCGTGGCCCAGGTAAGATACATAACCAAGAAACTTCCCAATCTGGTACAGCCCACTGATTATCATCCATTACTAGTTTTCCAGGTGGGTAGCAACAAAGACCCAATAAAAAGGCTGCAGATGATCAGGAGGGACCTCAGGGCCTTGGGAGACACAGTAAAGGGATCTGGAGCACCATTTTTGTGCTCCTGTCCTGCCAATTGCAGCAAATAACAAGGCAAGAAATAGGAAAATCATGCAGATGAACACCTGGCTTCTATACTAGAGTTACCAGCAGAATTTCGGGGGTTTTGATCATAGGTCAGTTTATACGGCACTGAGTGAGCTGTCAGCAAATGAGATCCTCCAGTTTCAAAGATGAAAAAGGATCTTACCTTAGGAGCTAGCAGGGCTCGTTGAGAGAGCTTTAAAGTACATTTGAAAGGGGATGCAGAGAGCCAGGCTCAACAGACACAAGGTGTGGAAAAACTACAGTGACCATTCAAGCAGAAAAATTAGTGGTAAGAGGGAATATCTCCACTGAGTACAAGCATGCAAAGATGCAACCACAAGATTGGACTTAGGGAGTGTTCCTTTGCACATGCACTGAGATATCAGCACAATCAAATACTTCTACAAAGTGCCAGTACAACAAAGCCCACAGTATGGAGAACAAACAAGAGGAACAAGAGATCTGTGTGAGCCACAAGGCTTTGATTTACTTTGGAATTACGGAGACATGGTGGGATAACTCATACGACTGGACACTGTTTAGGAGAGACAGACCAGGACAGCACAATGGCAGAGTTGATCTCTATGGGAACCAACACTTAGAATGTATCAAGCTCTGTCTGGGGGTGGATGATGAGCAAGTTGAGAATTCATGGGTTAGGATAAAAGGGCAGACTAGTAAGAGTGACATTGTTATGGGTCTTTCCTACAGGCTGCCTGACTAGAAGGAAGAAGTGGATGACAGCTCCTACAGGCAGCTTGGAGCAGCCTCAGAGTCACACGCACTGGTTCTTGTGGACCACTTTGTAACTACCCTGACATTTGCTTAAGAAGCAACACAGTGAAACACAAGTAGTCCAGGAGGTGCCTGGAATGCCATGATCACAACTTCCTGTCATAGATAGTGCAGGATCCCACAAGGAATGGTATGCTGCTCAACCTCCTACTAACAAACAGGGAAGGCCTTCCTGATGACATGAGGGTTTGGAGGTCATCTTGATTTTAGTGACCATGACAATGTAGTGTTCTGTATCAGGTGAGGAGGAAGCAGGGCAGCAAGTAATATTGGTGGACTTCAGGAGGGCTAAGAAGTCATACAGGGAAGAGAGGTCCAAAAGAGCTGGATCATATTCAACGATCACTTCCTCTAGGCTCAAGAACAATGCATCTCAATGAGCAAGAAATCGGGCAAAGGAGACAAGAGACCTCCATGGATGAATGAAGAACACCTGTCATTACTCAGGCATAAGCAGGGAATACACAGGAGATGGAAGCAGGGTCAGGCCACCTGGAATTAACATAGAGAGGTTACCAGAGTAAGTAGGAATGAGACAAGGAAAGCCAAGGCCCATGTGGAATTAAATCTGTCCAAGCATGTCAAGGACAAGGGAGGTGATCTTGCCCCTATACTTAGCCCTAGTGAGGCTGCATCTGGAGTGCTTTGTCCAGCTCTAGAGTTCTCAGCACAAGAGAGATATGTAGCTCCTGGGATGGGTCCAGCAAAGGATAACATAAGGACTGGAGTATCTCTCCTACAGAGACAGAATTTGTTCAGCCTCATGAATAGATAACTGAGGGGACCTCATACATTGTCACCTATAACATCCTCATAGGTAAGCTCGGGAAATGTGGGTTAGATGAATGGTCAGTAAGATGGAACAAGATCTGGCTGATTGGCACAGATCAGAGAGTAGTGATCAGCAGAGCAGAATCCAGCTAGAGGCCTATAGTCAGTGGTTTTCCCCAAGGATAAGTACTGGATCCAGTCTTATTCAACTTGTTTATTAACAGCCTGGGTGAAGGAATCGAGTGCACCCTCAGCAAGTTTGCTGATGACACTGAATTGGGGGGAGTGGTTGATAAACATGGAAGCTGCTCTGTCTTTCAGTGGGACCTAAATAGGCTGGAGAGTTGAGTGGCGGGAAATTTGATGATGTTCTACAAGGGCAAGTATAGGGTCCTGCACCAGGGAGGCAATAACCCCAAGCACCAGTACAGGTTGGGGCTGACCTACTAGAGAGCAGATCTGCAGAGAAGGACCTGGAAGTCTTGGTAAATGACAAGGTGACCATGAGCCAGCAGTGTGTCCTTGCAGCTGGGAGGGCCAATGGTATCCTGGGGTGCCTTGGGAAAAGTATGACCAGCAGGTCAGGGGAGGTGATCCTGTCCCTCTACTCAGCTCTAGTGAGACCACATCTGGTGTGCTGTGCCCAGTTCTAGGTTCCTCAGTACCAGGGAGACAAGAAGCTACTGGAGAATGTCCAGCAGAAGGGCCACAAAGATAATCAGGAATCTGGAGCATCTCTCTTATGAGGAGAGACTGCTGAAGCTGTGCCTGTTCCGTCTAGAAAAGACCAAGAGTGGATCTCATCGGTACATATAAATGTCTGAAAAGCAGGTGTCAAGATGACAGTGCCAGACTCCTTCAGTGATGTCCAAGAACAGGATGAGGAGCAATGGCCACAAGCTAAAACACAAAAAGTTCCACCTAAACATGAAGAAGAAATTCTTTACATTGAGGATGTCAGAGCACTGGAACACGCTGCCCAGAAAGTTCATAGAGTCTTCCGGTCTGGAAACATTCAAAACTCACCTGGACATGTTCCTGTGTCAGTGCTTTAGGTGACCCTGCCTTGGCAGGGGCATTAGACTAGATGATCTCCCTTCTAACCCTAAATATTCTGTAATTCTCCTCAGTGTCTGTAAGTATCTGAAGGGAGGCTATCAAGAGAGTGGAACTAGGCTCCTCCTGGCAGTGCCAATCAACAAGACAATGGGCAATGGGCAGAAACTGATGCACAGGGAGTTCCACCTGAACATGAGGAAAAACTTTACTGTGTGGGTAACTGTGCACTGGAACAGATTGCCCAGAGAGGTTGTAGAGTCTCCCCCACTGGAAATATTCAAGAACCATCTAATACAATCCTGTACTGTGTGCTCTGGGATAGCCCTGCTGGAGCAGGGAGGTTGGACCTGAAGACCCATCAAGGTCCCTTCCAACCTGATTCATTCTGTGAGTCTGTGATTCCTGTATTTCCGTTATTTTATTTTTTCAAATATATACACCTATGCATATAAATAAACAACATCAAGAGCCCTGTTCTTCCTTTGTTGTGGTTTAAGTACATGGGCCAGACATGTCTACCTGTTGGGTCAGGACCAGTATAATTGCTCATACTTCTCATCCTCCTCCTCTTGCACTGATTGCACTGATTTTTAATACACATATTGCAATATATCACATCCTTTATCTAATTCACCTGTCTTGCAGTAAAAACAAGGCCTTTGAACAGAGGAAAAAAAAAAGCCAATAACAACTTATTTTTCTCCCTGGGGGACTTTTTCCCTTTCCTATTTAGCAAACCATTTATTTTTTTTTGTTGAAATTAATGTTTTTTAAGTAATTACAGAATTTTTCTCTTATAATGTGTTTTTCCATATCAGAACAAAACACTTCTATTTTAAGTCATTGCCACAAAAAATGGGGACAGATTAATAAATATCTACATAATAAACAAAAACACCCCTGGTAGTTAAAATTCAGAAGATATTTCCTATGAGGCTGTGACTAATCTAAACAAATCATTTGTATGAGAAGGAACAGATATAGTAATATTTTAAAAATGGCACACTATCAAATCAAGAGGACTGGAGTCCTATCACAAAAGACAAGGAAAAAGAACGTGTATTTTATGCTCCACTGATTCTCCAAACATGGATACCTCTTACAAAGTGTGGTACCTATAGAATGTCTTGTTTATTGTCCATCTGTAAGAAGGCTACTATTCGAATTTCTGCCCTACAAAAAACAGCGAAACCGTTTTCAGGTTACACCATTCATCTGACCTACAGTACCAGTTGTGAAGTAGTACCTATTAACATTCATAAATCCTATCTTGGAACCAGGGACTCTGAACAGTACTGGCTGGGGACAGAAGCAGGTGTCACTGCTACTAAAACCTCCAGAATTTGCAGTGTTACATTTTAATCATAAGGAGACCATTCTGAAAAGCCCTAACTCCCTACTGGAGTTCTAACAATTTTCAAGGTACATCACTCATACTGCTGTGCAGCTAGAGCTCTCTGTTAAGTCTTGAGAGTATGAATTGACACACTTCAGTTTTCTCTCACACATATACCTGCAATTAAAAAAAAACTAAAGAAGTCTCAACACGGGATCTCTGATGAGAAAATATCTAGAAGTATTCATGGAACATTTTTTGGAGACAAAGTTACAAATAAACGGAAGCATCCTATGATGTACCATTCGCTTGGTGCAAAACAGCAAAACCCACTTATCTTCCTTTTAGAAAAAGGAACTAGGTCTTACAAGGGATTAGTTCACTAAAGTGCTTGTAATTAACACTCAGATCTTTGGATAGAAAATGCAGCAAACTGCTATGGTTTCCTTGTAATGCTAGAATTAAGTGTCCTGTAGTGAGTAGATGCCCAGTTGTACAATGAAATACTGGCAAGTCGTACTTGCACTGATTATATGTTTCCTATAAAATTTAATTAATAAAGTCTGCTAAAATTATTGAATTTAAATATTGCATGCTGTACCTCTACGTAAATACTGGCAGTAGGTAAATCTAAAAGATTCTTTGAAGATATTCTGCAACTTTTGGCATATTTTTCCTTGATTCCTTTCAAAATAAGGCTATGACAGTCTGTCTGCACATCTCTGAACAAACAGAGCAGTAATCTTGAAGACAAATACAGCTAAGTGGCTCAAATATAGTAGGTAAAATACAGTTGTTAAGTCTTTGGAAAAACAGGCAATCAGAATACAACAGCCCTAAACAACAGACTTCCATAGAACCTTATGGATCCCAGGGAGGGAAAGTCTTAATCTGGTATTTGCAAATCCAAAGCTAGTCACAAGTAAGAAATCCGGAAAAAATTAGACTGTCTGGTAATGCAGACAAACTGGAAGATGGGACAGAAAAGAGATTGTTGGATTATCTAAATGTATACAGACATTGCACTACCTAGATTACACACTACCAGCTTGTACTCCACCTGGGTAAGAAAACATGTCCAGACGTTTCTAAGGGAAAACATTTCCCTTTTAGACACTCAGTAGTCCTGTACAGCAAGTTGACAGATAAAGCTTTTTCCAAATGACATGCTTAATGTGTGCTGCACAAAAGAGAGACACGTTTTCAGCTCTGCATGCTCTCTACACAATTCAGCTGGGAACACTGGCAGGTTCAGCACCATCTCAAAGAATGGTGCACTATTGCACAGCACCAATTTTTTGCAAAACAGTAAAGTTCTGAAAGAGATGACCCAAACCTTCCTTTTGCACAGGATCCATAGAGAGAAGAAATCTATACTGCGTAAATCCACTTTTCTTTAGGAAGGAAATGTCATAATTAAAATTTAGCTTCCTCATGTCACCATTCTTTTTGCTGGCAATGATTTCACAAGATGAAACTAGAGGATGCTAGGGGAATTTAACATAAATCTGGATGCCCCTTTTTCTACTCATAGAGACGGAAATAATATCTAACTAATTCCTAAGAAATTACCATAAACTGCTCTGTTGAAAAAATACATCATAAATGTATTTTTCAGCATGAAAAGACTTCCAAGCCTAAAATTTGAGTCAAACACAGCATTCTTCTGATGAAGTAAGTTTCACGTGGCAGCCACAAGTAACAAGCCATATTACTTTATGTCCTCTATTTAACAATTTTTTTATTGAAACACTACTGAAGGAATGTGAGTGAAAATACAGGGAACGGTGGATGTAGAATAATAGCAAACTCTCTAGATTGCAAATAACTTTTCTAACTATCAGTGACAACACTTTTTGACCCACTGGTCACTGTAATATCTGTATAACAGAGTCCTTCAATACTGCTAAAATCTACCACTGTAACTGGTAATGGGTTCTTAGGGTCAGAATGTGTATACCTAAATTTATCACATTACTGTTACTCTACATAGTCTATGCAAAGCATGACTGAAAAAAAAAAACCTGCTGCCTATATAATTCTTAAAACAAGCAACTTCAATCCCGCAGCTTTAACATTCTCAAAAAAAAAATTACTAAAAAATGTAGGCACTTCACCTCTGAAATATTTTAACAAAGTAATTTCTTTCTTTTTATAAATGAAGTTAACATTAGCACAGGATTTTGAGTGGTGTTTTTTTGAGGCTTTTGTTGTTGGGTTTTTTTTAATTTTAAACAAATTTTTAAACAACTGGCTAGGAACTTAAACTACTGAAATAAGCAATTAAATATTTACAAGGAACAAAAAAATCATACCTGTGCCCTTGCATGAATTTCCCCAAGGAGATCAGAATATTGCTGTTCCAGATACTTTTTTTCTTTCTGCCAACAGCTTGCTTGCACTTCCATCTCTTCAGCCATTTTGTTAAAAACATCTTCCTGGCTCTGCTGAAGCTCCTTCACAGTATTGGACTTGTTCTTACAAACATATTCTAGGTGAGATATCTGTGTGACAAGTATTTTACAAAAAATTATTTTACCTCTCTAAACATTTTTTTACTTTATTGCATGTATTAAATAACCATTGACTATTTCAGCATAAAATCTAACCTGTAATTTCTTCAACAAAATTGTTAAAAATAAGTAAAAGTCTTTCATGTCAGATTTTCACTTGAATTGTGTAACGAATCAAAATTTGGTTTCAGTTTCACCATCCTTATAACCATCCTGCAGATATTTGTTGCCTTTATTTTAGTTTTTGTCTTAATGGAAAGCCAAGACTTGCAGATATCATTAAGTATTCAAGAATTACAGGAAATTTTAGCTTACAGAACATTTTTGTCACAAGTCCCTTATTAGTTTATGACGTATTTTCAAGAAACGAGGAGATTCACTCTGTGGATATATTTGCAGCTCTCTTGCAAACTAAATGGAGGAATGAACCAAGGTAACAATCATCTTTAAATACACACACCTACACACTTTATTACTAGGAATATCAGAAAGACACCTTCCAAACAGGTGTCACAGAAATGCAAGAGAAAAATTTTGTTCTAAAGAAAGCAGAGACAACACATCTAACAACACTGTTAAAAATCCCTAAAAAGCTGATAAGCATATGAAAAGAGCCCTAGAGACCCCACAGTCAATATCAATAACCATTCTAAATTAAAAAGCAAGAAAAAATAAGAACTTCAAATACTGCCAACAATGTTCACTCCCTTCTCTTCTGTTCCCTTTCCTGCTTTACTTGACAAGGAAAATAGAAATGTACATCAAATCAGCATAATCCATATTTTATCCTGTCCCTCTTCAGTAATTTCAATATACTGCTTGTGTACTTCTGAAATGATAGGCAGAGTTAAAACAATTCATCATAACCAGCCCGGTACATTACTCAGGCCAGAAGAGTGGTCACAATTCCAGAAGATTATAATTGTCCAAAACAATTTTCCTCTTCCTCTGACTCAAAAACAAAATGCTAGGGCAGCCAAGTTCTGGAGTCCCTCTACTAAACTTAGGATTGGCCCAATCAATGTAGCTAGAAAATGAACTGAAATCCTAAACACTGGCATATGTTAGTATATGGAGTAAGTTTAACTTATTTAGAAACACATCTTTTCTTTCCTAAAAACACAGGGATTTCTGGGGAGAAAAGCCATGGAAGCTTACTTACATCAAAATAATTCGGAAAAATACAACTTCCCCCTATAACAAATATTGATGAGTTTTATAAAAACAGGTATTTTCTATTTGTGGTTCTGAATACAAATTTTATAATCCACAAGTTACAATTAAACAAAAAAATCCACACTAGCATTCTTTCAGTATCTCGAAATCATAAACATGTAATTTAAAGATGATATTTTTGGAGGAAGTGCATTTTGTTTCTGTTCTATGGTAAAATAAAGACTTGCTTTATTAGTGTAAATGACTAAGTCCTTTGAATTGCTTCATCAGTAAGATTAATTTATTTTCTTTTAATTAGGTCCCTGTGGCTAACATTGGCTATTACTATTAGCATGTCCTGCACTGAAAGTGGAGCTTAGAGACTTCATACAGACTTCAGTCACATTTACATGCCCACAGCAATGGCATCAAACTGAGTTGTAGACAAGCCATAATTAATGGTATTGAATTATTAACGTCCAAATTCTTTTTGAAATAAGACGAATGTCAGTCCTTTTTAATGATACTGTGATGTGGACAAATGTCACTGAATTTAATAGAGGTAGCTGGTGCCTAAGGACACTTACCGTCTCATTAGCCCTGTTGAGGTCTAAGATCAGGGCATCAACATTCTCCTGCAAGACTACACAAAGCTCAGACCAAGAGAATCTATCTAGGATGCCTTCTGGTTGTTTTATAAGCACACAGCCTGCTACCAAACGCTGGTATAAGCTATGAAGGAAGGTTAGTTTCTCCTGAAACAAAAAGAAAAATTTACTGTTGCATCTGAACAGTGTTAGAATCGAAAGATGTGCATCATATGTATAGTATTATTCTATATATGTAGTCCATACTACAGATAAGATGAACTATGCAGGTGAAAAAAAGCCCAAAAAGCTCATTCTCAGACCTCTTACAAAATTTCTCAATTGCTAATATTTGCAGTCATACATACTGAAGCAAGTGTAAGAAAACATTTTCACAAGATTCATCTAATTAGCTTTTACAAAATTTGTCTAATTAAATATAGTACATAAATAAAGTATATAAATAAAGATCAGTCCTGCAGTGGCCACAAATAGGACCCAATAAAGAAAAACATTTCCATGCTATTATTACATGTAATTTATTTATTCATGGTAACACTTTCAGTTACATTCAAACTTACTCACTTCCAGCATCTGCACAACATTCATAAAATTGTCTGATTGACTTGGCAGCACAACACACCAATGTATACAACTATTACTCTAAAGTCTTTTTAAAACTGTTTTTGTATGGATTGTGTATGAAACTAAATGGCCAGGTGAAATAGTCTTATAGCTTCATCAGTTAAATCCCACAAGGCATGCCTCACTCATTTACACTGATTTTAGTCAGCAGTATAATAAAATAGTGCAAGTTATAAATAAACTTCAGTCACAATAACATGCAAAAGAAATTCCAGCCTTCATGCTTTTAGTACATACATGCAACTTAGCAACCTCAAAAGTCACAAGAACTAAGTTTGTAAACCACTGTAAATGTTCCCATTGTTTTGCGGGGGCCTTGGACAAGGTTTGATACTAAGACACTGTGGATGACAGAGATAGAGAACCAGGGTTTTTCTGAGCTCTTTCCATCACACTTATGTGCACTTTCTCACACTTATTTCATGGCATTTTAGGCAATTAAAAAGAAATTGTAGGGTTTTTTAGTTAAACTCTGTTTCTAACAGCTTGGTATAGTCCACAGGGAAAATCCAGTGTGCCACTATCATTACATTTTTGCTTGAGCTGCGATAAACCTAGGATGATAATTATTCATTTGGCATGAAAAAGGCAATTGCAAGACCCTAAATCAATTCACATGTGTTGAATGCAACCACAGTGCTATAGACATGCTGACTTTACAATACAACCAGACTTCCAGTTTCCTTCACTTTAATCATTATCTGATGTGTGCAACAATTCCAGCTGCTTCATGTGGACCTTATTTAAATACCAGACTGTAAGAGTGGTGGAAAGAATGTTTCCTTTTTTCTCAGTTGGCATGCGTGTCCAAATTTGTGAAAGTAATGAGCTCAATATGCACCACGACTAAAAGTATATCATTGCCATTGCTAGTACTGAACCACTTTATTGGAGTGAAAAAGCAACAAAACTAACATCTCTTAATACATACAAGGAGAGAGATAATAGTTCTGAAACAAGATACTGTGAACTCATTCCCAAATACAGCACACCACAATGAGCTAACAGATAGCAAATAAGAATTTCTAGGTTTTATAGCATACGTGCAAAACTACCTCAGTGCCATGTGAAAGTAATTAGCACATGATTATGACACTATCATATGTTCCAATTTTATAACATTTTTGTTAACTTTCAATTTGAAAGAAAGAAATCAGTTTGTCAGGCATAGCTCTTTAAATAATCAGTTGTTCAAAAATTCAAAATACCAGAATGGTTAAGCTAGTAGTTCTGATATAGAAGAAAGGAAAACCAAAATGTCCTGAGATCCTGTAGGTACTAAACATGCATTTCAAAATATGTATCTTAAAATAATACTTTAGGGATAAATCTGTTAGGACTAAGCATAACCATCTGATGTATGTAAATGTCTAAAGTTGAGATTAAATAAAGACTCTTTGACAGTCATCTTGTCTCTAGTAATACCTCCATATCCTTCTGGTAAGCCCTGGTAAGCTTCTGGATTTCATTTTCAGAATCTGTGGCACGTACTTTCTCCTTCTCCCAGCATTGCTGTACATCCTGTAGTTCCATTTTCAAAGTATCTATTAAAGTCTCTCTGTCTGTACACTTAGTGCGCAGATGACTTAACTCTTTATTGGCATCAGCCACTGTATCCTGAGCCTCCTGTAACACAGAGCAATGGAAGAGAATTTTACTCTGTAGAAAGTTAACTTTGTCCTGTGGTCACCATCTGAGGAAGTAAAGTCATAGAGCCACATGTATTCACAAGATTGGAGGCTAAGTGGATTGTATCTTCCAACACTTGAATTTCAAAATTGACAATAGGCCTTTTCCACAGCTTGTAACTGGATGGCATCAACATGTCTGACTTGAAAAAGATCCAATATGCACTGACCTTTAGAATCCCCTCTACCCCCATGAACGAGATGCTGAATGCAGAGACACAACTTGTTCTCTGCAAAGTGCAAAGCTCTCAGAGGTAATGAAAAGACACATTATTTTCTTAAGTAAATCTCTAATCTGTTACTGCTGGGTTTGTGAGCAACACAGCTGTTGCTCACTTTATCTGCGTGATAAGAAAACATGAGGACTCTCTTCGGAGGCTTGGCCATGGGAAGTAACTAATAATGAGAAATGGTCATAAATACCACCATTACGTTACCAGCACCAAATCTCACCAGGTAAAGAAATAACTCAATACACTACCCTTTTTCAGCCAAAATATTGCTGAGATAGAGTAGGCAGATATACATGCCTTCCTCTCCAACAGGCACTGGATTTCCAGCACAGCTAAAGTTTGCAAAAGGTCAAACTGAAAGCATTTTTTTATTTTTCATATAATCATAGCTTCTTCTACAGAAGATGTAATAGAAAAGATACTCTCAAATTCATCAGAAAATTATTTATTTTATTCTTTTTCATGAAAAGATTAAAGTATTAATGCGATGGTAAATTTCTAATATAAATGTTTTCAGACTGGATCTAGCTTTTGCTCATCTATACAGTTTTATTAACAAAAATTTAAGGAGATTGGAAACCAGCATGTTGCATGAAAACCAGCACTAAATATGTGTAGCAAATTCAGCTTTTTCATGAAGAATACAAGTATCTCTCGCAGTGGATTGCAGGAATTTTAGGTGTCTAACAAAGGTGTTGTAGCAGAAGCAGAAGCCTTATGTCTTCTAAATATAAATTAGGAAAGAAAGTTCAGATCAGATACACCATTAATATAAAGATTGAATGAATGTTGCAGAAAAATGCCGCATAAAAATATGAAGCTACATATCCCCAGCAAAAGTGTCTGAAAAACACTAGATTTTAGTGACATTCTATTTTGGCAGTAATACAATACACTGCCAATTGGGAGATTAAGTTTAACCATGACCTCAGGACTTCCTCCTTCCCTTGGCCATTGATGTAACCAGACAGGACATTACAGAAGTGCTGTCAGCCAAAAACAGGGGGAAAAAAAAAGTTCTTGTTCAGAAACTAAAGAAAAGAGTTCCCAAGTGTCTTTATCAGTTCTCAGGTAGATTTTACTCTAAGAAATTTTATGCTGCATATTGTACAGCTGTTAAAGACAATTTGATGCATTACATGTATTAACCTTTCTGATAAACACAAACATTAACAAAGGAATGCGTATCTTTAAGAAAATATACCTTCATATGAACAGAGGTAATTAAATTTTCCTTTTCTTGAGAAAAACTGTTAAATAATATTACTGATGTCAATTTCAATATAAAACAATATTTTGTATTCAAATTATTTCAGAAGTACAATCATTGAAATGATCAGTTTTGTGGTCTGTGGTGGTAACAAGAATAAAGCAGCATAGCTTCACACAAGCTTGCAAAGTAAACTAGTCTACTCAACAGAATACAATAATATAGACTTATTCTAAGAAAAAGAGATACATTGGATGCAGAAATATACTTTTTGCAGAACTTTCAAATTTTATGCTAAATTTATTAAACATACCTTAAGGTCTTGTCTTAAAGCATACATTTTCTCCTCAGATATCTCAAGTTCTTTTGTCATCTTTTTACACAAAGCCTTCATTTTCTCAAACTGAAACATACAGAGGTCAAATAGGCTTTTACAGAAAGGTTGCATGATCCCTTCAATATAAAGGAAGAATTTCATATATAGAAGCAAAAAACCCAAAATTAATTCCAATTCCTTTGACAGTTTTTGTATTCCATACAATCTAAATTATGTGGTACTACAAAAGCACTAAATAACTCTTTTATAGTCATCTAAGATAAAAGAGTAGTGGCAGAATCCCAAACTGAGTCCACTATCAACTATCTTATTATCTCTCAAAATATCTGACAAGAACACGGACTCTAAAATGCATTTCAAATTGTAATGAATTCAGATTTTGATCTGGGGAGCGGTTTGACGAAACAAGTTTTCCACTCTGTGGCCATTTGTAGAAATTGTCCAGCTATAAGTGTGGTTCATTAGTGAGCACTGGAGAGTATTTACATACTGTAAAAAGCAGCAATGTTTCCAAGCAACATAGTGGCTACTGAACTCTTTGTAGAGTTGCAAGCAACTGACTTAAAGGTAGCTCATGACCATGACATGTACTTTTCACTTTCAAAAAAGACAGCATATCAAAATAATATGTCTTTTTTTTTACATGATGATGAGGTTAGCAATCCGAATGTCTGAAAGAAAGCACTGATTAGAAATGTGTTCTAATATAGGTCATTACAAGCACCTGAGATTTAAGAAGCAACTCAGGAGAAAAATACCCCACTTATAAAATTTACAAATTACCTTGGAAATTAAATTTTTGTTTATTTTTATATTTTGATGTCAGCAGACCGAGAAGAACCCTTAGAAATAATTACAGTAAATTACAGAATGCTATGGGAATATTTCCACTCTTTTTGTTGGTTTACTAGTCTCTTTGCTCTCCCCAAACATATTCTAGTGTCTGCACTATACAGAAAGTCAGAAGCTAGTTATCTACAAAATCCAAGACACTTATATACCTTTCAGTCACACAAATGAACTAGATCACTTAATGTTTAACACAGTAAGTTAAAAATGACACATGACAAGTTTACCAGCATATTTCACATATATGTACAGGTGTACACAAACACTAACAAATTCATCAATACATGCAGCCTTGTTGAAAATATCTATATAAAGAGAACAACTAATAATTGCTCAAAACTAAATCCTTACTATTGTATATTAAAACATCCTGTTTTTATTGCACAGTGCCCTTCATAGTCCCCTTGTGCATTATTCTATTATTAAAAAGTTTTATTATTAAACATTCTCTAACACAAAAAGCCAAAAACAGCACTCTCTGTGGAGGCAGGGGTAATCAAGAAGGACAGAGCACTGCCCTTTCTGTGCACCATGAAGGTGCTCAGTGATCTCTGGCTCTGTATGACAACTTCAGGGTCAGTCATACACAGTCCTACTGGGAAGTCTTGTGGCAGGTCATCTGTTGGTCCTGCTCTGCTTGCGATTTATTTTCCTTGACAGTTCATTCTTCTTTCTGTCAGAACACTCTCCTTGCTTTCTTAGAAGCCACCCCCTTGGTCTCCCCACTGCTGTCTCTGGCACAGTTTCACAACAAAGCACATCACTAAGCCAAAGCCTGCTGAGTCGACTTTTCAACTGTGCTGCCTATCACGTGACATTCCTCCTCCCAAATAACAATTCGCTGTGGGTAATATTTTCCAAGTTACTCTTCAGCTTCCAGAGTTGGGTCTCAGAAGAGTTTCATAATGACTATACACATCGGTTCTCTTATCTCACTGGGAGAGACTTAACAGTGCTTGCTGTTTAAAAAGTATAATCGTTTCCATGGTCACTTATTTTTGTGCCTGTTGAACAAACTCAAATGTCTTGCAGGAGACAGGTTTTTTTCCCATAAAAGGGGCAAAGCTGATATATTTTGCTTTTCTTTTTTTTTCTTTTTTTTTTTTTTAATGTGAGTGATTACACAGACTATACATTTGCAAAACAAAAAACAAAACCTAGAAAATAAGTTATAGTTCTAGCATTTTTACAACCTAACCACACCTTGCCTTTTTGTATTTGCCAATTTTATTCAAAGATAAGCTAATTACAAGCTTGTACAAGAAAAGTTTTAATGGTGCAGTTAACTTCTCTTTACAGCCTTTAAAGCTACAAATTTATAAAACATTTACACACATGAGGATTAATTTAGCCGCATTAGCAATAAGAACAAAAATGCAAGACTGTGGCTTCTCAGTCAGTGAAACAAAATGACAGTAGGACTGTATGAAAACATCTGACTTCTTTCAAGGGTAAGAGTTCCAAAATTGAAATATTTGTATTGTAATAGAAGTATTGTAATGGTCCTATTTAAGTTGAAAGGACAACACAATAGCTCCAAAAGAGATTCCATCAAAAATATACTCTTCTCAGAAAATTACACTGTTTTTTCAAAGTACAATCATTTGCATAACTGATAACTACAACTATAGAGGTTCTGGCATTGTGTATTTAGGAACAGTGCAAAATATGCTGCCACATTCTTAAATTATCATCTTTTAACTAAAATCCTAGATATGAATGGCTTGTTATCCTAAATGTCTACTGAAAATAACCCCAAAAAGGTTTAACAAGAAAACAAAACCAAATTAAACTAGAAAGACAAAAAGCTCTTCTCCCTGTCCCCACAAATGTAAGTGAAACTTCACTGTAGAGCAAGCTTATAGAAATAGTAGTGATAGAGATTGTTTCTTTGGGTATACTTGAAGCTGTCAACCCAACATTGCTACTATTCTGCCCTTTTTTACAAGTGAAGTGCACGTACTGCTGCAGGCCAAATGTTGAACATATACATATAGAACCAAACATGGCATGTGTTACCTCATTAGACATATCTCCCAGCTTGTTCTGGTAAGCTGTCAAGGTACACCTCAAAGTCTCAACGACAGAACAGCTCAGAGGTTTATCTTTGTCGTTACCAGTGCCTGAAGGAAAACAGAGAATCAAAATTAAGCCTTAAAGCTGCAGAGAGAAAACTACTCACTCTGGATGAGATGTATTAAAATTAGGCAAGGCTCCAGTGACAATACAAAACACTGAACAGCAGCCTTGTTTGCCACAGTAGATGCAGCTGAATAGCCACACTTTCATAGCAAATATAGCTGAAAGACTATGTAAAAAAGCTTTAGTACAAGACATAGACCTGCAAATTCTTGACTACATTTATACTTAATGTATTTGGTATGCAGTCTCACAATTAACTTCTACCAAGGTCAAGCCTGTGTTATTCAGTCAGACAAGCCAACTTCAAAACCACACAATTACACACTTTGAAAAACATGTTGTCTGAAAGTTAAATATGTTACACTTTTTCTGACATTATTTTACTGTTGTGACTAAGCATGCATATTACAATGCAGTACTTCATTTACTTAAAGCTTTACTAAGCCAAAAATCACATGATTATATTACGCTTGGAGATGACTTAAAAACATTTTAAATTATCTTGAATTTCATTCCAAAGGAAATAATAAAAAAATTTATTATCTGTCTGCAGAATCCTACATGATTTTTCAATTATAAATATGATGCATCCATTATATACATATTGCACTTATTTATTAAATGTTTAGACAGAGACTTCTGATATGGTTGCCTTAATTAAGGACATATGAACTAGTCTGAGCATTTCAAAGCCCATACTACAATGCGCTAAGAAAGGAAAACAACACTGTAGTGATCAAGAGGTCACAGTATGTCAGCTGATACTCAGTTTTGAAAAACAAACCTTTTTTTTTCCTGGTGTTACATGTCAATGACAGATTATTGACAGATCATTCTGCTCAGCATTATTATTATACTACAGAGCATGTATAAACTTATTTCAGATATTTACAGTATCAACTTATCCATAAGTGTCTTAACACCTTACAAGCAAAAGTAACTTTACCAACTCTAACAGCTGCCTTATTTTGCAAAAGTGAAAAAATCTGAGGTATTTGAAATTCACAGAGGCTAAACAATCATAACTCCCAGCACAACCGAACAATGATAGCGTTTACTGGTGTCACTAAGCAATTTATGCAGAGTCAAATCAAATACTAAACTCAGCCTTTCTTAGCTCTCCAAAATTTTGACAGCTAGATGAGCTGCACTTGCAGGTTGGGGTTTTTTTTTTTTAAGAATTGTACAATTAATGCTATCTAGTAAGAATGATGTTCTACTTAATGCATTGTATAAAAATTATGAGATTTCTCCTGTAGGCTATACATAATGCATCAGTAGGAATCAGTGGAAAACTTAGACATATGCACTGGTCATAAAGTATTGCTAACAGCCTTTCTGAAAATTCTTACAAATAGTTGCCTCTTCTGTCCCGCCATTTTCATAGTACCACAAAGTGTAGAGTGCTATTCAGTTGTACTAGGTGATACTGTTAAAGTGACACCTAGTCAAAGCAATGTATATTCAGTAACAGGAGCAAGATCTGTTCTCCAGCAGACAAGTGAATTTAAAAAGAACACACACACCAGTGACAGACTGCTCTGTTCTATCAGGCACTCCAGTAGACAGATATTTACCACAATTTCTAAAGGTCTACAGAGTCAGAGAAAATAAAAATCTTCTTAATAAGACTCCAGGGTACTCTGAATTCTAGAGATGTCCCAAACAGCAATGTTACATTTAGAAGCAACCTAAAAATTCATAAAATCTGACCTTTTGTGAGAAGCTTAGATTTCACATTGAAGAAAGAGACAAGTGACATCTTACTATAATTTTTATCACTTAACCACAGCTACAGCTATGCACAGAGCTCCAGTTCAGTCTCCTCAATTACAAGACCAACTTCTCACTATTCCCATTAAAGGAACACTTTGCAGTGATCTTGTTACACAGAGAAAATAAACTACTATTCTTCCATACTTGTAGCTCTATAGAAGTGGGAATCCATAACTGTCAATCAGTTTAAAATAATACCTATTATGTCAATTTAGGAGTTATCTTCAACTAATACCTATTAAGTGAATTTAGGGGTTATCTTCCATCCCCCAGTTTTTATTAAGCTGTGTAAATAATGTGTCTCCATTTCTTAAGTCCCAACCTGCAATGCTGTCAAAGAAACATTAATTTACATCATGTGTGCCAAAACTAGACTTTTGCCAGTAAACATTCTATCCTGTCATTCCTTGCCTTTGCTGCAACCCTATTTCTGGGTAGCTCAGTCTGCCAACGGAAATACCAGAGGCAATCTTCCTGCACTGGCTGAAAACAAGCCTATGCCTTTAATACTGATCAAATATTGTCTGTCTTCATACAACTATGCAACAAGCAACATAATCCAAATGGCACTCAAATGCTGCAGAGGTACTGTGTCAGCCATGGGCAAAAAAAAATAAAATACTTAAGCTTATGCCCCATATTGCCAAAGAGTTTGACAGAAGAACTTTGAGAAAATGCCAAGTTCAATAGGAGCCTTGCAGAAAGTGTACAAATGAGTAAACTCTTAAACCTGTTGCTTCAGACTTTCTGCTAGCAGTACTGAGCCTGGCAAGGATAGAGTCAATTTATTTCATAGGGGCCTATGGTGCTGTGTTTTACATTTTCCAATAAAGCAGTACTGGTGGCCTGCTTGAAATGGTGAGGCTAACTCAAAGCAGCTAACACTCTTGGAATTTTATACCCATTTCACATTTTTTCTCATGTTACCACAACCACAATCACTTTTTTCCTAAAATGAAGACAACATTACCTGAGAACAAACCTGTTGCTGAATAACTGCAAAATATGATAAACTGAATAGACACAAACTGAGATCATGTAAGCAGCCTAATAAGAATACCAATGCTGTGGAAAATTAATAAAGGTCACTGAAAGAGGAGAAGATGTGGATTTACGCTCGTTAGTTTGGCATGTATAAAGAACACAAACTTTCTAAAATTCTCTGGATTTTAATCTTAAAAATATAAAGTCTTGTCTTTCTTGTATAGCCCAGTAATCACAGTCCAATTAGCACTGTAATCAAGGAGTTAGTTCTTATAATATTGAGAGATTTTTAAGATCTCATCCCCTTGAATTCAGAGTTGGAAACAAGAAAGACTCCCCAATTAGCTGTGGCTCATGTAGCCCTTCATCTGATGATTAGACTACAAAAATTTATTTAGGATTTTTACTTTTTTTGGGCATCTAGGCATTTACATTTTAAATATAATTACAAATTTTTTTTTAATTTGAAGAAATACTGTTACATAATAAAATCATAAGTACACCAGGGTAATAATATAACAATGAAAAAGCATTAAAAATTAGGTCTCACACTTAAAAGCACAGTAAATGTATAGAATAAATGTCTTAGTCAATGTCTACTTTAATATTAACTATAAAGACTCCATCCACAGCAGAGCTAAATTTTACTATCTGCCTCAACAGAGCCTCTACAGAGTTGCTAAATCTTAACAAAAAAAAAAACTCTTTAAATAAGAGTTTTCAAATTTACCTCAAAAAAAGCAAATTAATATTGAATTTACTGTTACAGAAACAGGCCAAAGTTGTTCTCTCTAAAGTTTACCACCAAGGAGAACAGAAAACCTACCCAAAAGACAATTACTGCTTTAGAAACTGCACTTTGGCAGCACTATCCAGCTCCCTCCAGAATTGCTTAAGTCCCTCTGAGCCTGTGGAACTTTGCAAAATGGTGGAAAACATACAGTCTTAAAGAGCTTTTCAGACTGATATATCTACAGTAAACCTATAGGTATTACCTATATTACCTATATTTGGTAACTGATATCAGTTGCCAAATTAAAAAAAATCAGATAGTCCATGTGAAGAAATCAGTGCATCATAGATTCAAGGCTAGAACTTTAAGGACAAAGAAATCTAAAGAAGTTGTTCCCTTATTGAAATTTAACAGTACCAGGCCCTAAAAAAGGATATTTTTGTGAAGATACCAAAAAATGCATCTGCCTTTAAAGGTGTTATACTACCCACTTATATCTAGTGTTGCTAAAAAGGTCAAAAACATATCATCATGATTTACATAAAATAAACCCATTTGCTTTTTAAGCCACATTTTGCCTGGTTTTTTTCAGTTTACTTTCACTGTAAGTTGGAAGCATCTTGTGTCTAGTACATGATTTTCTAATAGGAAATACAGAGAGATATCTTTTATGCATAATTTTAACAATAATTTTAAAAAGTATACAACTTTCACCCTTAAAAAAATTATTAGCTGGATGCTAAAGTTCAGCTTGTTTATGTTAGTCACTATTTAAAATGTCTAACCAGGCAGTAGTGTGTTAAGCTGATACCATAATTACATAAAAAGCCAAGCAGCAGAGTCACAACCGTTGACTTACAATTAATTTTAATGAAAACTAAGAAATATTTGTTCTGCATTAGATGAAATGGTCCGCAATCAACTGTAAAAAGTATTGTGTTCTATCATGTGTCCTACACAACCTTTTTGAATATATGACCTTTAAGTTGCTGAAGGTTGCCTGAGAATTTGGCTCAGTTCAGGCAAAACATCTGTTCCCTTTGCAGGTATACTGTAAGGACTTTTTTCTCAGTTGGATTTAGAGCACAGCAAGCGAGCCCTTTTCTGACCGATCATATACACCTCAGCATTTGTATATCAAGCTCTGGGCTGACAACAGCAGGTCCACATTCCGTCACCCTTTCTCAGCTAGCAAGGCCATTTGACTGCTGTGAGAACTGCTCCTATCATGTCATCAAATCAAAGCATGTTGAGAAGAGGGAATGCAAGAAGCATCTGCAGAATTCCCACAATGTTGTGACTTTGGAACACTGACAGATGCATCTGTCATTTTATACCTTCAACTAACCTGCTGTCCGCTGGCCTGACATAGCAAAGCTGTCCAAGAGTAACTCCAGCTCTCTCATGTTGTTTTCATACGTCTCTGTTAGAAAGACCTGGTGTTTCTTGGCCTTTATTTGACAGGAGATACAGACAAGACAAGAGGGGGGGGAGGGAAAGAACACATTAAAACAGTAAACACAAGAATACATATCACAATGCTATATCTGTTCCCTTTTAAATTTAAATTCCTGCTACAATTATTATGCCTTTTCTTGAGCTAAGAGAACAAACATGAAGTTACAAATAAGTAAAACAGAACCCTGAAACACACTTAAAGTAAAAGTTAAGGCTTCAGGTACTCAAAAGAAAAACAAAAGATGGTTGTACAAAAATTCAGTCTTGATCGTCATCTGCTTTAAAAATATCTTAATTAACATTAAATTCTGCCCATCTATGCAAGCAATACAATCATTTATTACACCCTACAAGGGCATCCAGAAAGACACCAAACTACTGGCAGAGAGGCTAAAAAAATCCACGATTTGGCACTCTGTCAAATCCCACACCTATTCTCATTGCAAATCTGCCTACTTCTATTACTAATATCTTCCATGTAGACAGTGTTTTCTTCAATACCAAAAACGCATCCTTATGCATGGAATATAAAGAAGCAGAGATCTTCAGCACCTACCACTGAATTTTCTTAAAGAAAGTAGTCCACTAATTGCAGTCTATTGTTCAAATTAAGACATTGACTTTGCTGTCAGGGCAGAAAGGTGTTACAACAAGATTTTTTAATCACTACAGTACTATATCAAATCATTCCTTCAATTTACATCCAAGATTATAACTTGCAGTTTTCAAAGACATGCATCCATAATTCCAGACAAGATTAAGGTCTTTTTGGACATATGTACTTTTAACTTCTCAAAGAAATGTACAGATTTAGCTGCTAATTGGCAAACACAAATACATCTCAGCAATTTATAAAACAAACCCAAAAAACAGCAACAACAAGTGAAAACAGGTTTACATAATATCATGATTTTCTTAAGGTTGAGGCTCAAAGATGTCTCATGACTTCTAATTGCTCAATTTATTTACTTTCTAAATTCTAACACCTATTGAAGTTATTTCCATTTCTGCTTGGTGATGCAAGGTTAAGCTTTTTTTTTTTGAGAGAAATCCTACTGTTTTCTATTATATCTGAAAACTATTGCTTTAATTATGCTTCATTGCATGTCAAAGGATCCAGGCATTTCCTCATGTGTGAGAAACATCCTCCCCAGGAAAACTGTTACATACTCATGGCATGTAACTGTCAGGATGAAAACCCAAGAAATGCATCTAATTCTCTGCAGTGTTCTTCACTACTCAGTTTAAATATTTTATAAATTTGCTTTACTCTTTCAATTTTAATTATATGTACTGTATATCAACTAATATATTATTCATATGTGTATTTCAGTGTTAGGTCCCCTGTAGCATTTACATGCCTTTCCTTGTATGAGAGTTTGTACTACACTTCATAAAGAATTTCCAAACCACTTCTATATATTGAAAAATAACTAGGCTTAATTCTTACTCCATAAAATTATCTATGTAAATAAAGCTTGTAAATGCTGAGATCCAGTGAAAATACTTTATGGCATGTGAACATATTTAAGCAATTTACTCTCATGTATTGATATCATCCTGAAGACATCACATATTAAATATAATAAAATATAACAATATATACCATCTCAATAAAATAAATACCATTTTTACATAAGCCACTCCAGCACAGAGAAAGTCAGGACAAATCTTCTCAGAGGAATGTTTTCCCATGAAAAAGTCAAATTTGAGAATTTTTTTCAAGTGCCTCAACCAATTTTTCATTTTGTCAATATACCATAATTTAGTCAGCATATTCCAGCCTATTCAGTCTTTACCACTTCTCTATGCTTTATTTGCTAACTGCATCTACACTTGCTGAGCTGATTTCAGTGTCTTTCTCAACAGCAATAAAAACCAAAGGGAAATTTCTTAGACTAGCCGGTTTCTCTACAATTGAGCTGAAAATATTTAGCCACTTTCATTTCTGACTTCTATTTTCAATAACTGTTCCTATTATCAGAAACTGAAGAAAAAACATTGTAAACTACAGTGCTGAAAATCCAGACACAGTACAATACTGTCTAATACTGATCTGATTTCTTATGCCTCACTGACAGGCATCTAATAAGAATGTATACATTCCTAAAATCATGGAACAATTTAAACTAACAGGACCTATGGAGGCCACCTGGTCCCACTACTCACTCAGAGCAGGGTGTATTCAAAGGCAGTTCTGAGCCTTGTCCAGTCAACTTGAGTACCCTCAAAGATGCCATTTCAACAACCTTCCAGGCAGCCTGCTCCAATATCTCACAATCCTCACTGTAAAGTTTGGGGTTTTTTCCTCTTACAGGTAATTAGAATTTCGCTGTTTTCTCTCACACTTGCACTGGACAGATCTAAGGAGAATGCAGCTCCACCTTCTCCATAAGCACTCACTTCACGATTCACAACAGTAACTATTATCTCCATAGTCTCCTTCACCCTGAACAAACACAGGGAGTACGCATAATGCTTTACTTTGAAAAGGAAAATGGAGCCACAAGTATAAAGTCAAACATAATCAATTGCAGCTGCCACATTCAGCTATTCCAGGGGATGCAATTTCATCCTTCTCAACAACTCCATCCATCAATACGTTTGTGCAGATACTATTCCTCTGAGATTTCTTCAAATGGGAAATCAGCTAACAAAACTGCTAAAGCCTTTACTTGAGGAGAGTTTGTTTCACAATTAGTAGAAACAAGTGGAAGAACATTTATGAAAAAAGAATTTGCTTGACTTCCTGCACAATGGACCATTCCTGACCTTGGAAATGACCCTTGAAAATGATCTTGAAAATCAAAGTCAGAAGGTCTGTATGGACACGCAGGCAACTCCTGACTAAATTCAAATATTAATAGCAAGCATAAGGCAGATCAGATATAGTGACCTGGGAAAGATACAGAGATGTTGTTCAAGCCTAGAGCGATATGCTTAGGAATGACAAAATCCACCTAAAGTTCAATATGGCATGGGATGTGAAGAGCAACAGGAAAAGCTTCCTGAAGTACATCACCAGCAAAAGGAAATCTAGGCAAAAAGAGGGCCCACCGCTAATGAGGCAGTGATTTGGTGACTAGGATGCAGAAAAAAACATCTCCATGCCTGTTTCACCTCAGTCTTCACTGGTAGAACCTGCCTTCAGGAATCCCAGATCCCCAAGATCAGTGGTAAATTCTTTTGTGAAGTTTCCATGGTCAGTTGAGAACTTAAAATTCCCAAAATATATCAGAAGTGTTTCCTAAACTTCCTAAAGACAATTCCCTCCTTTACAAAATGTTCCAAATTGGAGGTGAGAAACCAAATAACATGGGGCAAAATCATTTTTCCTGCACCCAGAATAAATGCTGAATTCTACCATATATAATGCTTCTCTTCATATGGTTAAGAAGATTCCTATTATGACAAAGTAACACTTGAAGACAAGAGCCTTCTAGCAGAAAATGTGCTTGGCAACATTTATTTAACCACCAATTTCAAAACACAATCGCACTTCTAAAGAGATTAAATAGAAGCCTAGCATTTCTCATAAATAGTACTGCAGACCTCTTCAGCAGACAATCTTCTTTCCAAATACTTCATATCTTTATCTGTAAAGGTAATCACAACACTGAGGAAAACCTGCTACTTATAAAATTATTCCACTCACTGTCAAGATTGTGTTAGTCTTCCAGAAAAAAGGTATTTTTATTTATCTGGGCAATTTCCTACTACCTTGCTTGTAGACATGTCCTCCTTAACTACCAGAATTCAATTTTGGTATCATTTCATCATCTGTTTCAGTACCGAAATTATTCTCATTGGTCTTTTCAGCATTTTTCAAAGCCATAGTTGACTAAAAGAAATACAAACTCTATGCATACTTCTAGGACAGCCCACGTGACCTGCTGCTGCAAATGTGCATCTGCATCTCAAATTCAATAATTTTTAAAATATAAACATGTAGGCAGGCATTTGAGGCCTTATTTTGACAAAACCCCAACAGTAATATACAAGGAACTGGGGTCTGGTCTTACAACAAACTCATTATTCCTGAGGAATTTTCTTTGCTTTGTTTATAGGCAGAATGGGCTCCTGTGGGGCTCTCTTGCACATGGACTAATTCACCCACTCAGCTTGCAGTACAAATCCCATATGGTGATGGCAGAGTAAGTGCCAAAGCCAGAGCTATCCACACATCCACCAAGAAACAGTATGTTCAGATACTCCTTGAAAAACTCTTATGTAAATTCTTTCCAGAAGTATGTTTACTAGGTACAACCTTGGGGGCAGCAAATCAAAGCATTTAGAGAAATATGTTCCAAATGACTACTCCAGAATTCACAAAAACTGGGTTTTACTAAAGAGATGTTCAGTAAAGCAGAATAGTGGCACAAATGTTAAGCAGTCAGGCATAAAATGCAGTATAAAAACCAAAACAAAAGAAAACCTTCAATGCCAGCCTCCCTTCTTGGGCTACTACTTATTCGTGCTCAAGTTATCTGATTTTTGAATACTTAATAGTTTCTTTATTTTCTTCTACTAGCTAGAATATTCCAAATTCTATAGAGGGGTCTCTCCTTGTGTAAATTAAATGCAATCTCTCAAAAAACTCAATATCACAGTCTTAACTACCTGAAATAAAATCAATCAAAACGCCCAAGTTTTATTGGAGCTATTCTTGTCCTCCAAAAAGAGATTTGTAACAACCTTTTGGGAGAGAATGTTATGAAGTATCTCTTTGGGCTTACGAGTTTGCTTTTTTTTCAAGTCAGAAAAAGTTTTTTGAGAATTGCAACTTCAAAAGCATTTCCTAGATGCCTGCCTTCCAACACTGGGACATCACAGCTTGAACTCGGTGACCTCTGCACTTTCAGAATAAATTACAAAACTAGTTCCTTTGCAGAAGATCATTTAAGCACATGCTTCAGATTGATTAGCTTTCTTAAATTAGGAAAAAAACAGAAGAAGCATCTGGGTAGGGACACTCTATCCCTATGCTAAGGCATGAAAAATAAGAATCGAGGTAACAAAACACAGTCATTAAAATTAATGAAGACAGTGCATCGGGGTTTGTGTTTTTTTAATTTGAAAGAAAAAGGTCTTTCCACAAAAACATGTCAGGATGACTTTTACATCTTTGCCATCATGTACCAGTTTCTATTTCACAGAATTTGTATAAAAGAATCATAATCTTCAGGGTGATTCATTATCTGTTCAGTCAATACTTAAGACACATCTCTTAAAGAATAATGGTTAATGTATATGTTCAGGAACTAGATTCTCAAATGCTTCTGTTGTGATGTCCAGCTTATAATAACCTACAACGCTTTTACAGTAGAAGACATGATGTAAACAGTGCATGACTGTAGGCATGGCTGTAAGAGAAAGATTTATATGCTGTGTATAATCTGTTATACCCCTAATACAAAAATTATCCTGGCTGTGATAGAATCTATACAAGTGGGAAGAAATGTTTACACACTTCTTCCAAATTAAAGAAGTTTATATTAAAATACAGTATTTTAATTATTTCCCTTTCTTAATATGTATTCTGGTGGGTTGGAAAGTTCCACAAATTTCAATATCCATTTCTCATAAAATAAAGGTTTCACAACTCCTGCTTGTCTGGTACTAAGATCATTCAACACTAGGTGCCAGAAATGTAATTCTCTTGAGTAACTTAAACTACTAAAGACACCTTTTAGTCCTTCTTGTGGGGCAGGAATACAGCTGAGGCTGTTTCAATTTAAAACAAGTCCTGAATCACAATGGCCATTCTTCCAAATTCCTATTCTTGAAGCTTAAAACGTCTAAAAACCCCAGCTAAAAATAATGATAAGCTTGAGACCAATTTCCCCAGAAAAACATAACGAAAATCTTGAGAGCCTGCTCATGCTGAACATTCATATGCAATTTTGTTTGATAGCAACAGATCCTATCACACTTGATCCATGCAAATTTCTGGCAAACTTCGGCCACATGCTGATATTTAAAATTACAAGCAGCATAACTACTTTACTATATGTTCAATGGATCCATTAAGGAAAAATGTACTTTTTCAAAAGTTTCAAAAAATAAATTTGGTATATTTTCCAAATATTTTACAAAAAAAACCCCATTAACTTGTATAGTAACAGTACTGAGAGAAACCAATTTAAGATTATCAGACTGAAATGGAAGTATTCAGGATGTCTAATAATACTACAAAATATAAGAAAGTAGTTAACCAACCAAGAAAGCAGGAGGGGGAAATTAAGGAATGAGAACACACTGACATTTTTACACAATTTTAGTTTGGGTATAGGGAAACCTAATAACAGTATATTGCACGTTATCTCTACTTAGTTTTTGCCATAGAGTTCTGCTTTTTGACTTTGGGAAGAAAAATAACAAAAAAATCCATTCAGACTGAGTAAACAAGACCACACATGGGTATTCCTGCACTCCAACCAAATACAAAAGTCTTCAGAAAATACAAAGAGCCATCCAAGGTGATAAAAATCTAATCCTACAGGGGACCACTAATAAAACTCCTCAGAAAATGACTATATTTATTCCTGTTCAAGACAGTCTTGTGGTTTAAAATTATTCCAGCAAAACAATTAAATAAATAGGCTCTATGAATATGACAGTTCTTTCAACTGGGACAATCTGTTCTGCTTTTGCCATTCAGTAACATAATGTTCATTTTGAATACACTATTTAATACTATTGCCATCATTAGAAAATTTGAACATGAACAAAATCTTGTCCTGAATTCTTGTCAGGCATAACGTACTTTTACTAAGGAAATTTTCTTTGTATTGCCTTTGCGCCTCAGAAAATGACTTTTTCAGGGTGACTTAGGGCAACAAGTGTCTGTTAATACTTTAATGATTGCATTGAAGAAGCTGTGTTCCACCAAAATGAAAAAGGTTTTTTAATTTTATTTTTTTATTTATTCATTACCAATCTACTCGGGAAGTGGATAACACTAAGGCAATCTATGGAATAATTTCATCAACTAAATAGAAGACACCAACAAATCTGAAGACTTTCTAGTGCAAGTCTCTGCTCCTACTCACTGATACCAGTAAGCAGCAGGGAACAGACCACGGTTACCTTCAATACTTATAGCTCCAAGAAAAAGAAGAGAAATTTGCAACTTTACATTGGCTATGTACAGAAATATTGCAAATGCTACTACACAAGGAAAATAGAGAAGGTTTTCTAGCTCATAGTCACAGCATCATAGAATCATAGAATGGCCTGAGTTGGAAGGAACCTTAAAGATCATCTAGTTGCAATAGCCCTGCTGTGAACAGTGACATCTTCCACTAGACCCAGAGTCCGATCCAGCTTGGCTTTAAATACTTCCAGGAATGGGGCAACCACAACCTCTCTGTTGTGAAAGCAACCTGTTTCAGTGCCTCAGCATCCTCACAGTAAAGGGTTTTTTCCTTATATGTAATCTAAACCTTCTTTCAGTTTGGAACAATTTTCTCCTTTCCTGTCACTACATGCCCTTGTGAAAAGTCTCTCTCCATCCCTCTTGTAGGCTCCCTTCAGTACTGGAAGGCCACAGTTAGGTCACCCTGAAGCCTTCTCTTTCTCAGGCTCAATAATCCAAATTCTTTCAGATTTTCCTCATACGAGAGGTGCTTCAGCCCTCAAATCATCTTGGTGGCCCTTCTCTGAATTTGCCCCAACAGGTCAATGTCCCTCCTGTTCTGGGGACCCCAGGGCTGGATGCAGCACTCCAGGTTGGGTCTCACCAGAGCAGACTAGTGGGGTAGAATCATCTACCTTAACCTGCCAGCCACACTGCTTTTGATGCAGCCCAGGATACAATTCACTTTCTGAGCTGCAAGAGCACATTGCTGGGTCATTTCCAGCCTCTCATCCACCAGAACCTCCAAGTCCTTCTCATCAGAGCTGTTCTCGAACTGTTCATTCTCCAGCCTGTATTGACACTGGGGGTTGCTCCAACCCTGGTGCAGCACCTTGTACTTGGTCTTGCTAAACTTGATAAGATTTCCCATAGCCCCATTTCTTGAGCACATCCAGGTCTCTCTGAATGGCATCCCATCCTACTGGTGTGTCAAACACACCACTCAGCTTGGTATCATCTGCAAACTTCCTCAGGGTGCACTCAATCCCTTCATTTACACCATTAATGAAGATATTCTGAGATTTTTGCTTTGACCCTATTGTTGTAAGACAGGATGGAAAAACTCTTACTCAAATTTGAGGTGGGTAGAGACTGTAGAAAGGCCTCAGCTGGTCATATAAAAGGACAAAGATTTCAGCAAATAATCCTGCAAAATACATCCAACGCGCCAAAAGCACACTGAACCAAAAAAAAAAAACAAACAATAAAACACCTCTGTTTTGTCACCTTCAACTAAAAGTCATTTTCAAACAATTTTTACAGTCAAATGCTTGCATGAAAATACCATGAAATAGAAATAAACAATCTTACAATGGTAGCTAATCAAGCTCAGGAAAAAAAGCTTGGGTAGAAAGAACATTCTTCACATGAAATCATAATCCATATCTACAAATTGTCTTCTTCATTAGGAATGCAAGCACAAGAGACTCTTGACTCAGTCATTCTTTTAAAATAATTGCTTTCTGCAAATAACTCTTCATTTTAGTATATCACTTAAAACACATTTTTGACTTCTCCAGCGTATTACGTATATTTACTCATATTTTACAAAAGTAACATGAATGAAATCAGAGTAACACAAAGGCAGATTTATTCCACAGCTCAACATAGCAAATGCAGATTATTTTCACAGTATGTTTAAAAAACTTCAAACATGGGGTGCCACAGGCCTTTTGTCTTACCATTCCAAGTTCCTCTTGTAATTCTCTGCAGATTTTTTCAGTATTCCCTAGTCTCTCAGAGAGGTCTTTAATTGCCTTCTTCTTTTCCTCAATCACTTCTTTCATATCATTGTTTGAGGAGCAATACTCTCTTTCAAATCTGGAAAGTTTCAACATTAGAATACTTTTATCAAAAATACTTATATCAAGTATACTATATCCTTTTAAAAGGTAATCTGTAGGTATCACACATAACATGTTAGCACATCATACTGCTTCTGAAGCTGCTTGCCTTACGTTTTTGTAATTAAAGAAACTTATATATTCCTTCTAATAAAAACTTTTCAGTTATGGTTACCTCACCTCATTTTTCATGAATGGGTCATGTAACATGGTGGTGGGAGGGGTCAGGTATGGTCAGAAGTTTCCACAACAAGCAGTCTCATGTGAATCATCCACTTTTTTTCCCAGTACTTGCCATTAGTATTGTTGCTGTTAGTTTGTCGTCTTATTTCACTACTGTTTCCAGTAAATTGTTCTTACCTCAACCCATGATCTTTACCTTTCGTGTCTCAAATTTTCTCTAGCTCAACACAGAGCGAAAGGCAACAGAGGTGGAAGTGGTTGAGTGACCAACAGTTTCGAGTGTTTCAGCAGGAACACTACATTGGGAAATACTATTTCTAAAGCACAGCAATTCTATGCAGAATGTCATGACTTCAAAAGCAGATTATCCAAATTTTCAAACAGTCCTTGCAGTGTATCGGTCCTCCCAGTACACAGTGGGAAAACTACAAATCCAAAAGGCAGCAGATAGGAGACACAATAAGGGAAAGGAACCCAAGGAAAAATTTAGAAAGATTGCCTGAGCATGAAGGGATGGCATCAGGAAAAGTCATCTAGAATTCACGTTTGCAAAAGATGACAAAGACAAGAAGATATTTTACCACTGTCCTAATGTAAGAAAGAAAAATATGGACAGGCTTCTATATGAAACAGCTATTTTATCAACAGCAGACAGAGAAAGTCACCACAATCAATATCTTTATTTGCCTCAGTCTTCCCAGACAAAGTCTCCTCCCAAGCTTCTAAAGGGCTCAAAAAGGAAAACAGCTGATAGCAGTAGGTGGGACTGGGGTCCTATCCAACTCTGCCAAATTGCAAAGCCTTGTTTTAAAGGGAAAATGAATGCTGCTACAAGAGTTCCCTAAAGTGATGCGGCTGGCAACTGGCTGGGCAGGAGCTATGCTTAAAAAGGACGTGGTAACTGGTGCACAGCCACAAATCAGCATACAAGTAGAGATAGCTAACAGCATCCTGGGTTGTATTAATAGTAGAATAGCGAGAAGATCAAGGGTTAGAGAGGAGATAACTTCAATGTGTAACAGGCCCGCCCAATATCTAAAAGTAAGTTATTGAGAGGATACAACCAGTCACTCCAACAGCAATGCCGGCTACAGAACAAGAATAGAACCCGAAGACGTTCAGACAACAAGAAACATTTTGCAACTTAATGACAGTCAAATAGTGGACAAAGATCCCAGAGAGATTGTATCTTGCCTATTTTCCAGGTTTTCAAGACCTAACTAGATGAAACCCTGAGCAGTCTGATCTCATAGATGATCCTAATTTGAGAAGCAGGTTGGACTATAGATCTTCTGCAATTCCTTTCAACCTGAACTATTCTTTGATATAACTATCAGCAACAGAAACAACCAGATGTCACTCATTCCTTTGTCTCTTCTCCTATCGCTCCTGTCTCACTAGAATTGAAAGTAAAGCAAAGGGCTCAAAGTTCTTCAAACTCTGAAGCTTTTGAATCAATAATGTTACTTTGTGACTTTGATTTCTTTCTTACAGATCAAGGTGTCTTTTTAGCTGAAGGAGTACTTCATCAGTCCCCCAAATACCTATCTGCTTCTCCATCAGCCTGGCTGATATTTTGCATTAGCTGCGGACAGTTTCTGCTTATCCTTCTAGAACTTGCCAGTTTCAGTTCCCCAAAATAGCTTCTATTCTCTCTAGCTTTCAGAAACACAGCTAAAGCAATTCCAAATTATTCTATGTCATGCTCTCACTCTTCAAGAAAAGTAAATTCACAGAGAGACTGAAATCCCATGTTGCTTCCAATTTACATAGTGCTACCGGCTTCGGTGCTAATTAATAAATTATGCAACCCAGAAAAGCCTGTTAGCTTCATTTTAGTTATTACAACTATCTCTTTCTGTGAGAAAATACAAAATTATGCAACCCAGAAAAGCCCGTTTGCTTGGTTTCAGTTATTACGACTATCTTTTTTCCTGAGAAAATAAATTCTCACGGCATTATATAGTGTCCAGCTTTGGTATAGCGTCCAGCTTTGGTATTATTCATGTACATCAAGTCCAGCTAAAGAGACATATAAGTGTTCTAGCACAACAAATGAAAGTCTCTAAGAATTTAATTTGGCTAAAGCTTAAAGATGAATTTGTGCAACTCCTCTAGAAAAAGCAAAAATATGTTTGGATGCCAAACTATGGCTTAAAAGAAAAAGCCAAGATCCTGACATTGTCTGAAGTCCAAGGACCAGAGCCTTCAAAGTGTAAGTAGATCAAAGTCTCTTGTATTCTCTCTGAAGGTGTCCGGTGGAAGTAATAACTGATATTCACCAATGTTACTGAGACTTCTATGCTTCAAAGAATAAAAAGGGCACTGGAAACTGATGAGGCAGTACATGCCCACCCCACATAATTATCTTGAGGGAACTGAGTAGATTGATGTCCACCTCAGAAAAAGCTTGACCTTCACTACCTATCTTTATAGAGGTCTGGAAATTTAGGTGTCTGAACTAAGAAAATAATAAGGATAGGCTGCTCACATTACTTCAAGTTCTACTAACAAAACCACTAACTGTTTTAACTATGTTAACTTTGACAGAAAGTTTTGCATTTCTGTGAAATTACAGAAGACAATTTGCTCTCAAAAATTCAGTTGGCAAGAGCTGCTAGGAGTAATTGTCTGAATCAACACATGATTGCAAGTAGTGAAAAACACTGTTTGATACATCTATTCTGAAATCCAATTAACATACAGTGAGTGTGCTAGATGTTTCAAGTAGGCATAAATTCTGTTTTATACCAAAAAAACCCTAAGATAGGGCAAATTTGCTTCCTCAAAAAAGAAATACTGAACATAACCCTCCTGTTTAGAGGACAATGGCAAGGATTTTTAAGGTTCATGTTGTCTTTTAGAAACACAAGTACTTACTTCTTTGTAAGCACTAATATTGACACTCCTAAGGCAAAAGGTACCATAACCGTAAAAACTGTATTTCAGAATCTTAGCTGCAACAAATACACATATTCAAGTATTTTCTGCAGTGATTCCAAACAAATACAGTCCCTAAAAATCCTGCTTTTTCTTCTTTGAGGATAAAGTTTTTCTTTAAGAGTTCTTCCCATATTTCAGAAGTATAACTTTTGAGGATCAAAAATAGCCTAGAAAAAAATTCCTTTAGTTTTCAAAGAAATAGCTTCATACATCTAGATAAAAGATTCTCACAAGGAACAAAACATTACTGAATGCACAATGTAATTCCCTATCTAACCATTATCCTTATATTTGTCCGAATATTATAAATCAGAAAAAAATCTTTACAAGTTTCTCAAAGACTTAACTGGAAAATTACTACTTATGAATGTTCA
This sequence comes from Serilophus lunatus, assembly GCA_013399895.1. NCBI lineage: Eukaryota > Metazoa > Chordata > Aves > Passeriformes > Eurylaimidae > Serilophus > Serilophus lunatus. Next base: position 151,758 of record VXBA01002334.1, on the reverse strand, counting down.
CAATTTTGAACTAGTTTAAAAGTTTAAAAACAGATCTTAAAAAAAATTGTAATTGTTTGGAAAATTCCTAGACAGATGTTCAAGTTACCATTAAAAATGTTGCTAATCAGCTCACATTTTATCACTACTACCACCTGTTGATTTTCATGACAGTCACACTAACAGCTCCCTGAATGACTGAAGAAAGCCATGCTATGGCAGCCACATTGACAAGAGAAAACAACTTTTTCTAGACTGAAAACTACTCCAGCTTAACAAGCATGAGTCAGACAAAAAAAAAAAGAAGCCCCATGTTGCACTTGAGCATGATGAATTTGGCTGGTCTAACCTCAAAAACATAGATGAACCTTGGAATATTAAATCTTGGAAGAAATGATTCAAGAACAAACACTGGAAGAACACTACCTCAAGAAAATTTTCGTAACATTAATTTTTTAATATTTTCTGTACCACTCAAATAAGGAATCCTACCAGAAAGAAAAATCCCCAAAAGACCAGACTAAACCCTAAAAAGCCTAATCTAAAACGCAAAAGACAAATAGTCCATATTCTGTGTAAGAATATGAAGTTACATACAAGAAAAACTCACACAGTGCAAAGTAGCCTGTTAGTAAAACTACTGATCCAACAGCCATTTCTCCAAAAAAGGCTGTTTTGAACAGAAAGGAAATAAAGGAATAGAATGTCAAATCAATAGTATAGGGATTCTCCAGTTAAGGATAGGGAGAGAACTTCATATTAGTTTAGTGTTGTGTATTTGCTAACAGAGAACTCACAGTGAAAGCAAAAACAACCAAGCAGGATGAGATTACAGTTTAATTAACTGATGTTATTTTAGTACCATAGAGAATCTTGAAATATACTTACTCAGTTTCACAGCTGAGAAGGCTGCAGCCTTCCTGAAGCATCACTTTAGCTTACTATCATAATGTATATCACACGTTTTCCAAAATTTTTATCATAAAAATTATTTCCTTTTCTTTGAGAAAAAAGGTTCCATTTTTTTATGTGACTCTGCTTTACCTAAATGCATAATCTTACATTCACACCTTTTCACCTTATTTTAATGAAGACCTCTAAGGTGTTTATAAAATATAAACAGGTTTCAAACATACAACTAAAACATCTTTGTAAGCATGAATATAGAAAGACTCTCCTAGGCCACAAACTTCCTTTTCTGTAGGGAAAATGGTTTCTTTTTTATCCATTACTGATTGTATAAGTAAGTCATCATAAATACCTATGCATACAGACCGACATAACACTAGACCGGAAGAGATGATAACTCTGTATTATCCAACCCATTCTACTACCTCGAGTCTCTTCCCACATCCTCACTGTGTTCTAACCACTTCACGTCTTCTTAAACTCACTCCTTCCCTAAACTTAACTATCTTTTGTTTCACCTACTCAGTTCTCTGTCTTCCAACACCATTCCTCTTCCTGACATTTTCTCACCCCAATATAAACTTGATTCAGCCAAGGAAGAAGACTTAGTACAATGCATCCTATATCTGCCAGGGGAATATAGCAAAGACATTCTTCCAAAAACCATCTGCTACCACAGATACAGCAGATTGTGCTGAGCAGCTGATTGTGCTGTGTGTAATTTCATCTGCTCTCATGATTTCATTCCTTTTTCTATTTTTTGTTATCTAGTTAAAATTTCCACAATCATTCAAAAGCTAAAAATCAAGATTATCCACTATAAATTATAAACAACTTCTAGACAGCAGTCTTAAAGATTCATCTAGCTCACTGAAGTGAAAAATAATGTTTTCACAATAATGGAAGGGTACCCAAAAGAAAAATCTGTTTGAACCCTGCCACATACAGGAGACAGAACCCCATTAGAACTATCAACATTTTTACTTCGGAAATAATTATAAATAACAGATCAGTTATTTTCTTTACCAGCCCATAATATGTGTAGCTATTAATATGAACCTGTTATTAATGGAACATAAGGTTCTGAACTTTGGTTTGGGAAATTACATCAGATTTTGTTGTTCTATACTGACTGAAAACTATATAAAATGTAAACTCTAAGTGGTAATCAACCTGCTTTCTACCACTTTAGAATTAATTTTTAAAAGGAAACTTACATATTGAGTTTTTCCAAGTTTGTTTGGGCATTGCATTTTTCTCTCTCATATGCATTTTCTAACTCTTTGAACTCCTTCTTGATCATTTCTAAATCTGAAAGTGCTTCTGCTCGTTTGTCTCTTTCCACATGTACAGTTTCTTCAAGTTCTTGAATTCTTAACTACCAAGTGATAAGAAAATAATTAAAGCAAGTTAGGAAAGATTATGATCTTTACTGCTGTTCTATGGTCTGTTCTGTTTTACAGGAAAGTATATTCTATTCATTCTATATAGAAGCATATACACATAAAAAACATTGAACACATGTAAAAAAGTAGGAATACATAAAGTTCAAAACAGAGACCAATGGATATGCTTACCAAAAGTACCCTCTGTTCCCATTTGGGAGTGTCTAGCTTTTCCCATTTTCAGTCACTATGATTGCTGAAGATTTATAGGAAAATTCTATTTTTCAAATAGACTCATGAAAGTCTGGGACTAACAATAAAGGTTCTCAGAACAAAGCACACTTCAAGCTTGTTCATGTACACAAACAAGGAAGAAAACGTCATCAAATATTCATCCACAAAAGATAAGTCTCTCACTTTAAGGAATGTTATCCTCCCAGTTCCTTGGTATGTTGCAAAAATAGAGAGCAAATTAAGCATACTAAATCTTTTCTACTAGTTTAATCATCCCTTTTAAAATTTAAGTGCCTATACATACTGAAGATCATGAAAATAAGAAAATAACAGACTGAAGAATGGCAATACCAATTTTCATTACTCAGAAAATAGGGGGGGAAAGAAACAAAAATTCCTTCATTTTTCTCACAGTTTTTTGAAAGTCCAGTATGAACTTGTTAGTTACTACGATATTACCAAGTAATCACCATTTAGCTTTTTCAACTTTTTTTTTATAAACCATAACTGCTTTATTGAGTTAAACAATGTGTGATACAATACAAGAATTTAATATTCATGCATATATACTACATTTATTTATATAACCAATCTTTACTGGTAACTGCAGATATCATAACTTTGAAGCTGGAATGTACTCTGAGTAATTAGATTTGAAACTGGAGTTTCAGGATGCATTAAGCTCTTGCTGCTAGAGAAGCTGGATGTATGCATTGTATGTTCACATTGCTCTAAATGCTGATTCAAAATACACAGGGCAGAATATTTAAACAGTAGTACAGTACTTAATTATTGTGAAACATTTCCCTCGTCCTCACTATTTAAATGCTAGTAAGAATTCTCAAGCTTACAAATGTGACATCCATTTTATTAATTATTCTAATAACTGTAAAGTTCCCTGAATAGCAGATATTCTTCTATTCTCTCATTTATTAGCTTTAATAATTTTGACAGTTATTGCAAAAAATCTATTCAATGCTTTCAGTGGGGCAAGTAAGTGGTCTTAAAGTTTTTGGAACATTGTACCTTCACAACTTCATCAAATATCTTACTGTAAACTTGTACAAAATATTCAACAAAAAGTTTACCTGGATGATCTCTGAAGTGAAATTGGCTTCTAAATATGCTGCTCTTTCTGCCTCAATGCTTTCTTCCAGTTTCTTTGTTCTCACTGCAGCTGCCTAAAAGTATCATTTTGAAGACATTGAAGTCCAGAAAGATGACAACATGACAAAGTCTATTCAATTCATTAAATACATTAGGACTCTATACACCAGCTTGATATATACCCTGCACTTCAAAACTGTGAAAATTCACGCCAAGAAATACATATATAAATAATCTTTACATATAGAGATAATTAAATTAATATTTTCTATTTAGCTAAATAAATTGACATAGCATGATGTCATTGTTGCATTTTTTACAATCAAGAATGCTGCAGCTGGGGTCAGAAAGCAGAAAGACCAATTTACATATGCTACCTATTCCCTAACTATTTACTCACCTGAGGGAACATAATCACACTCTCTATGTTCCAAAAGACAATGATGTATCCATATAACATCTACAATTTCACAATAAGGCATGAGGCACATGAAGAGAAGATTCATCAAAAATATGTTGGCTCTGGTATCTAATTTCCAGTTAAGGTACCCAGAACAGATTGCTTTGTAGTTTTAGACTAGTCACAGTTTTCCTGCAACAAAAATCTCTGAACTGTTTTAAAGCACTAAGTAATTGATTTTGGAAAAGTAAAACAAAGCAGCAAATACGTGAGACTGTATCCTGACTCCGAACATTTAAAAGAAAAATATTAATAGATATTAAAATAAAAGCTTATGGCATTAAATTTAAACTTTGCATCATCACACACACAAAGGAAACACAAACACCCACAAATACAGAAACCTCAGTCCTAAGAAAATCATGACATTAAAGGAAGAGAGGTAGGAGCAGGCAGACACCCATAAGAAGCGCCAACATAGCACTCCTTTGCTGTCTGAAATAAGAATATTCTATTTAAATAGTCATATTTGCCGATTTCCTTTGTTTCAGCTGTCACAAGTCACTGAAGAATTAACTTGTAGAATTAGCATGCATATAAAAACAGAAACACTGCAAAAATTAATGTTTCAGCTACAGACATTCCCAATGATCTCTGGAACAGGAGAAACAGCTCCTACTTACAAGCAGGACAGTGTGTCTAGCCTACTGTAAAAGAGTTATGCTAGACGCCAAGCAAAGAAGAGCCAGACGTACCTGACAGGTATGCAATAGAAAGTATTCGAATAGATACAAGACAGTAGATTCAAGAATAGATTCAAGACAGTATACATAGAAAAACTGTATTAGAAACCAGAAATTAAACTATCTGCTTGGCAGATTAAGTATCGTCTTACAGATCATATCCCCATACAAAGGCATGAGAAAACAGACTTTTTCAAAACTGCGGTTTCTTTACAAAGTTAGGAATATCAATGTCCCATTCTTCCTTTTGAAGTTTCTCTTCTAGAGTTTGAGTCTTCAAAGCTTTGCTTCATACCAATATTCTGTTACAATTTTGATTTTTAAAATCTTGTTTAAATTAAGTCACTGGATCTTGAATGAAAAAACATTTTATTTCTTCCTCTTGGTCTTTTTGTTAAGACAAATTGCTACCAGGGTTCTGACAGAAACTGACACTAATTTCTCGTATTGTTAGAAGGCAAAGATGAACCACTGTCTTCCCAAAAGTTTCAGGCAAATCTTAATCTTATCTTAACAGCATATAGACTGTACCCCAAAGACTCAGATGCTTAAAAGAGCTTGCAGAAAAATTACATATGTGAATTGAGGAAGTCATGTAGATGCTGACTGAGACTTGTGGGGCAACGAATATTCTTCTTCCTCTGTTCTATGATTTGTTTGCTGAAGCTTATGGTTCACCATACATCTAGCAAATATAAACCAAGTCAGATGCCAACAAACCAGTGAGAAATTAGTCAGAAAACAAAACTTTGTGAGAGGTATCAAACCAACCATTAGTACATAAACACTGCTAAGCAATATAGAGTTCATATAAAGAAATACAGATTGCTCTAAGGAAAAGATTCTTGGTATTTCTATCTATTGAAGCACACATCAACCATAAAAATTGCACTTGGATACTGAACTGAGTCTGAAGACTCAGTTGGGAACAACACAGCTCCAACAAAATACTACACAGAAAATCTACTCTATTTTGCTAGTAAAGGTTCAAACAGGCTCTAGTTATATGCACTTCTATTCACATGAATCACATGAAAGGTGGAAACAGTATCCTTACTGAATCACATCTTAAAACTTTATACAAAACTTTATACAATGCCAGTCTACAAAAAAGATGGGAGAAAACAACTTACAACAAGCTTGCAGGCCACAGATATCCAGATCATAGACTCTCATCTGGGAGTCAAATAAGAATACATTCTGGTTTAATATGGAAAGCCTCTTGTCAAGTCCAAATCCATCCCAAGGACGGAACAAAAAGGGAGTTCTCCAGTCACGGAGTGTAGATAAAAACAGAGCAAGATTTACAGAAGAAGGATCAGCTGCCATTTCCTAGTGGCAAACAGACTCTAGTTATGGTTTCACTCAAGGTCATGTTGTCTCCCAAAAGGTTCCCTAAACACTGATAAGCACCTGTACCTCAAAGAATGAGGTGATGTGAAGGCAACACAGCCTTTCTTTGTAAACAGCTTGGCAGATGGGAATGTGGTGACCCCTTTGACCTGAACCAGCTATCCATCAAGAAACAACAGATGCCTGTCACACTACCCCAAATTTTGATTATTGACCATGGTACTCAACACCCCACCCAGAAACTAAAGAAATAGTATATAAGGAGTTCAGAAAGGGGAAAAATCTGGGACAAGTTTTACAACACACTGCTGGGGCAGTTGAAGGACTGATCCTCTCTCCTACACCTCACATGGGGATGTCTGGATGGGTAAGCAGTAACCTATGTGCACTACTTGCTGGCTTTCAAGATTAGAACTTGCCTTTCTTTCGTAATATTTTTAGTAGGCTGTTCTGCTTTAGAGTTTGTACTTATGTTTTACCTGACACTGTTATTACATGGGTTTAAATATGTTTTTGTGGACAGACTCTACCACCAACTATCCCAAACCCTCATTTGTCACAAACTGTATTAATAAAGAATGTATTTTCTGCACACTGTTATTCCCAATAAGGTACTGACAGTGCCTGGCAGTGGTTACACAATAGGAAGGCTTGCTGAGGGGCCTCCTGTCTCTGTTGGCTCAGTCCCTCTTGAAAGGGCAATTGACGCACCCTCCAATAGTTGAATCTGTTGGTGAAGGTCCCCCACATACAGGACACTGACAGACCGGTCAGGCATTAAAGGGTTTCAATTTTCTGGGGGTTTTGACAGTCAAATAAATTACTACAGGTTGAGAGAATCTCCCCTTTCAAAGGGCCAGGCAAAACCACCCTTTTTACGTGACACCAGTGATTACAAAGTGGTTGCTTATCCAACATTGAAAACACTGGTTATTCAACAATATTTAGTCACTTGTTACGTTCATGTGCACCTAACAGGATATATGAAAGCAGATATCTCACTTAAGATACGAGACACAAACTCATGGAATTTATGAATTTTCCTTAGATATTCAAGCTGAGTCGATTTCAGTCTTAAAGAACAAAGATATGTGGGATCAGTTTTCATGATAGCACAGATGTAATTGCGGCTTTTGAGAAATAGAAAATAAACAAGAGTCAGAAAAATTCAATGCCAGCCTTAAAACTTGTGGGCAATCATGCTGTATGTTTACTTTAATGTCTTAAGGTTTAGTAATTTTTTCCAGTGTCCTGCTGCATATCAATGCTAATGTGCTTTCAAAGAGATATTTTCTGCATGCTAACAGTTTGCAATACCATTTTCCAAACTGTCCTTTGTGGCTTCCACTTTTCTCACCACCTCACACTTGCTTCAAGTACTGCAATATTTGTGAATACTGGTGTTCTCCATGTTGAAAGTGTAATCCAATATCCTACATTTGTGCAATACCACATTAGCTGTTTTGACATCTTCATTTACATAAAAATACCCTTTATGAGATACATAATGAGAAAACAATAGGGGAGGGGAAAAGTACATTTACAATATGTTTAGATACAGTAATCAAAGTAATTTTTCTCTTCTATGCTTCTATTTAGACCACTTCTGCAAGATGTTTCAGTTTCATTTTACTAAGTTGTTGACAGGACACTTATACTTTCCCAAAGCTGAGGTCCAATATGTGAAATGCTCAGCCAAGATAAAGTTTTAAATGAAGAAGACACACATGTATCTCATATCTGGATCATCATTCACCCACTCTGTGTGCTTCCATGTTCAGACTAAGATCTTTCTACTAAGAACATTTCCCTATCCTCATAACTCAAACCAAGGGGATGCACTGACCACTTCCACCTAGTGTTAGAAATGCTGATGCCTCTTGATCATGGTAAGGTGGAGCCATCTCCTGTCCAGAAAATAAACAACCTTTTAGTAACTACAAAGTTATACAAACAAGTCTTAGCCAATGAAGTAAATAGTCTTTCAGCCTGACCAAGTGAGACTATCCCTCACTATACACATTTCCTGAAGTCTAGAGAAGCATGTCTCAGTGACAGAGTAACCATTCTTGACCTGCACAACACTGGATAAAGAAGTACACTGGCATGGGGGCTTCAACTTGAACCATATGCCTGAGTTTAGGTTAAAGAAAGAGTAAAAACAACTAGGACTGCTAAACAGACAGTTTGGTTGCTTTGGACAAAGTCCAAGTCCATTCCAATCTGCTACTGAGTTGCAGCTGGAGAAGCCATTTGAACTGCTGTCCCTTTCCGCAGTACCTTGAGGAAGAAAGATACTGCTTTTTGTTCTCACTATCAGTAGCTGGTAAAGCCCTTAACAGCACAGGAACTGACACTGTTACTCTATACATTCACATAGACAAATCTTATATGACTTGTTACTAACTCCTTGAGGGTGCTGTGTAAAACAGTATTGAAAAAACTTTTGTCTGATAGTCAGATAAGACTAAACAGTCTTCAAACTGGACTTGAATAATACGATGAAGAAGATTATGAAAAGGAAGCTCCTCTCTGAAAGTCCGTTATCATGGAATCATAAAACAGTTTGTGTGGGAAAGAACATTAAAGATTACCTTCCACTAGACCAACTGGCTCAAAGCCCTGTCCAATCTGACCTTGAACACTGACAGGGATAGTGTGTTACAACTTTTCTGGGCAACCTCTTCCAATGCTTCAGCACTCTCACAGTAAAAAAAACTACTCTTGTGTTAGAGCCATTTGCCCTTGTCCTATCACTATATGATCATGCAAAAAGTCCCTCTCCATCTTTTCTGTAGGTTCCTTCTGGTACTCAAAAGCTGCTATAACTTGTCCCCACAGCCCTCTCTTTTCCAGGCTGAATAGCCCCACTTCTCTCAGCCTGTCTTCATGGGACAGGTGCACCAGCCCCCGATTTTCCTCATGGCTCTCCGTTCTCCGAACTAACTCCAACAGGTTAAGACACTTCTTATGTTGAGGACCCCAGAGCTGGATGCAGTTCTCCAGGTGGGATCTCACAAGAGCAGAGTAGAGAGGCAGAATCACCTTCCTTGACTTGCTGGCCACACTGCTTTTGACGTAGCCCAGGACACAACTAGCTTTCTGGGCTGCAAGTGCACATTGCCTGGTCATGTTGAGTTTCTCATAAACCAATACCCCCCAAGTCTTTCTCCACTGCTGTTCTCAATGCACTCTCCTCCCAGCCTGTATCTGTGCAGAGGATTTCCCTGACCCAGGTCTAGGACCCCGCACTTGGCCTCATTGAACTTCCTGTGGTTCACGCAGGCCCACCTCTCAAGGCTGCCCAGGTCCCTCGGGGTGGCAACCCTTCTCCCAAGTGTGTCTACTGTGCCACACAGCTTGGTCTCACTGGCACATTTGTTAAGGGTGCACTCAATCATGCTGTCCATGTTGCCAACAAAGAAGTTAAACAGCACTAATCCCAATACCACCTCCTGGCTGACAGCTGGTCCCCACTTGGACATCAAGCTGTTGACCACAATCCCTTAAGAGAAACCATCCAACTAATTCCTTATCTACCAAGAGTTCCATCAAAGCCATGCCTTTCCATTTTAGAGACATGTGTGGGACACTGTCAAATGCTTTACATGTCATTACATCAGTGAGCTTGTCACTGAAGAAATACAAACTTTGGAGCCACCACAGAGCTATCATTATGAAAACTACAGTGCTTAGAATCCTGTAAGTATATAGTATTATAGTTTATAATATTATGTCTACTTTTATATATATATATATATATATACATATACACATATACATATATTTCAGAGAGAAAAAAATAAGTAAATGACATACTAATATAAACTACTAGTGTTGCCTGGAATCAAGATAAGAAAATTGAGACAAACACACAATTTGCAGAAGTGAAGGGAAGAACCCCTTAAGGCATCACTAGTAACTAATATAGTCACGTTATACAGTCACAGAAGCTAGAATTCCTAGATGCCAAACGTGAATTGTGGAGACGCTAGAATGAATAAGATTAATGTAGAAGTAAGCCACCAGGAAGCGTGAAGATGACAAACAGTAGTTTAAAGTTTAACCAGCAATACCGTAAACTGACTGAGGAATGTGTCCTCTCTTGCACTGCTTGGAGCTCTTGCAGGTTTTCCTGATGAGAACCATAACTTACCTAACAGGGCAGTTCATAGTGAAATTATAGCAACAAGTTGAACAAAAAAGAGAAAAAAAAAAAGCGCCTCGTCTGCAGGTTTGGGTGCATTAGTTTTGTCTTTAGCTGAGATATAAATTTCATGTTTCCTTGACTTAGCTAGAAGGAAGAAATAAACCTGCAGCCTTAAAGTACTGCATGTATACATACTTTGTGCAAATACAGATATGGTCCATCACTGAAGTCCTCTGCAGTCATCTCCCCTCATAGCAGCATTACCAAGCTAATAAAAGAATACATATCTAGCAGGACATGAAAAGGTCTATATACATACAGAAGAGGGGGAAGCAGAAAAGACAATGTGAAAGCTGAGAGAATGGTCTTTAGTAAATCCCAATCTCAGAAATATGACAATATACTCAGTCTCAGAAATTAAATGGATCAATTTATGGGACATTTTTCAGGCCTCATGAGAAAGACTTAAAAACTTGGAGAGACCTTGAGTGTCAGCTTACTAAGAGTTAGCAGCCTCAAACACATAAAACAAACAATAGAAAGTCATTACATTTCTGCAAACAAGGCAGAGTTTTAAATTTATGAACTAATAATTCTGTTTCTCGTGCTATAATCCACATTTTCATTGCAAAACCACTTTCCCACACAGCTTTTTGGCTAGACACATCACAAGAAAAACTATTTTTATATAAAAATTGCTCTACATTTCCCAAGAATCATCAATAGGAATGGAGCTAAAGGCAAAAATAAAAGACACTGGTTCTGGGAAATTGATGATAATAACTACTAGCATCTTGATGAGTTCAATAGAAAGAGATAAATAATATCTTTATCTACTGAATCTTAGGCTGAAGAGGTAGAATGATATTTAAGGTTCACAATCTTAATTTTTCTCATACCATATGTTTTCTGCTTCAGAAAAACTACACGTCCATGCAACGGCACAGCATGTTGGCATCACTGCAAACTGGAAAGCTAGCACGTTAGCCAGTACACCTACAGCTGCCTTTCAAATGAAGAGTCCACAGAAATTTGCCGCTATTCTTTCTCTTAATTTCTAACTTGGAAAACTAGAAATTTCCTCTTTTAGATCACAATCGGAATACTGATTGAAGGGTAAAACCAGACTACTGTTTGGAAAAAAAGGGAAAACAGGGCGAGCAGGCAGACTTTTTTCATATGCTTTTCTTTATAGTAATCCGTTGGAAATAATTCTCCGTAAGAGTGCCACCATACAAAAAGAACAAAATTCTAAATTTAAGATTTTCTTTCGTTACCCAAGTATTCTCCCATGGATTTCTCTCTTGCATCCAGCAGAGGGTAGTAGAACAACAGTTTTGTGAATTCCAAAGAGTTCATTTCTTATCAAGAAGTAGTGTATAACAGAAGATTGAAAGATTAGTTTTTGAGTGGAATTACACTACTTTTCACACAATCACACTAAGTGGTTTGCTGCTATCATAAAGAAATACATATTTGCTAATCATATAACCATTCACACAAGGTACTCTGCATGGAAATTCCATGGAAATCCTATATCCAGCAATATCAATCTATAAGTTAAAAATTCTATGAAGACAGGTAAATACAGGGCTACTTCATGAAAAAAATGAGACCATTCTGTCTGGTGTGCAGAACTTTAAGGCTTCACTATCCTAATGGAAATCCAGCTCAGATACCAATATCATGACCCACTTAGTGGATGAAGGAAAGGTTGTGGACGTTATCTACCTAAACCTTAGTAAAGATTTTGACCCCATTTTCCCCACAGCATTCTCCTGGAGAAACTCATGGTGTGGATAGGTGCATTCTTTTCAGGTGCATTCTTTTCAGGTGCATTCAGTAAGAACTGGCTGGATTGCCAGGCCCAGAGGGTAGTGGTGAATGGAGTTACATCCAGCTGTCAGCCAGTCACCCATCTCTGGTGTTCCCCAGAGCTCACTACCGGAGCAAGTTCTGTTTAATATATTCACTGATGATCTGGATGAAGGGACTTAGTACACCCTAATTTGGTTTGCAGATGAAAACAAATTTGGCAGGAGTGTTGATCTGCTAGAGGGTAGGAAGACTCTGCACAGAGATCTGGACAGGCTGGATCAATGGGTTGAGACCAACAGTACAAGGTTCAACAAGGTCAAGTTCCCTAGGCAGTGCTACAGGCTGGTAGAAGAGTAGTTGCCAAGATATCTGGCAGAAAAGGACCTGGGTGTGCTGGTTGACAGTGGCTGAATATGAATCAGTAGTATACTCAGGTGGCCAAGAAGACCAACAGCATTGTAGCTGGTATCAGGAACAGTGTGGCCAGCAGGACTAAGGGAGTGATAATCCCCCTGTGTTCAGCACTGGTGAGGCTGAATCTCAAATTCTGTGTTCAGTTTTGGCCTCTTATGGCAGGATAGACATTGAGCATGTCCAGCGAAGGGTAACAAAGCTTGTGCTGGAGCACAAGTCCTATTTGGAGTGGCTGAGAAATCTAGAAGTGTTTATCTGAAGAAAAGAAGGCTCAGAGGAGACCTTATCACTCTCCACAACTACTTGAAATGAGGATGTACTGGGGGTGGGAGGTCAGTCTCTTCTCCCCGATAACAAGCGACAGGATGAGAGGACATGGCTTCAAGTTATGTCATTGGAGGTTTAGATTAGATATTAGGAAAAAATTCTTCATGGAAAAGGTTCTATAGCATAGAAACATGCTGCCCAGTGAAGTGGTAGAACCAACATCTACAAAGTTATTATTGTAGGCCCTTTTAGACAGCTACACACATGCAATTTCCTTTTGAGATGGTAAAGTGAGACGCAAGCTGACACAAGCATGCTACTGAAGTCTAACCTAGTCTTTATTTGATTCAGAAATCTGTGCTAATTTGTTTAAACTCTAAATACAAGAAGTTTCATCATATACTTTTCCTTAATCATTGTTTAAACAGCTATATTTACAGTAACTATCACAAGACTCATTTTTCTGTAGACTGAATATATTGTTTTCTCATGGCATTAATAAAAGATTCAGAATGTTAAAATAATTTACAAAAAATAAAGAAGGAAAGAAAAATATTTTATCTGATTGTGGTTAATAGATAACATTCCCTGACAAGACCATCTTTAGGGTATAGCAGTTGTACATTTCAAAGAACTGAGTGCTTTCAATCAAAATATTTAGAAAGATAAATAATTTACTGCCTTGCTCCTCCTTCCTTTAGCTCATGATTCCTATGTTAGTATATTAAAAGCCACAAAGTCACAAGAAGAATCCTCATTTGAGTACTTGGAAGCAAAACTCTAAGTTTTTTAAAAGGGCTATTGAAACTTCACAGTACATAGCTCTTGCCAACTGAACAGATATTTCGCCAAGGCTCATAAGTGCAGCTCAAAATACATGACAATAGATTTCCTGTAGAACTCTTTGAGGGCACAAAGATCTACCCTGTTGGTCAATAAATCAGTGGTTTTAGTTGATGAGCTTTGATCCTCCCTGCAGGAATTTTCTTTTGTACTTTATCTTTAATGCAGCTCTCTACCTACCTAGAAATCAATGCTTTAAACACTTCTTTTGCCCTTAAGTGAAAAGCAGTAGAAAACAAATGGAGCTGAAAACTGCGTCACTTGTTCCTTTAAAGACTCCCAATATTCTGCAAGTGACAGTTCTTGAAAATTCATTGCAGAAAATATTTAAATATGCCTTTAGTAAAAACGTGCATCAGGATAAAGAATCGTCCAGCCACTACGCCTTTCTGCAATGACAAATGTTCTACCAAGAAAGTCTTGGTGCAGACTGTACACACAGACAATATAGCTACCTCAGTGGAGAAACAAAATGTTGAAACATAGGAGAGGACTAGCAGTTTAGTGTAAGGAGCACATTTACAAGATATTACTCTCAAAGACTTGAGAATTCTCAGCAATGGGTGTCACTTAACAGACAGAAAAATTAAAACTGCCTGTAGCAGTTAACTCTGGATAGGAAAAGACTGCTGTAACACCACTGTCATCTTCCAGTACACTATTCCCTCATCTAGCACAATATTTGATAATTGTCTAAGATCCAGTAAATTCTTCATTGCAAATCAAATAAAGCAAAAAGATAAGAAGATAGACGAATTAAAAGCTTAAGGAAAATGTACAGATTTCCTAAATTAAGGTTAGTTTTGTTTTCACACTCCTATAAACCTCTTCCCATGTGCTCTTCAAACACCAGTATCAAGTCAGGCTCACAGTGTAAATCACATTCACCTGTTCAGTCTTTTCTGCAGAACAGATGTTCAACATTTTGTTCAACAAGTACACAGAATTCATAGCCTAACTGGAAAGGTCTGTCCCTCGAAAAGGAAACTGTTCCGTGTCAGTACTTGTTGAGACTAACAGCAACAGTCAAAAACCCTTACTTGAAGTTCCTTTTTAAGTCGCTTCTCTCGTTCAGTGCTGTACTTAAGTTCATTGGCCTGACATCTCAGCACCTCACAACAGCCACTGTGTTCTACCTCCACATCTCTCAATTTCTTGCATATATTTTGCAGTTCATTATTCAGCTCCTAGAAAAAAAAATAAAGCATTAAGAGATACTTTTCCTAAGACTAAGGATTAAAGTAGAGGGGTCAAAAGAGGAAAGGCAACTGCCTCAGAACAGGTTACTAAAATCTAGTACATCAGCATATGCCAGCAGAACCACTTACTCAACAGCAGACACGTTCTTCATTTACCACAGGTAACATGTTGGCTCAAAACTCACTATGAACATGACTTTCTGCACTAAAATCAGAGCCAATTTTCCACAGGAAATCTTTCTCTAAAAGAGTCCAAGTCTGCTCTTCCAATCTCCTCTCTCTCTCCCAGCTCAATGGCAATGTTGGAGAGGGAAACAGTTAAGCACATTTGATAACATTATATATAGGGTTTTGTTCTTATTTTAACTGTTAGGACTCCAAATCAAATCGGATATTTATTACTCCTATAAACTAAATATTCTTAATTTCTGCTATTCTGAGAAGGACTTCTCTGTCTAGAAACTGAATTACTTGAAAATGAGATATATGAGCTATGATGTCTTCAGAAGAATAAAATAATTAAGATATTCCTCACCACAATTTCTGCTTTTGGAAGTTGAATCAAGCTACACAGTGTAACTACTAAAACTATTGGACCCAGCAGATCTGTGGAGTCACTGCTGCGAAATCCTCATTCATGTCACACCAGATGTGGATGAAAGTAGCCAAATAATAAACCCCTAGCATATTTAAGCTGGAGATCCCAGAAGCCTCAAAAAGAATAGCTTTAGTCTAGCGGACAGGAGTAAGCTTTTCCATAACTAGCATCAGAAACAAGCTATAAATCCAGTGATTTAGTTGGAAGACCTTTGGAGAGACAACCCGTTAAAATTACTTTCTGTGCAAAACACAGAAAGATTACAATAAATCCTCCTGTTCATTTACTGCTACCATCTATCATGGCAAGAGACATCTTGTGAAAGTAAACCAGTTGGTCTGTAAATTCTGCTATTACTCTTACATCACATGATCATGTTTTTGGAAATTACTAATCATAAGGCATCTTCAGAACAGAGAGAAGAAGGAGAAGAAAATTAATTATTCAAAAAGAATGATTCTTTGGAAGATTGAAGTTTGACAGAACCATGTTTATACATGAAAATCAAAGAAATAAGAGTCTTTTCCAAAGTTTGGAAAACAAATTTTAGAATTTCTTCCAGACTGAAGGCAGAAAGTGTTGGCCCCTCAAACATGATAATAAGTGAATCCTGACTCACAGTACTAAGTCTCACCAACTAGTAACTGAGGAAATTATTTTCTCTCTTTTTTCACGTGCAGGCACAATGTTTTTGTATTCTCTGAAAAAGTAACAAGGAGCGTGCACGTGAAACACTTCAATTAGAAAATGGAAGTCTCAGTAAATCAAAATATTGCAAAAACAGTCTATCTGGATATGGACTAAATTTAAGCTAATTCTCTAACTTTGCCTGTAATATCGAGATAATGAAGAGGTTTCTTCCCATCAGCATGCTAAAAAATTATTTTTACTGAAATACACAACTACTACCACTTTCTCCACACTGGAAAGATACAGAAATATAAATCTTTTTAGGTTTATCTTTCACATATTAACAAAAGTAAGCCAAGAAAAGTGCACATGAAATAAGTAATACATAGTTTGCTGGAAAATAATACATCAAGACTTCAAAACATTTTATACTGGAAATGTAGTTAACACTAGCAGACTAAAACAGACACAAATAATACATCAACCTTTTTAAGAAAATCAACATCACTTGTAGAATTTCAGAATCATAAAGTCTCTGAACTTTTCAGACTTGGTATGACTGTCTTAGGCTACTCCAGTAGTCACCTGCCCTTAGAAGGCTCAAAGAGAAACACTTCGCCATGTAAAAAAACCTCCATTATATATACATGTATATCTGCATGTCACATACACAGTTTTTACATATACCTGCTTACAAAAAGACATGGCTTTTTGTTTAGGTTTGTTTTTTTTTTAAAGTGTGTATAAACAACATGATTTTACAAATAGTCTAAGATAAAACTGAGTGTTTCTGCAAAGGACTATTTTATTCTGATTAACCACAAGATGATGCTATTGCACTTGCTATTGAACTCCTATATCTTTTATTATGTACCAAAAAACATGTTAAGCATACTCAATAGAGTTCAATACAAACCTGCTAGAAGGCAGAGAGGATTATTTTCCCCCATATCACAGAGACATATTTTGGTAGGTTAAGCTGACTTCATTTCTATGCCTACCTCAGCATTTTCATAGCCAAGTTCAAATTCAGAGTTCATGAAGTGCAGCTTTGTCAACCAGAATTTGTCATACATGCTTAGAATCTCACTTCTATGTACATATTTAGACTATAATTAAATCTACTTTTATATATCTTTCATTTCATAACTCAGAATAGCTACAAAGGATTTAAAACAGGACTGTAAATACACAACACAAGAGACTAGAACACATTTGAAGTTGTAATTTGTAAACTTAGATCCATTTGACATTTATCTGCCAAGTTAAATCAATTAAGCTTTCAAAAAATAACTAAGGTAGTCAGATCAAAATTTAACATCTATGTTAATTTTTTTTATATTTTTTATTTCCTAGAATTTTGTAACTATACATAACTATAACTAGGGTGGTGGGCAGGGGAACAGCTACAGAAATCAAGCGGGAAAACCCAATTGTTTTCTGTTGAACTAAAATGGAAAATCTTACAATTCAAAGCAGGTTGGAAGTTGATAACTAGAAGCGAGTCATGTTTACCTCAGCGGTGAGAAATTACATAGCTTTAATATATTTTACCAACCAAACACCTGCCTCTACAAATTATCTTTACTTCTCGGTATATATCCATTGACAGGGAACACAGTGACCCAAGCAATCCACTGCTCCTTCTGATCTGAGGACAAACATCACTCCTGTATAAAAGTATAGCATACTTTTTAAAACTTCATTCTTTTCATACAGTATTAACAGTATTAAACTCACTGTGGCCTTTAAAAAACACTGCACACAAGGGAAGACAAGTCCATTCCAAAGTCTCCTCAATTTAACTCAGCCTACAATTAACCAGAACTCAGAGCCAAAACCCCATTGTTAGCCTTGCTTTATTTGGCAACTGAAAGAAAACTGTATCTAAAAATAAGTTTCTTCATAGCCTAACCTAATCCTAGCTTTTTGAGCATCATCTTTAAATGAAAACTGACTCATGTTTCTGTTGGTTTGAGAAAGACCCTTAGTGTATCATGAACTCAGATATACAGACTCAGATGTTTTTCTCTGAAACATTCTTTCCTTCTCTTTCACTTTTAACTATTCCTTTACAGTTCTCCCAATTCTTCCTTCAAATCCCTGTTCAACATACCCACAAAATTACTGGGGACAGGAGGGAACTTCCTTTTTATCCTTCACTCAGATAAAACTTCAAATCAGTGGGATCCCTCCACAACATCAGGGCTCCTGATCATTATGATAAAGAACTCAGTGCCACTCCTTTTCCAGTTCATGTGCAGAAACATTATGTACCCACATACTACTGATTTCTACTTCAGGCGTCATTACTGCACCTCTCCTTCCAGATCTTGCCTTCAAACAGCTGAATAGTCAGTACACAGTACTTCTGAAATACACATAATTAAGGGATTCTCTCTGCCTTTCTGTTTTAAGAGCTGCTTCTACAAGTGCCGAACAGAATTTGACTAACAGCACCGTAACATAATTAGTACTACAGGTAGGACTGCCGAGAGAAACTGGCTATGAAGCTAACAGTGTCATTTGGGAAGACTATTTGGTACTATCCCAAGCTTAGAGATGACTGGGCTGGAAGAAAGCAATTAGAAAATTTTCTACTCCTCAACCAATGCCCAGATCAACAGAGACAAATTTGTTACATCTTAAAAGATACTATAAAAGAAGAAAATATTGAAGAAGTTGATCTTTTAGCAGCAATATGTTCTCTGCATACACCATGTAATGTAAATGTCTATCAGCCTTAACAGAATCTCTGCACTATACTTCTTTTTAAGAAGGATAACTACAGCTAAATACATTCTGGATTTTTATTATTATCACATAGCTAACATACAACAACATTTTACTTGTCATTTAAAGAGACAAAAACTATTAAAGTACATTGATGTAATTGTCTGTGTCCCTGAGGAGCAGGTAAAAATTAGGTATGTTCATCTAGCACTTGCACACCAATATTATTCAATTTCTTGGAAACATATTTCAGTTTTGAATAGCTTGACTGTACAAAAAAGAATAAAAATAAGTTTATACTTTGATTACTTTTTACATATTTAACACCTGAGGGATTTATACATATTGGTGCAACTCAACTTTGAAAATTACTTATTTCAGGAAATACAATGAAATTAATTATGTGAAGAATACAAACTCACAGTCTAAAACAGATCTCTTAGTATTAGATGATTTTTATCTAACTAAATGTCAGTATTTCCAACTATGATTATTTTTTATATGTAGTATGGAATGAATAATTCACAATGCACAGCTGGAAATCCCACCATCACTGTTCAGGTTCCCTGAAAGTATGCAGCCTTTATATTATACAAATGATTTTCATATTCACAGGCTATCGGATGCCAGACTGGGAGAAGTACCATGGAAATTTAGTCAGTGGGTGTTGGGTGTCCCTGACTTCACTAACTCAGCATTGCATGGCAGTGCAAATGGACTGTGCACTGGTAACTTGATTTAGTAATTTACCATCAAAATCAGCCACAACACATTTCATCAAAGCAAGAAAGACTGTGACACACCAAGCATAACTTTCTAAGGCTACATTCTTCAGAAATATTGTGCAGTATTTAGCCATTTGGGGGATTTTTTTTCCTTAAACCAGAAAGACCTCAATTCACCTCACACTTCATACAAAACCAAAAAAAGTTCCATCCATCATCTCATTAATCATCAACTATTAATACACCATACCAGCAAAATCCTTTCTACTTCGTTTCTTTCCTTAAGAAGCAATACATATTCATTGTTGTAAATTCTGCTGATATCATCCTTCGCCCTTGCAAGTCTTTGCTGTTCTTCTTCCCACTTCTGCTGAGCATTATGAAACGTTTTCTCAGTCTCTGTCACTTTCTGCTGAAGGTTCTCATTCAGTACTATTATTTACAGAAAAAAGAAAAAGAAAAAATACAAGTAGCTCTGCAAAGCATGTCTAGAAAAAAAAATAAAATAATGATTATCAGTTCTCCTGTGTATTGTGATATCCCATGGAACACTGGAACATTAACACTTCCAGCACTGCAGATTACCACCTTCACTACCAAGAAACTATCAAATTTTGTGTTCCTATTATTGCATCTTTCACACAACGATATACAAATATTTTAGAGATTTTTACAAATTAGAACTCCTGAAAAAGAATAAAAACTTGAGATAATTCTTTCAAGTGACACCTCTCTAGCATGAAGGTCTTATTTTCAGATTTCTACATTTGGCTAGCTTATTTCCAAATGTCATCTCTGATACAGATATTAGTCTGTATCAATTAACTTTGAGCTCAGTTTAAGTGACAGTAAAGATAAGATATCATGCTCCAACCTAGGGCAAGTTGGGCTGGCAAGCACAGGTGTAGCTTTTCCAATGAAACTTACTACTGGTCAAGAGATTTAAATCTTCAGCCCAGCAAATGACCTGAGAGAGCAGAACACTGTATACACACTTCTGTGAAAGCTTAAATGCCAGGGGAAGTTTCAGTACCTGTAAGAAGTTTTACAGGAGCCTTTCTTAATTTTACTGCCTGTTTTCAGGTGAAAACACTTTGTATCAGCCTTTCATTTTACCGATTACAACCAGCTACCACGGGCTATTAAGCGATCGCTGCTTTCTAACAAATTTTTATTTCAAATTCATCTCAGCTTTCTGAAATTTCTTCCTAGTCAGAGAAAGATGAAATGAACAGAAGAGGCACTCAGAGAATCAGTAGATGCAGCGATGGAGAAGGACTGCCAGATTCAATGAGAACAGTAGAAAAACAGTTTGGAGAAAATATTGAAGGGGACAAGGCACACAGGAGGCATTCTATCTAAGGAGCTATGTTGGGATCACTTCAAAGCACATCATGAGGTGAGAAAGGCCCCAGGTGACCAGGGAAAAGAAGCAGTAAATTATAAATTGCTAAAGAATTAAGCAACAACACAATGATGTTTTGGGGGTTTTGGCACTTGTCACACAAACAAAAAGTTTGAGAAATTTCAACTAATAGAATTTACTGTCAGTTGACAGACTACTAATTACTGACCAAGTATTGAAAGAAATTAACATGCACACATATACACACATTTAAGAAAACACCCCTTGCCTCTGCCAAATCTCTCCTACCCTCTTTTTGGTTATCCCATCCCCTCACCACACGTTAGCCCAATCCCTTCAGGAAGATGACAGGCAGCACAGCAGACTGGGGTCATTGTGCTGTGGTTCCTCCATCAGCATCAGTCCCTTTTGAGTCCTGCCTCTCAGTGCTAACATGGCACCACTCACTTCCAAATCAATAAGGAAATTAGCAGTAAAATGAGCATAAACAGAAAGAAATAAAACTTTCCTCTAGATGAGAACTAACAATTCAAGTCTTCAGCTTGCAATCACAGAGAAATTTCCAAGGGGGGAAAAATATGCCTTCTTCCAGTTTGCAATCCATTAAACTTTTTACTTATCATATGTACTCCAAGACAGTGAAAGTTCAGCTTTCCAATTATCTTAAAAACTGCTGGTACTTTTAGTACTTGCAAGATTCAGAGTCTGCTTCCGTTCTTGGAAGGTTAAAATCTTCAAGAGGAATGCTCCAAACTCCTCATTGAACATCAAAGATTCATCAAACTCACAAGTGCATCTCTTATACTAGATTAAAAAGATATTATACTATTATAGGTAATAAAAATGCACCTCATTTACTTGTAAGAATGAGAAATCTCTTTCTGTTTGAGAACTGTTAAGGAAATCTGACTTTCTGAATATGAAGTTAGTAGGAAAAAAAAGTCTAAGTAAAAACCTTCCCTTCCACATACTACTATCACAATATGCATTACCTATAAAAATAGAAGCAAAGATGAGAGGAAAATAAACCACACACAGAAAATTAAAAGCTTGGAACACCTGAAAAAATGAAAGAAATAGCAGTATGAGGAGAAACTCTGGAAGAAAAGTTGCTGGGACTATGCAAATAAACAGGAACAGATATTTTGCCTTTTTTTTTTTTTTCCCCTGAAATGGAAAAGGAAGGACTACTGGACACAGAGATTGTCAGGGATGGCAGCAGGCCTGGCAGCACCCTGGCATTAATTGATTAAATTAATATTGATAAAATTCAGATATACCCTTGAAATAGTGGGTTGCTGTGAATCTCAGCACATCCTTAGAAGAGCTAAAGGCAGAAGAGCTATTGCTACTTGGCTGTAACTGTCGGTTGCTGATAATGTATAAGGTAAACTTTGTAGCAAGAACATTGTAACTGGTGATAAGTGAGACTTCTCATTGCTTTCATAGTTCTCCAATCATAGTAGTGGAAAACAAGTTTCTGTCCTATGAGAAGAAAGCTCATTGCCTTCTGTAAGGGAATAATACCAAATGCGACAGCAATAAAGTAGACATTTTGGACAATCTTGTCTAGCAACCCACTGTGTCGTTCTTGCTCCAACTGCGACAAGAGATAACCATGACATGGAGACAGCCACTATGATTACAACTGTACATAGACAGCACTGAAAAAGGTAAGAGGCAAGAGGGAAAAAGGCTCGATAGGTTTAGCAGGTTAGTTTTAATCCACAAATGAAAGAGTAGGAGTTTTGTAAGCTTTTATGAGTGGATAGAAGATGGGAAAGGCAAGAAAGATTAAGGAAAAACAGCAGTAATGAGAAAATTTAATGAAGTCCCTGATTCTCATTTACTGACTTGGAAATGACTTAGCCTTTATTCCATCTTTGCCTCTTTGAAACTTACCTTGCAGTTCCACAAGTTTGTTCTTCACATCACTTAATTCTTCTTCTGCAGTACACATTTTCAGATGAGCGCCTTTCCTGGCAACCGCCAATTCATACTCCAGACCTTGTCGAACAGCCTCTCCTTTCTCAAATTCGGACCGTAATTTGATTATCTGGCTTTCATAGTTGGACACCTAGAAAGTAAATTTGTTTCAGAAACCTGGCAACAATGTTGCTTTGAGAAATGAGACGTTACAGAACTACACCTACAGAGTATTTTTAAAAGATACACTTAATTGCAGCACAACTGCCGTATTATTCTACTTGGATTTGTATAGCCTTGCAATTGCTCATTTATGAACATTTTAACCCTTCTACTGTTTTTTCTGCAAACTAATCCCATTCCTAGATGAATTTCACGTGCCTTGAAGATATCTCTGTTTTCCAAAAGATACACTACCTTAAGAAAATTAATGTTTTAATATTGTCATCTTCCTTGAGCTCAGAGAGAAAAAAAACAACAGAAATATTTTATTCCATGGATTTTTTTTTGTAACTTTCCTTTACACTCAAAAAACCAGATACTAGACTATTACACATCTAATAACTTAAAAGTACACTCACAAACATAACATTCAGCCCGTTAATGTTCAGTAGTCAGATAGTAATGTTAACACAACAAACTAAGAACAGAAAATGCTTCAAAAGGAAACTTATACAGACTAAGAAACATGGTGTAATCTTTGCTGCTAAAAATTGGATCCAGAAAATCAAATCCAAGCTATTTCAGCACAAGAAGGTGGAAAGTAAAATAAGTATTACTTCAGAACACCTAGAAAGTAGCAATATATTTGTTAATGAGAACTTCATTTATTACAAAGGTTTTCCTTGATGAAGGAAAGTATTGAGATGAAGTAAAAGAAAATACTTTGTTCATCTTTAGTTTGAAATCAGTTTTCATATTAGCAAACAGAGGAAAAGGAGGGCACTGAGTGTGGCACTCACTGTTCCAGTTTATAGCTACTAAATACACTTCCTGCGCTTGCTAAAGCCAATATAGCAGCTGATAACCTGGTTCAAATTGTGCTGCTGAATAATTATTAGTAGTACTACAGGTAACAATTCTACTCTTAGCAGTCTTCTAGGGGCAGTTGATATAGATGCTCACTCATCTGTTTTTAGCTAAATCCAGCCAACAAACCAAGTTTTCTGTTTCATATCTATTTATCATCTGGTTATGCACGCAAATTTAGAGATGCCTGCTTTTCCCACTATGACTTGCTCTTGTCCTTCATCCAAGTCATTATTTTCCCATTGCCCCATCAACTATGATGTGATTCTATAAAATGGATCCCTGGAATTATCTGGATTAAAACTAACAAACAAACAAACTACCTCTTCCATTGAACTTCTGGTGCACAAAATTCTTCTGTACCATTTTGCTGTTGTGAAGTAATCAAGTTACCTACATCCACCTTTAATAAATGGCAGAAGAGGTACTAGCATTTCCTATGAACAGGCATGAGGTCTGTACAGTGACACCTTCACTGTTATTTTTTCAGCTAGTGACCGTGCTTTTGATTCAACACAGGAGAGCATTATCTTAATGAAATAAGATTACATTTAATCAAAGAGTAAAATAAAGGAAACAAAAAAAAGCCCTTACCTCTTGATTATGTTGAATGGTTAAATCTAAATTTTCTTTTTTAGCTTGAAGAAGTTTCCATCTCAGATCTAAAACAGTATCCAATTCTGATTCATTGCTATTCTGTAGTAACTCATGCTCTGCATAATGTAAGCTACAAAATAAGAATTTTTTTTTAAAAAAATAGTATTCCTTTGAAGTTTTAATGCTTCCTTATTTCAATTATTAGATTGTAAGTCCAAAGTTCTAAAAATTCACTTTGGTCAAATTTTGCCATGCAGTTCTCATCATACTATTCCTCTTTGAAAAAAGGGTTGTATATACTGATTATTGTGCAAAGTATGAGAGTTGTAGCAGCAGGAACTTAAAACAAATAAGCACCTTGGATTTCCCAAAGCTAGTTTAAGTATTTTTTATTATTTTCCATTATTTTTATTATTGATTCAATAATGCTTAAAAGATATCATTCCAATCACATACATTAAAATGACCAGCAAGTTTTTGTTTGTCTCTGCAGTAAGGCTCATTTTTTAACACAGATTACCATCTAAAAAATATTGTTGTGATGAAACAAATGCATACGCATGGAATAACCTCACTCCACATTTTGTTTTCAAAGATATAAACATTTAAACTATAGAGAAGCAATTGATCACAAACAAAATACAAATTAAAGGTCTAATCCTCTATAATATTCTGTATCTTCATTTTCACTACTATTTAAATTAAAAGAAAGTCTATTTTGCAGGTAGCAGTATCTGTCTTCGAGCACCACACGCAATATGAAAAAAAATTAAACAAAGTTTTTTATGTTGAGAATGAAAAATTAGTATAAAAATGTGTATTTAATTAATTTAGTAATCTTATGGGCAATTATTACAACTCCAAACTGGACAACTTTTAAACTATTCACAGGATGAAAATCAGTGTTCATATTATTTTATATAAATTAGTTTTCATACTACATTAACTGGCTGCAACAATCAGTTGCTCCACACAGAAGTGCAAGTTGTCAGGACCAGCCACTAAATAAGAAATACACTTAAAAGAGAAAGATGATTAAATTAACCACAAAGCTGGCATCATTTCATGCAGAACTGAAAATACTAAAATAGCTCACCTTAGCCTACATGAAGTCTTCAGTATTAACCACAGAAACTACATTATAATTAAATCCCGGTATACTGCAATTTATTTATTTGGGGTTTTTTCCAAATTAAAAAAAATTATCACTTTACCCCTAGATTTGTGCACAGGTATCATTAATATTTTTTGTGACCAAGAACTTTACCTGATGATACATGTCTTCTCACATAAGTTGACTACCATAAAAGATACAATGCCATAGCAAGGGGTACTGTATTCTAGACTAAATATTGCTTTTAAAGACATTGTTAACAATAAATTATGAAATTTCAGGTTTTTAGTTGCAGCCTATAAATATTTTATAATTTAATAAATACTGTCTAATACTAATTTAAAGACAAGATGGACTTTATCTATAAGATCAGTCATTGTATGTCATCAGTAATTGTTCCACAGGGGTACATATACTTAATGCATTTTATATTTTTAATAAATGTAGGAGATAAGGAGCACTAAAACCCACACATATTGCAAGAAAACCACAGGTGCATTATTAGCTTTCAGTATTTACTATGAGACCCATACACAGAGAAACCAACGTGACTCAAAGGGCAAAAGATCAGCAGCCAGGTAAGCAAAACCACATCTCATTATATTATGCAACTCTTATCCACTGCAATAAGAAGATATGGTGGCAAGTCACCAGGAAATATGCAGAATTCGAACAGTTATAGTATCTGTAAACAGTATAAAAGCTTGTTTGTGGACATCAAATAGTAGGCTTGGAAGTTCTTTATTTTTCAATGGCTGGTAAAAACTGAGATGAAAGAAATGCAAGTCATTTTATTCACAGGTGATACAAGTATCAACCCCAATTAAAGCAGTCACTCAGGTGAACCAAGATTAGCAAATGGTAGGTTAGAGGGGAAAACCAGAACCCAAATTGAAAACTACGGATAATTAAGGCAAAGAACAAAGGCTAAGGGAAGGGTAACCATGTTATTAGTTTGTAAGCAGTACTTCTTGCAAGGAGATCACACAGAATGAAAGTGGGAAATGACTGCTTTTTGTAAAGTAATTGAAAAAATCACCTCTAAATCTTTAAGGAAATTACTTTGGTTTATATGGCAATCAGCTTTAAAGAAAGCCTTTCCTTTCAACTCTTCTATTTATTATCCAGCAATAAAAAAGAGTTCAGTGGACATACCCTTATAATAAACTTTAATCAACAGCAAAATTTAACTGTGATTAACTGGAGCAATGGGAGGAAAAAAAATCCACCACAAAAAAGTTACTTGACAGCGTAAGTCATAGCAAATCAGAGATATTACAAAAATGAGAAGTCTGCATAACAACTTTAAGTCAAACAGCGTAACAGTATTGTGAAAAAAAAAATTAAAATAGCTTTTTATGCACAGTTTCTAAACTTAAAATGCCATTATTAAAAAACTTTATAAAAATACAAAGCGAAACCCCTATTTTTTTTTTATGGAAAAAAATCAGTAACTTAAAAAAAACCATCAACAACAAAACTGATGGACTATTACTATGCTAACCTCTCATTATTTTATTTGTTTACTTAAACATTTTCAAATAAAATATAGATTACCCTTAATTGGCCACTCTTATTTCTGTGATATTTTCTTTAATTGTCACAGCTTAACCAGCACACGCAGTACTTTATGAAAGCTTCATACAAAGGTATTGTAGGAGACTTTCATACGCATTTACAAGTAGAAGTGCTACAAGCATAAAGTTCTAGGAACTTTCAGCCATAAAACCACACAAAATTCCTGGACAGTTTCAAAACATATATGATTTGCAATCTAAGATAAATTCAGAGACTGCTTTGCATTTACATTTCCATATATTAGTATCTCATCAATCATTGATTTTGAACTAAAATATGTATTCTAGCAATTACAGTTTTTATCCAAGACACCATTTTTCATAGTACTTTAAGACTCCTCAAGAAAGCATATGAGCAGATGAAATAATTTTTGAGTTGTACATCACAGAAAGCTCAAAAATTCACATTGAGGCCACAAGTTAGCTAGTTACAGTCAACATAGAGCATTGCAGAAAAAGAGTTTTCATTAGCTTTTCTTCCCTATCTGGCAGAAAATGTAATTTTGTAAAAGGGAGAAATTTTCTTTCATTTTTTTACATAGTAGTGTAATTATGTTAAAACTTGTGCAACTGAAGTAGTCTGTAGTCTGGTTTCCTAACCAAAGTTCATATTCATGGAATTTTGCTATTCCTATACAACTGGCAGGGTTTCATAATCAGAGTTGAGATAGTGACAGATAGCTCTCACAGATCAGATAGACACAATGATCTAAAGTATAGCTTAATTGTGACAAAGATCAAACATATATCAGGTTATAACAAATAAGAGCCATGTACAAGGCTTATAGCCAACCTCTACCGCCACACCTATTGCAGAAAACCCTTCTGTAGCTCCAGGTCAGTGTTCCTAACTGAAGATAGAAATTATCATGACACCTATGGCAGTGTGATAATTCTTGCACATCAGATGGCCAGTATGCACGCCTGCAATGATGAAGTGACTACATCAGTGGACAAGAGAAGGGTTACAGATATGATTTATCTGGACTTCTGTAAAGCCTTTAACACAGTCCCCAACATCTCTCTGAATCTGAGACGGATTTGATGAGTGGACTATTAGATGGATAAGAAAGTAGTTGGACAGGAGCATCCAGAGAGCACTGGATAATGGCTCATTGTCTCAATGGATATCAGTGACAAGTGATGTCCCTTAAGGGTCCGTACTGGGACCAGTGTTGTTTAATATCTTCATTAATGGCATAGATGAAGGGATCGAGCAAATCTGCAGACGACACCAAGCTGAAGGGTGCAGTTGATGCACCTGAAAGTCAGAACCTGGACAAGCTTGAGAAGTGGGCCCATGGGAATCCCATGAGGTTTAACAAGACCAAGTGCAAGGACCTGCACCTGGGCCAGGATAACCCCAGTATCACTACAGGCGGTGGGATGAACAGATCAAGAGCAGCTCTGCTGAGGACTTGGGGATTCTATTGAATAAGAGCTGTATACTGGGCTGCCTCAAAAGCAGTGTGACCAGCAGGGCAAGGGAGTTGATTCTGCCCCTCTACTCCACTCTGGTGAGACTGCACCTGGAGTGCTGCATCCAGTCCTGGAGTCCCCAACATAAGAAGCAGCTGAACCTGTTGGAGCAAGTCCAGAAGAAGGCCACTAAGTTCCTTAGAGAGATGGAGCACATCTTCTACAAGGAAAGGCTGAGAGAATTGGGATTGCTCAGCCTGGAAAAGAGAAAGCTTCAGGGAGACCTAATTGCAGCTTTATAGTATCTGAAGGGAGCCTACAAGAAAGATGTAGTTTTTACATATGTATGTCGTGACAAGACAAGGAGGAATGGCTTCAAACTAAAGGAGAGTAGATTTAGATTAGATATTAGAAAAAATCTTTTACTGTGAGGGTGGCAAGTCACTGGAATAGGTTGCCCAGAGAAGCTGTGGATGTCCTGTCCCTAGAAGTATTCAAAGCCAGGTTGGACGGGGCTCTGAGCACCTGGACTAGTGGAAGGTGTCCCTGTCCACAGCAGAGGGCTTGGAACTAGATGATATTTGAGGTCCGTTCCAACACAGGACATCCTATGATTCTATGATCCAATGACTATATTGACATGGCATAGCTTCCATATATCACACCATATCTGGTTCTTCTTCAATCTGAATTACACAACTACAGGGATCAAGATAAAAAAACCCACAAAAACAGTAATTGCACTACCAGACTTAAAAATACAGAAGTAAAGCTCACCTTTTAGGCTCTGTAACAGAGTAGTTGACTGGAGAAGAGGAACTCATGCTGTCCAACATGCAGCTCCTTAGGTCTACAAACCCTGGAGAATGAATCGTTGACTTTTACTTGACAAGGTTCAAAGATTATTCTTCTATATCATAAAAACATTGAAATCTGTAACAGAGACATGCTTTAGTTTTTTTGGCAACATAATAAAAGGATCATTTGTTAACAGTCATGAACCGTCACAAAACAGTGTTACTACTACTGTGTGAACAATTATCACCAACAATCACTTTACATCAGTGTTAGTAAAGGATAAGAATTGTACTTCTAAGTTTAAATACTGTAGATTTATATATAGTAGAATATCCATCACCAAAGTTTTCAGAATGTCAATAAAAATATTTTTTCATGCAATGATCTTCTTAGTTCTCTTTTCTCCTACGAAGTTTACAAACTCCATTTCTCTTCAAAATAATTCTAAGAGATATAAATGCATACACCATGATTGCATGTACTAGGTTTGCTGTCTGATATCAGCTTTCATGTTTTCCAAGTGTTCCACAAACATGGAATTTTCTACTTGAATATATCTTTATTATATTATATATATCAGCAATATTTAGTACCATACAGGTGGAATATTAAATTGAACTTTAACTTTATTCACCTTTAGAAAAAATTCAGGAATTTAGTGTTCCTGATAAAAAATAAATCATATTTGTAACAAAGACCTTGAAAAATTCCATTTTTTACTTCAAGTTGAACAGCAAACTCTTTAATGAGCTCTTTTCATGAATTAAAGCAAGGTAACATGAAGAATAAGCTGTATTCAAATATATACTAAATAGTAATGAGCCATAAAGCTTTGCTTTTGAACTCCAGAGCAGATGGACATCCATACTAAAGTTCAAAATAAGAAACTAGCCTGGACTCCATCTCTGGCTTGCAGTCACATGTTCAAAGAATCACAGAAAATGCTGAATTGGAAGGCACCCATCAGAACCATGGAGCCCAACTCCTGGTCCTGTGCAGGACCATCCCCAACAGTCACACCATGTGCCTGACAGTATTATCCAAATGCTTCTTGAACTCTGTCAGGCTTGGTGCTGTGACCATTGCTCTGGAGAGCCTGTTCAAGTGCTCTGAGTAAAATATCTTTTCCTGATATCCAACCTAAACCTCCCCTGATTCAGCTTCATGCTGTTTCCTCAAGTCCTATGGAGTCATGAGAATGAAGAGATCGGTTCCTGGCCCTTCTCTTCCCCTCATGAGGAAGTTGTAGACTGGAATGAAGTCTCTCTCCATCTCCTCCAGGCTGAACAGACCAAGTCACCTCAGCCATTCCTCATAAGGCATCCCCTCCAGACCCTTCACCATCCTTGTGGCCTTTCTTTAGATGCTTTCTAATAGCTTAATGCTTTGTTGTATTGTGATGCCAAACAGCAGCACTTGATATGTTATATTAACTATGAACTGATTGTGTTCATTCCAGTTGGTAATAACCCACACTAGAAATATGGACAAAAAAATCAATATCTGCTTCACTCAATAATTTTAACAGAAAATGCAGCTAATATAAAACAGAGAGTTGTGGTTTGGGTTTTTTTTTTTTTTTTTGCTTTGTTTTTACAGAAAAGCAGTAAATTTATAAAGAATGTAGCTATATGTATTATTTGTGATTTTTAACATCTACCCATCAGAATTCATCTTGGTACATGTGTCTGGAAGACATAATTACCATACAACAGTCACTTGCACTACTAGAGAAAATAACATGGCTTTCTTTCCATCTCAAACAAGAAAACAGTTGAAGAATTCATTTTCACAGTACAGCCAGTGGTATAATTGCTAGGCACATGTTAAGGCCCATTAAATTACTGCTGACTTACACACTAAAATCTTTAATTCTATATAAGAGAAGAAAATCTGGACAGCAGACTACTTGAAGTATTCTACTTAAAGATCAATTACATGGATAGAAAAAATGTGGTATCCTGGTACGGGAAACTATACCTCTATCAAATGTGTCAAATTTTCGCATTAAGATTTAGCTCTGAACACTATTAAACTAATTTTGCATACCATCCTTTTTTTCAGCTTTATTGCAAGTTACAGCAAAATCTGATAATGAAATGTAGAAAAGTTAAATTGATACAACTAAAATTTTCTCAGAAATCTCGGAATTCTAGAAAAGAATTCGCTATCTCTACTGAACAAACAGTAGCTGCAGTGAAAAAATCTGTCTCTCAACGTAATCAAAATGTCCTGCTACATCCACATCATTCTGAACTTTTAAGACTTTCTGAAATCACATGAAGGGGGAAAATATCTAAATTTCTGGGAATGCTAATGATTTTGAAAATGCAACATTCTTCTGTCAAGATACATATCCATATTTTATTAGTATACAAATGAACACACTCTAAAAGCATGGTAATTAAATGATGAAAAAAATATCCAAGTGGCATGGATTGGCTCCTAAGTGTCCCACAATTGAACAAAAGAGTAGGAAGTAATACATTTGAGGGGTGTTACCTGCAAAACTTGTGCCATATTCTCCTCACAAACTTCTGAATACTCTTCACTACTTTTATCAAGGCTATTGACTTAGACTGGATACAGAGAAGATACTCTTTATTGTGAGGGTGGTGACGCACTAGAACAGGATGATCAGAACAGCTGTGAGCGCCCCATCCTTGGGAGTGTTTGAGACCAGGCTGGGTGCAGCTCTGAGCAAGCTGGTCCAGTGGCAGATGTCCCTGATCACGGCAAGGCGATGGAACTGTATAATCTCCGAGTCCCTTCCAATCCCAACCGTGATTAAGATCACTCAAAATAAATCCAAACAGACGTACTAATTTAAAATATACAAAGCCAGGTGTAACTAACACATCTGTGCTGCAACCTATAAAAACTTACCAGCATTTATTTCGGCTGAACGAACCGCTAGGCTTTCACTATCGCAGGTCAAAAAAAATCAAGCAA
Organism: Serilophus lunatus; assembly: GCA_013399895.1. Lineage (NCBI taxonomy): Eukaryota > Metazoa > Chordata > Aves > Passeriformes > Eurylaimidae > Serilophus > Serilophus lunatus. The sequence goes on along the minus strand of VXBA01002334.1, from coordinate 119,493 downwards.
GCCAAGAACCAAAGCAGCAGCATCCCTTCTCTCCGCTGGAGCCAGAGCGGCGCTGGCCAGTGCTGCCTTGTCAGAGCGTACGTACCTGGCGGGAAGGGCTGGGGGAACAGCGCCTGGACAGGGCTCCGGCAGCGGCACCTCGGGGCCTCTCCGGAGAGCCGGGGCGACCCCGGTCGCCGAGGAGCGACGGGAAGGGCTGTGCCGTCGCCAGGTCCCGCTGGGAAGGACGCGGCGCCTCCCAACGGCAACTTCCGTGTGCGGCGGAACATCATCACCGGGACGTCACGGATGGCATCCCCGAAGTGCCTCCCGATGCACAGCGGGGCTGTGCCTTCCTTCCCAAACCAGCAGGCATGCGGGTGGGCTTACCGCTGGGTCAGCAATCCCAACCACGTCTTAGGAATCCTGAATTACAAAAACATAATCTACGTAAAGGAAATTAAAATGACTGATTTACGTTATGTTGTCAAATTCGGGACAGCACATTCTTCACACAGATTGTCAAGAGAAACAAACAGGTAAATTATTTTAAAAGATGAATGGGACAAAATTCACAGCAGGGTGGGCGAGAGGGACGAGAGGAAGCTGGATGAGAGGAACAAGGTTACCACTCCCTTTCTTACATTGATTCACAAAAATTACTTATAATACTGTCACTGCCTGCATGCATCTAAACAAACACCTTTTCTTCTTCACACACAGAAGAATACCTCTGATACAGAGAACCACAGAATTATTTATGTTGGAAAAGGTCTCTAAGATCATCAAGTCCAACCATTAACACAGTGCTGCCAGGGCTAACACTAAACTGTGTCCCTAAGTGCCACATCTACCTGGAACACCTGGAGGCTGTGCTCTCTTTTTATCTGGGAGAAGAAACCGATCCCCACGTCACTACAACCTCCTGTCAAGTAATCGCAGACAGTCATAAGGTCACCCCTCAGCCTCCTTTTTTCCAGGTGGAAACAAATCAGAGTGATATGACACATGGAATTCAACATTAATTTATTTTTCAGAAAGAGCTGTTGATGATGTGTTTAGAAAGAGTGCTTGATGTTCAGGGAAAAAAGAGAGGAGAACCTTGTGCTTAAGTTTGGGTCGGGCCTTGGTAGAGAAGGAAGCAACTGCTTCACCTGCAGACGTGACACCAACGTGCTTCTTTGCACTGTGACCTATTCCACACCTACAGGAGACCAGTTAGAAGGGCTGTTTCAAATAGAGAAGCTGGAGACATACAACGCCTCCTAAGAAGAAGCCTCTGAAGCTCATTCCTGGCTTGTAAAAATGTGTATCAGCACAGCAGGAGGCAGGTCTGGCTGAAGCCTTATAGATTCTGTCATTCAAAATAAAATCATTTGCTAAAAAATGCTGATGTAGTCCTGAAGGTTTTTTAAAAGCATCAGTATGGCATCTTACTCTCTTGCATGTACGATCCCTGGATTGCAAAATACACTTTTATTCCCTTCTATTGTTTCTGTGCTTCATTATTTTATCTGCAGTCCTACATTTACTTAACATGTACAAATAAGCCAAATTACACACAAAATGTATCTTGTTCAAACAGTTTTATTTTTCCTCTCTTTAAAAAATCAAATTATATTTTGTTGTCCTTACCTTTAAAAATGCTTAATCATCCTAGTGTATTTTGAAGACCACCCTGCCCTACTTTTGCATGATGTCATCATCTTGAGTGTCTTCTTTAATTTGGAAAAAAAGAAGTATTTTCAGCTGCTCTTCACAAATTTTCATATACATTGCAAAGCTTCTGATTTCTGAAAAATGTCAGGACAAAAGAATTGTTTCCAAAGGCCGAGGGAATTAAAGTATCCTGAAGAGATTCCCAAAACATTGCTTCAAAGTTAAATTATGAACTTATTTAATCTGATATTGAAACCTAACTATATGATCAAACAGCGTAGTGATGTATCTAAGGGAATCCCTGCAGATTGTCAGTTCCTGTATAGCAAAATATTAATATAGACAGTTTTTGCAGTACTCAACACTTTCTCATTTAGGAAAAAAAATGCGAAAATTTATGTATTGCTGAAATACAAATGTTTCAGTACAGCAAAGACCTACATATCTGCCAATGTAGATACAATTTGTGCCACTGTCAAACTTTTATCTTCCTCTAAACAATTCTAGATGTACAGTCCACCTTCGTCTTAATTTCTTAAATAACTTTTGCCCCAAGTGGTCATTCATTTGTGCATAAGAAGAAAGCCTTTTTATCTGTCAAATAGATTGATGATTTTCAATTTTTTTATGAGATCTTGTCTAACCCTGTAGAAAGCTGATGTCAAGAACATAGCTTTGCCACATCCAAGAAAATCAACCGAATTTGATTTGTTTGAGCTATTAGAAAATTGCAGTTTGTTCCTGCTTTACACAATGTGAAGTTTGGCAGACAACATTTATAAATGAACATTTTGTATTTAAGAAGGGGGCCTAGAACAAAGCACAACTTGCTCTGTGGCAACTGCAGTGAGTGTTTTGGGCCTGACTTGAGTTTTAGTAACAAAACTGACATTGGTAACATAATTCTTTGCAAAAGGATTTATCTTTGTGTGCAGGTAACATACTTGGGCAACTGGCAGAAAACTGGCCTGTAAAACCTGAGTATCAGGCCATACACCGAGGATGAGAACTCAAACAGAAAATAGGTAAGTCTGCCACTGTCAAACAGTGTACAGGGTAATATTTTGTGCCATTACTTTTACAGCTTTTGACAGGTTTTGCCCCATTGTATGGCACAAACATATGGTATGGTGACTTGCAGGTGTTGTTGTGTGGGAGAATCACCCAGAGTGAAAACCACAGAGAGCTGGTGAGAACTATGACTAGACACAACGGGACAGGCAGGCCATAAGAAGCTATTGAGCTTAAATCTGGATCTGAGCTCTTCTGTTTGAAAAAAGGTGCTTGTGGCGCAAAGTGTAGAGAGGTTGGAGGTGTCTGATGCACTCATCTGACAAGAAATGTGGCTGAAATGTGGAGAGAGAAGGGAGTTTAGTGCCGACGGGTAAACAAACCAGTAGAGAGTAGATACAGAGAGGACGAGGAGAGTAACACAAAGTCAGAATTTTAATAGCAATTAACAGCAATCCCATTTAAGCAAAACAAAAAACAAACCAAACGATCAAACAAAAAAACCCCCAACCAACCAAAAATCCTGCCACCAAACCCAAGAGTTAATGGCCACTGAGTAGCAGGGAAGAACTCGACAGATTTAAAACTGAAACTGTGGCGTGTTGGATGCTGAGGGCAGACAAGAAGGGAGGTGGCTGGGGGAGTATCCGCGGAACACGGGCAGCTTTGGGGCTGGCAGCAACAAGGAGCTCGGGATGGGGAGGACTCTGTAACAGAGCTCACGACGAGGGACATACACAAAGGGGCACGCAGGCCCAGCAGCGCCCGCCCGCCCTGCAGACGAGGGCGGCGATCCTTAACCACGCCAGCCTGTGAAGGGCTGGGCGGGGCCCGCTCGCCAGTACTGCCGCCGGATGGCCGCCTGGACACCCATCCCGCCTCAGCTCCCGCCGTCGCCGACACCGCCAACGGCCACTCCTCGTCCTCCTCCTCGTTCTCGTCGTCGCCCTCCTCCTCCTCCTCCTCTGCTCCCTCTCTTCTTTCTCTTTCTCCTCCTCCTTTCTCACCGCTCCCCTCACACCCCGCGGCGCCGCGGCCGCCCCGCCCCCACCGCGGGAGGAACAAACCACTTTTATTTCTGAAGGGGGGAGGGGGCGAGTGAGGCTCGTCCTATTCCTCCCTCCGGTCCTACCGCAGGGCCGCCGACCCGCTTCGTCCTCGGCTGCCCGCGTTGCCCTCAGGCTCGGAGGCGGGGTCCGAGCTGTCTGTTTTACGGCAGGGTCCGCGCCGCTTTTCCGCCGCCATCGCGGAGCTCCCCCGCCGCCCCGTTGCGGCTCCCGGGCGGTGCCGCCCCTCTGGCGGGAGGAGGCAGCGCGGCCGCGTTTCCCGCGGCGCGCAGGGAGAGGGCGCGGGGCAGAGCGGGGCCCTGGGCTGCTGGTGAGGTGGCGGGAAGGGAAGAAAGGAAGACTGGAGGGAGGGAGGGATGGGTTGAAGGATGGATAGATGGAGGCAGGGAGGGAGAACGGACTGGAGGGAAGGTGGGTGGGCGGAATTTGTCTTCGGCCCCCCCACCCCGCTGCGCTCCCGCGCCATCGTGCCNCACCGGGCCAGGGCCGCCCGTCCTGACGTGCCCTCCCTGCCTGCCGTGCTACCCTTGTCTCCGCGCCCCTGCCTCGCTGTGTTTGTCCCTGCAGCGAGCGGCAACCTCGGGCGGCTGGAAAGGCCTCGGCGGCTGCTGGAGGCACAGAGCCCTTCCTTCCCTCGGCCCGGCGCTCCTCGCGGCAACAGGGAGTCACGTCGGTGAGAAAACATGAGCCGAGATTTCAAACCCGGAGACTTGATCTTTGCCAAGATGAAAGGTTATCCCCATTGGCCGGCCAGGGTAAGGCTCCCCCTCGGCTCCCTCCGTCCCTGTGCGCGGGATGCGCTCACACCCCTGTGCGGGGCAGCGCCTCCAGCCTCGCCTCCTGGCGGGGCACGGCGGTGCTCGCAAGGGTGGAAGCGGCTTTTCAGTGACACTGCACATCCCTGACAAGTACTATTGCTAATAAATAGTCCTCTGTAGTAGGCATTAGTTGTTCTAATTTGTATAGCTCGGCTTTCAGGAATGAAAGGTTCTGTGATGCTGGAGCCCTGCAGGCCCCTAACTGTACAAAAATACTGTTCCCAAATAACTGCTCTTTTTTGGCAAAACAAGAATATGAGTTGCTGGCGGGATTACTCTTAAGTCAGTTATTTCTAGTGCTTCCTGTTAAATAGGCTAAATGTATGTAATAACTTGTCCAGTCCTTTTTTGCACTCTCCCTGCTCCCATGGAAAAGGCATGCCAAGTTCTGGGACTGCTAGAGGAGTAGATAAAAAGGTGTTTAGCTAAGATACTGACTTAGGAATTATTTTTTTTTTCCTCAAGCTTATTATCCTTTTGGTAGTACTTGACATTTGGGCTTTGACAAATTACCAAGTTAGGATAAGGTTAGAAAGTATCTTGCTTAAGGAAGGATGTTACGGGGATGGAATTAAATGGTGTTTTTTACCTGTAGTACATTATATCTCTCCTTTTAAAAGAAATAGTTATGTGAAAAGTGCTGCTGTAAGCTACAAGTGTTGTTAATTTCTGTTGTTGCAATTACTGTTTTGATTCTGCTGTATTTTTTTGACATACAATTGAAAAGAGCTCTTAAGACTTACTTTACTCTTTGTAACATTTTTATTCCAGTTTTAGTGCATAATGCTTTTACTTATTTCCCCCTAGACTGTTTTAACTGCTACTTGACTTGAATTATGGTCTGTGTTTTCCTTAGGTGGATGAAGTTCCTGATGGAGCAGTAAAACCTCCTATGAATAAAATGCCTATTTTCTTTTTTGGCACTCATGAAACGTAAGTCCTTTATATTTAGGGGTCATATTTTTTTCATTCTAAAATGCTCTGACAAAAAGTTATCATCTTCTTTGAATGCAGTGTGTTCTAAACTATTGTATCTGTTAGCAGACCAGCTCTTCCTAAATTAATCTCTTTTGTCAAGACATGCTTCTCTAACATCTGCTTAAGTGAATGGCAGATCCTAACCATACTGTGTACACTTTGCTCATCATGAGGAAAAAAATCCTACCCGAAGTGGTATGACTTTCTCAAAGAAGGCTGAGAACAGCAAAATAGGCAAAAATTGAGAAACAGACAGATAATCATGCATTAGCGGTTTTTGCTGGATTTTGTTTTGGAGAAGTTGTTGGTATTGTTGCTTCTTAGGAGATCTGTAGAGAAAAATGAGGAAGTGCAGTTAGCTTGATACCTGTCAACCAGCAAAATATTGATTTTTGGGTACTTTCAGCATTTTGCAGTGATACAAAATCTCCTTTGAGAGACTGTATGTTTTCTACTGCTGAATTTGATTGTAAATATTCTGAGATTTATGCAGTTCTATGTTTTTGAAAGGTATCATGTTGCTTTATGATGTGACTGTTTATATTAGTCTAGATCTAAGATGTCAGATTCAGTGTTCTGTTTCTTGAGTTGTTTGAAGAAACCCAAACCAAACAACTAAAACCTTTATTGCTGTGTTTTTAACTCTTCTGTTTTTTTTAATAAAAGGGCAGGTCAGAGATAGAAGTTGTGTATACAGGTACTCCATTTCCTGTGTTTAGTGAAAAAACCTTGCTTTTTTTCTCCATCTTATTAAATCTACTGAAATTGCTTTAATCTGGTACTTTGCATCTATATTTCAGTAATCCATGCTAAAACAAGATACTTTGCCCTGTTGAATTAAAGAGTAAGCATCCCTGACTCTCTTTACATTACTTGTTACTTTATTCTTTTTTTAAGAAGTAGTTTTTCTGATGAAAAAGATTTGTATATGCTTGGCCCATGCATTGTGGTTTTTTTAAGTGGTCTCATCTTTCAATAGAATAGATCTTTCAAGGACTTAAACAGTTTTAATTTGGTTGGGTTCTTTGTGTGTTGTGGGTAAAGAGGGGTTCCTAGAATTTGGTTCAATGTTTCAAGTTTTGTCTTGTCCATTTTTTTAATTGTAAGTTTAAAGAATGTGCCAAGCTACCTTTTTTTCTTTAAATTCTTTTCCCCCAGCTGAATTTTTTTTGGTTTTTTGCAACTGAAACACAATACTGCTTTGATTCTGCCCTTGGTAGTATATGTGTCATTCAGGATTGCACTGTGGCTTTGTGCAGTTGTAAATAAGTTCAGGAGCATTGGTTGAGTATAAGAGAGACAGAAATAACTCCTTATCTAAACCTTTAAAAATACATTTGCAGATTTCAGGAAGCATCACGGACAACTTCAGATTTAGCTTAGGCTACTGGGGGATATGTGGATTTGGAAGGTTTGGTGATTGGAGGGGTTTTGTCATTTTCTTCCATAAATTTGAAATGTCTATTCCTCGTTCTTTCGTATGGTGACAAAGTAAATTTTTACTTCAATCTGTGTTTTGTTAGGCCAAGGGTTCCAAGTTACTGCATTTCAGAGATACATAGAATACAAAAGAAACTTCTTGCCTCTGTTTCATACATGTTGCAATGTGTGTTGCAATGGGTGTTCCATGACCGGGCTGTCTCCTGGTGTTTGTTAAGCATGTTGCTTACCTAGTGCTCTGTGAAGCGATAACAGGTGAAACTTTCGTACTTCTTGATCTCGCTTACTGCTTACAGCAGATACCCGTAGTTAACAATAGGAAGGAGCAGATGAGGTAAAAAAGGAGAATGATATTCCATAGCATATGATTTTTTTTTAGGTTTGTAGCTGTAAATAGTCTCTTAGTGATCCATTAGGAATTATGTAGAGTTAACAATTTTCTGTACTTTTGCGTGAGAATTAAATTTGGTAAACTTGCTCTCTGCTGTGCTCTTCACAGTTAAGACTTACACATCTGTGAAAAGTTAGATGCTGTGTATCTTTAGCGTATTAGTAGGTGTGCATATACAGTCTATCTTACTGTAAGTAGTGGCAACTCTGAAAATGCACATAATTCGTTTAATGCTAAAAAGTAGATGGTTACAGCAAGAAAAAGGAAAACAATATTGGCTTGGAAATAATTCTTACTTCACTTTTAGAAATAATAATAAACCAGTTTTGCAGATTGCTGTAAGCTTGTTTTAACTTGTACTTTGTTTATTTTCTCGTAAGTTTTGTCAAAAAACACTGTGTTACCACTTGGGTAGAGTAAAAAAATGAATGCTGTTTTAATAAGAGCTTTATTTGGATATGTTGTGCCACTAAATCATATCAGTGCAAGTTTCGTTTGGTCACAAACAGGAGTCACACTGAACTAGATTCTGGACTATATGTATTTCTTCTCTTTTTTTGCTTCTTTTACTTCTTTGGTACATGGGGATTTAACTACAGCAGCCCAATAAGCCTCATGACCTTTTCACAGTAGCTGGTTTCAGCTGTTTTTCAATGCCTGAACAGTGTGGGTAGAAGCTTATAGACCTTGGAAAAACGTTTCCCTTCAGTGACAGAGAAGAAAAGGAGGCAGTGTTTTTCTTATTTTTGGCTTTCCTGGTTGTGCTTTGTCTCCCTCTCCATCTTTTTGGTCTGGGTAAATAGGTTTTGAAGGTGCACATTTCCCCAATGGCTGAATCCACTCTAACCTTCTCTTGCCAGGAGGTGGGTGATTTACAGTCTGACAGTGTCTTACTTAGTACTTTGTGCACGTAGATGAATGTTTACTGCTGGAGTAGAAAATGCTTATGCTTTCTGTGAAATGTTCTTTTTTTTTCTCCTTTGTTTAGTAGAGTGTAAATCTCAACTAAGTCTCAAGCTCCTTTATTTGAGGATGATGAAGGAAATAGTGAAGTGGAGCTTAGAGGTACCTAATTACCTTTTCTGCGAGCTGGTACCGTAGAAAGCAACTATCTGCAACTTTGCAAATAGTTGGAGCTGATCTATTTGCGATCAGACAAAGCTGTGTCTAGGCAGAGAGTGGAAGCTAAGAATGTACCACCAAAATGTGATATTTTTCTGTTCACAGCATATGTATTGCTGAAATCCTAACTTTGAAAGATCATGAAACTAGAGCAGGAGTTGAATAGTTTTTGTTCTTCAGCATAACCTAGAATATTGTTTCTCAGCAACATGGTACCTTGTTTTCTAAAGTCTACCTTGGAGAAGCTAGTAGTGAATACTGTGAGTTTGTGAGAAAAGCGAATAGGGGAAAAGCTTTAGACAGCCTACAGTAGGTGGAGTCTCTTTTGTCTGAAAAAGGTACCCAGGCAGCCTCAAGACCTCTGCTACAAGAATATCTTAAAATAAGTTTCATGTTTACTTCTTTAAGAAAATGGCTGGAGGAGAAGCTTGAAATAAGAAACATTTCAAAGTTTTTATTGTTCAAGTTTCATGGATCAAGTTAGGAAGTCCTGTTGCACTGAAAAACTTCTGAATTAATGCTGAATTACATAGCATTCTTACAAAGATGTGGACAGTCAGCGTATTCAGATGGCGCATTTTCATTTCCAACACAACAAAAATATTCTACAGTTTTAACTTATTTTTAATGTAATAATTTTGAAATATTGGAACCATTTAATCTCTGTTAAATTATGCTTTTGACTTTCATTGTCCAGATTCAAGGATTCTTTATTCTTAACATTTTAAGCCTGATTTTTTTTTATTTTTTTTTAAGGATGGAATTGCTCTTTCTGTTTGTTTGTAAGCTGCTTGGCATTTAGTTGATGTGATTCAGAGTAGTTGGTTGACTTGTCAGTTGCAATCTCAATATGAGTATTGACTATTTCTTGCTCAGACATTCAACACTTTGGGAAGGAGGAACGTCTGGTTGCAGTATGGGAAACATTGAGCTGTTGGAGGAGACAGTTTAGAAAACTAAGGATGCTCGCGTAGCAGAACAGTTGTTACAGTAGTAGTGAATTTAATATCTTAATAATGTTTGATGCTTACTTTGAAAAGTCTAACCATTGAAAATGCAAATTTTGTTCTTTCTCTCCTTAAGGGCATTTTTGGGACCAAAGGACATATTCCCTTACTCAGAAAATAAAGATAAATATGGCAAACCAAATAAAAGGAAGGGTTTTAATGAAGGGTTGTGGGAAATTGACAATAATCCCAAAGTAAAATTCTCTCATCAGCAGGTAAGTTATGCAGAGTCTGCAAATCTTCATTGCTTTTGTGGGGAAGGGTGAAAGGTTACCAGTGCTTTCCTGCTGTAGGATAGTGAATTATCATACTCAGTACTGCAGATTAGACAAATTTTCATATATTTTAAATTTTTATCAATGTATAAATATTGATAGCATAAAAGAGATGGGGATTGTTTCATTGGAGATCTCTGTTTCATTTAATAAGGTCATAAAAGATCATGTTGACAGTTCTGGAGCACAAGGCCAAAAGTTTAATACTTTTTACAGTCCACATATAAATTTTACTTTTAGCTATGTGTATATGTGTGTCTATATCTATATATATTCCTGAGATACTTAACTTTGGAACTGTGCTTGAAAAGTGGTGGGGTTTTGGAGTCTCAGTCATACTACATCTTTCTGTATTCTAAAACCAAGTACCTTCTCCATAAGTGTCCTTGTAAGATTTCAGGACATAGCTTCTTAGTGTGCAGTTGGAAGCAATGTGATTTTTGCCTCCGAACTGTCAAGTGACTTGATTCAATTTTTGTCCATCAGTAGTTCCTCATTTCTTGCCCTCTTGTTAATTCTCCCAAGCTTAGATCAGAGCTATGCAATGCTACCCATAAAAAGACCCAAATTTAATCTGAAGACAAATTGCCTTGCTTATTTTGTCTTTGCTTGCCTTCTCTGAACGTTCTGTAGGCTCCTAGTTTTGTTACATACACTGGATGTACACTGACCGTGGTCACATACTGAGTCTTCTAGGCGATGCTGCAAGTAATAACAAAAAGAATTATTATCTTTTGTTTTTATTTGCTGCTCTTAACAGGGCATACAAGATTGCCATTTCAGCGCCAGTAATTCCTGCTTCCTAAACTATCCCAAGTTACTGTGTTTCTAGTTTGAAGGAAAACATGGATAAAGACTTCAGAGAGTTGCTGAAATATTGTTGAGAGATTATGTATTCCAGATGCATCCATTTTCTGCTTTGAGATGGAGAGATGCTAATACCTGCATGTCAGTGAGAAGGACTGTAATAAGGCACAGATTCTTTCTGCTATAATAGTAAGAAGTTGATATACTTTTGCACTGTCCTCATTGTTACAGTCAAGAAGAGATGCTCTGTGAATGGCTGAGACAGTTGTGAACTGTAACTTTTATGTTACCAGTCGTTCTCACTAGATAAAAGTCTGGGTAAAAGGAATCAGCAATAACAAGTTTATCTAATGTTTTGTTTCCATGCAGGCATCAGTCATGTCAATTAAGCAGTGCTTTCAGTTGCATCTCAAAACATTCCTAAATATCCTAAATATGTGTCCAGTTAGAAACAGCACAAAACATACTGCCAAGACATGTGCAGACTGTTTTCTTAGTATAGCAGCTTTTTTGTGAGGTAGTCATTTTGAGTTCCATTCAGGTTCATGAGCTTCAGTGGTTGTACTTTTCACTGGGTCTTGATTCTTGTTCAAGTTCTGTCTAGAGCCATTGGGTTATTCTTTGCAATCTTTCCCATATTTCTTTACCTAAAGGAAGATCTGATTTAAAATCTGTTCTTTTAAGTGAGCCTTAAAATTGCTGGAAGAGGAAACTTTTCTTAGTAGGGATGGTTTAACTGGTATCCTGTGTCCAGTTCAGGGCTAGTCAGTATGAGAGGAACATGGACATACTGGACAGAGTGACCCATCAAGGGCATGGACATGATGGACTGAAGCATCTCTGTTGTGGGGAGAGGCTCAGACAGTTGGAACTGTTCTGCCCTGGTCAGCTTAGGGGATTATCATCAGTGTGTACAAATATGTTTGTATAGTCGGGGGTGCAAAGAGATGGAGTCAGACTCTTTGTAGGGGTTCCCAGTGACAGGACCAGAGGAAGGGCACAAACTGAAATACAGGAGGTTCTGTGTGAATACAAGGAAGCTTTCTTTTTGACTTGTGAGGGTGACCAAGCACCACATAGGCACAAGTTGCCTGTGGAAGCCATAGTCTCCATCCTTGGAGTTACCTAGAAGCCATGTGGGCATGGTCCTGGTCAACCAGCTCTGGGTCACCCTGCTTGAGCAGGAAGGTTTGATTGGATTGAATTACAGACTGAATGATGCAATGTAATAGTCTCCTGCAAATTTTGTTCTGGGATTTCATCTTCACCTTAGAAACCTTCTCTGTTGATAGCCTTCTATTTCTGGGCTGTGCTAAGCATTGTTAAAAGCAAGTTTTACTTGGAGCAAATCAAGCCCTTAGGATTTACTAGTTTTTACTAGTGGGTAGTTCTGGTTGGTGCTAAAGGAGTACATCTGCAAAAGACTCACTAGGTTGGATGTCTTGTAAAATAAACTGTGTCCCAGTAAGCGTTACTTGATCAGAAATAAAACTACTAGTAAGGATCTATTTACAAGATCATTTCTTTGAGCGTCTCTGGAGAGGTCAGCTCAATCGATCATGGATCTTTCATGTTTTTCTCAAAGCATTTCCTTTTCTGTTTAATTCTTGAAGTACAATGTCATTATTATGCCAGAGATTATAGATAAGATGGAGGAACCTCCCAATTTTCCAGGAATAAAAAAATTTTAGTGTGATAGTTGTTTCAGCTTATGTGCTGAAATGAGCTTTCTCTCTTCAGTACTTTGCGCAGTAGCATAGAGCTCACAGTCCTAAGACTTCAGTGGCACCTTATTTCATGTTGTAGTTAGTTCCTTTGATGTTTGGCTATTGCAGCCTTTCTGTTCACAGAGATGTTTCCTTCTCAAAGCTGAGGAAACAAGTGCAAACACTTTCTCACAGTAATAAGGGAAGGATGCTTACCTGCTTGATAGGTTGTTGTGGCTGTTATATGTGACAAGTAATGTTTCCTTGTGGAATAGGGTTTTTGGATGTTTTAGTTAGGAAAGGAATGGATATGTAAGTGTGCTTGATGTGTCCTGGTTTTGCCTGGGATAGAATTAATTTTATTCTTAGTAGCTGGTCCAGTGCTGTATTTTGTATTTAGTATAAGAATCCTGTTGATAATGCTGATATTTTAGATTTTGCCCAGTAGTGTTTGCCCTAAACCATGGACTTTTCAGTTTCCCGTGCTCTGCCAGTGAGCAGGTGCTGGTGGTGGGGCACAGACAGGACTCCGTGGGAAACTGAAGAAGTCCTTGGTTTAGAGTAAGTGCTGCTTAGCAACAAGTAAAAGAATCTGTGAGTTATGAACATGTTTCTCATATGAAATTCAAAACATGGCAATGTAGCAGCCACAAAGAAGAAAATTGCCTCTATCACAGCTGAAACCAGGACTATTTAGGCAGTTTTGTAGAGTTTAAGGGGAAACTGATATTTTTTTTTAAGGGATGACACCGTGGTTGAAATCAGCTTCTGAGGCCCTACCATCTTTGCCAATAAGAGGATGTGGTACAGGCAGCAAAATACTCAGGTTAGGGAATGTGATGCAATTTAGTCAGTTAACATGCTTTTTGTTACCGGTTCTGGTAACAAGAAACAAAGACAAAAAACCCTTGGAGAAACGTGCATCTGCTTCCCTCCTCCTCTCCCTTTGATCCCCAGTGTCCTTGCTGCACACCACAGTCCCATCCCCTGGGTGAGGCAGGAGACAGTCTGATGCGAAGCGGTTACTTTGGTTTTGCTGTTCCTTGTTTCTTACTCAGCAGCTGGAGCATGGGCTCCTCTGTGCCTTGCAGCCCCCGCTGAGATGTGCCTTCTGTCTCTAGTCTGGCCGTGCTCAGTGTTAAGGGAACTTCCCTGTCCGACCATCTAGGAGCCGCTCTGGCAGTCACTTTCCACCTGAGCAGGGGCAGGGACTGAGACCCTTTCACAGCAGGCAGCTCCAGTGATCTGATGGGTGCCTCGTTACAGCTCCCTGTGCACCTCACACTCACACAGTCAGACCACGTTTTCTTTCCTTTCCGGCTCAGCCCTGGGTTTCCATTAGCAGAGTCTGAGACATCTGGCTCCTTAAAATAATTTAATTGTGCTGCTACCACAGAATAACGGCTCAAATTGGGTGCTTCCTGGGAGGGACCCTGAACAAAGGAAGCCCTGGGCAGTTATACCCTCACAGTCTAAGCTCAGGAAGTGCAAAGTCTTCAGATGAGTCGTTGGCTCCTGCTGTGTCTCTTGAGACTCTAGTCACTGAGGAGCCGCTGGTCCTTGTGCCCTTTATTATGCGAACCATCAGTGCCACTCAAGATCTCTTGCCTTGGGCTCCTGCCATCCACCGCTCAATCTGCGGCACCTCTTCAGTCTCAGGCAAATCCTCTGGGCTGGAGCTTGGCTTGAGCAATGCCTTACGTTATTCCTCTTACCACTATCCCTGCTGCCAGGTCATCTCCTTTGCCCCGGAGTCCCTCAGGCCCTGTGTAGGCATCTTGTTCAGTGCTTGAGCATCCTTCCATCCCATTTCCCCCTTCTTCTCCCATTGCCACTTGGGTGGAAGTGCCATGTGCTCCCAGTTGCGGTAGGGTGTTGGAGTGGGTCAGTTCACACCTTGCCAGCCAACTAACCTGGGCCAGTCATGATCAGATCAGGGAGGGCTGTGATGAACTGGATTCTGCCAGTCACCAGCACCAGCCCATTGCTGCAGAGCATGAGAGATCAGTGTAGGTAGTGAAGAATCTCAAAAGTCAAGAGAAGTAGTTGCTTGTGAAAACTGAGAGGAAGGGTAGTGTAGGTACGGAAGAGTAAATATGCTGCTTTCCCAACATTATTTTCAAGTAGAATAGTGAATTATGACCTGCTAGTATGTTGTTGTCTTTAGGTGAATTGGACATCCATAGGTAAATGGACAACATTTTTAGCTGAAGTCTTGGAGATGAATGTATTTTAAGATATTCCTTGAGCTCTGTGTTTTATGTACATGCAAACCTTTGATTTTATGGAGGATTCTTAGAGCTAAGTGAAACATAGTTACTAGACAGTAGCAGGGAGCACAGTTCAGATGCTGGAGCTTAAAAATTCAGGATCAGTAGATAATTTTGTGTTCAGGCTTTCTGCAGGTAAGGTCAGAAGGGAATGGGTGGTCACGTGAAGACATTGACAGAATCGAGCTTTTATTATGGATACAACATAATATTAAAAGGGCAGACTTGTCAGCTATTTGTATAGAGGAATTCACTGGCAATTCTCTTCCTTTTTTTCTGTGCTTCCACTGGTCATAGTTTGTCTTAGTAAGGCCTTCTGAGAGCCGTATCTTCTGTTTGATTACCAGAACTGGAATATTCTGAGAGTAGTATTTGTATTCTGCAGATGTTGCCTGTAACTGCTAGTAGGGAGTTGGGGAAAGAAGCCTGTGGCTTGGTGTTAAACCCAAACCCACATCCTCAGTGGAGGAAAAAATTAAGAATTAGGGGAGTTCTGGTATCTTTGTTTGAAGGAGCTGATATGTAAAAGGGAGAAAGCAATCCACAATGTAATGTAATTTAGGTTTTATCCTCTCTGTTTCTATGGTATTAACTTTAATTCTCTAATTACCTTACTGTAGTATTTTCTTGTTATGTTTTAGGAACAGATAGTTAAATTACTTATAATTAATAGCTTATTTAAAAATACACTTCCTTACAATAGCATCAGAAGCTGTATTTGATTTTTTAATTTCTTATCTTTCAGGTATGTTCAAATATAAAGTATATATACATAAGAAAAAACTATACTGTAGTATTAATAATATGAAAACAAGTTCTTGCAGCATTACAGCTTGAAAGTTTAATAAAGAACTTGCAATTTAAACTGAAAATAGTGGAAATTAATGAAGCAAGATACATTTACTATTCTTGTCCTAGTAAGGGGTTCCTTGGCAATATGTGTAGGAGAAGTTGAACAAGGGATTTAGATGATTTTTTTTTTCTTTGTGTAATTGAAGCCCCATCCAGCCATTAGCACTCCTGTCAGTGAAACTGTTGAAGAAAGCAGTCAGGAGCCTGCTGAAGGGAGTGAAGAAAAAGCAGGAGCCAAAAAGAAAAAGTCTACTCTCCCAAAAGTAAGTGATTGAATTTCTGCTTTGTTGTGCTAGAAAGACTTTTGAGTCAAAATTGTATTGTAAGTTTTTACTTAAATACTTTAAACTAACAGTGGTTTACTGTTGAAACTGCCTTGTGTTTACTTCTTTTCAGAGGTACTTACAATAATATTTTGTCTTTCTGTATTCCTCTTACGGTGCTGTACATGTTTTTGAAAATTAATTTCTTTACCAGCCTATATTTCTTATTCATAATACGCTTAAACTACATTCATACAGTACTTCCTGGGCAGGAGAAGTTAGAAATGGTCCCCAAGAATTAGCCTAAAGTTCCTCTTTCTGCTTTGAAGACTTTTTAATACCATAGGCAGGTATGACTGTCACTTTTGATTGTGACCGCTTTTGTTGAAAAGCTGAACAGATAGATCGTTGGAGTCTGTTATGGCTGAAAGGGTCCTTCAGTCTGTTTGCCAGAACAGATTATAAGAATCAGTTTGAATTAGGCTGTATTCTTAATGAATGAATTAAGATATAGAGGATTTCACCGTTGTATCAATTCAGCTCTTGACTCAGAAAAGTATCTGTGAGCATACAGTAGTTTATACAGACAGAGTTTAGATTCCTTGCTTTGTAAATGTGTGCATACCTTAGAATCTCTCTAAAACAAGATTGTGTTCTCTTTATATAGTATTCACACTAAAAAAAGGGCATTTTTTTCTGTCTGAAACATCTTTGTTTCAGCTTAGTGATGCTGTACATAGTTTGTACTGTTAACAGGTTAAGCTTCCTGGTTTACTGTACTCTTAATGATACTAGCATAGTACACTGCTTTGAACTTTCTCTGTTCTTGAATGTTTTGTTCATATGGCATGGAAGAGATGTTGCGTGTTGTCAACTCTTCTCAGTGTTTTTAAGAATAGAATCCTAAAATGACAAAACCTGTGATACAGTTGATTGATACATTTATGATATCTCACTTATTTCTAAGTAATTTCTGGAAATTACTGTTTTAAAGGATAAGTAGCACCCTTGAATTAAATGGCAGTCTATTTTGAATAGGCTAGCTTTTATTCTGTTTTCATTTTGATTATTTGCCAAGACTGTAAAGTAGTTTTTCTGCAGCTGTTGATGGCTATCCCGTAGTATTGATTCACAGTTGTAACAGAAGAATTTTCACTGTGTCAATGTACTTGGTTTCTGTGGCCAGGTTTTGGTAGCAGCGGCAGGGGCCTGTAGAAGATGCTTCTTTGAGGAGCTGCTGGAAGCTTCCCCCATGTCCGGCAGAGCCAATGCCAGCTGACTCCAGGCTGGGCCCGCTGCTGACCAAGGCCAGGGCAATCAGGAGTGATAGTCATGTGTCTGTGATAACAAGGAAGGAGGGAAAAAAATGTTAGGGTGCAGGTGAAATTGCTGCCAGAGAAGAGCAGAGTGAGAACATGTGAACAACAGTGCCCACACCAAGGTCAGTGCAGAAAGAGGAGGAAGAGGTGCTCCTGGCACCAGAGCCGAGGTTCCCCTGCAGTCTATGGTGAAGACCGTGGTGAAACAGCTGTGCCCCAGCAGCCCATTGAGGACCACAGGGTGCAGAGATCCACCTGCAGGTCATGGAGGAGCCCACGCTGGAGCAGGGGGATGTTGTAAGGGGGCTGTGGCCCATGGGAGGCCCATGTAGGAGCAGGGTCCTGACAGGGACCTGCTGAAATGAGGGCAGAGGAGCCCACGCTGGAGCAGGATTTTCCTGGTAGGACTTGTGGCCTGTGGAGGACCCACGCTGGAGCAGCCTGTGCCTGAAGGACTGCACCCTGTGGAAAAGTGACCCATGTGGCAGCAGTGTCTGAAGTACTGTTGCTCATGGGTTGGACTCACACTGGAGCAGTTTGTGGAGGACTGTCTCAGGCTGCAGGAGTGCGTGTTTCCCATCAGAGGGACGGCACAGGGAGAAGGGGAAGGACTCCTCTGTCTGAGCGGCAGCAGTCAGCATAACACCCGTTCTCTTGTCTCCCTGTGCTGCTGGGGAGGAGGTAGAACTTGGAAGGAGGGGGGTGGAAAGGTGTCTTTAAGATTTGTTTCTCATTCTCTGGCTCTGATTCTATTAGTAATAAATTGAATTAATATCCCCACTTGGAGTCTATTTTGCCCATGATGGTGACCAGTAAGGGATCTTTCCTGGTCCTTAACTCACTAAACCCTTTGTTATATTTTCTCTCCTCTGCCCATTTGCAGAGGGGAGTGAGAGTGTCTTTAGTGGGTACCTCCCATCCAGTTAGAGTCAATCCACTACAGTCGATTACATAGCAGGTGTTCTTTATCTAGGATTAGTGTCCAGGGACTGTAGCAGCTTGTTTACTCTAGAGTAATTTTGTTTGGAATTAAAAACTGTCTAGTGATAGTTTACTGATAAGATGATAATCAGAGTTGTTTTGATGGGTTGGAGACTGCAGAGTTATTGATGGATCATTTCTCCCAACTTTTTACTGTCCAGAGTTCCTTATTTTAGTACTTCCCCATGCAGAAGGTCAGGGCAATTTAGGTTCTTTCTGCTGTATCTTAGAAGCATTCTTCAACATGTAATTTGCTGACAATGTTAGTAAACCAGTGCTGTTCTTGCACAAACACACTACTTACTGATAAAAGCATTTGTTCTTAGCACTTACAACTGCAGGGAAAAACGTCTTTTAAACTGGGCTGATTAATCAGTTTGCATCATTGTGAATTTATGCCTCAAGCAGCATGTGCTAGTGGGAGTGCCAGTGACTTAATATTTGTGTTTCTCATGAAAAGAGCTTTCAGGCTGTTCAGTGCTGGCACTGTGAAAGAGAAACAGGAAGACATAAGAGCCACTGAAACATGAAGATGAAGATCCTGAAGGAGTCCTTTTACATAGATTTCTGTAATTAGTCTCAATCAGCTTAAGGCAAAATATGGAGCAAATTTCTTTGTATACTGCTGAAGCTATAACATTCTGTTAACTAGTCCTTGTACTCTGGTTTCCTATGGTTTCAGAGAATCAAAATTCTTCCAGCTTTAAGTTGTAGTCTGTAAAAAGTCTCAGTGTTATTGTTTGTGTTAAAGTAATTAATAGTGTTGTGTGATAGTTGCTTTGTTTAATGTTGAAATTTTGAAAACTAGCTACTTTAAAAAGAAGTGCTTGCTAGTGGGACGAGGCAGTAGCATTCAAGTTGAAAGAACTGAAGATCTCAAAAACACGCAGATACATAGGCTGCAATGAAAAGTTGATTTTTTTTTCAAGTAAATTACTACAAACTCTTAATTTTTCAAGTCTTAGCTGCTCACCTAAAACAAAACCTAGTATTTTTAAGGTTTAAAAAACCCCAACAAAACAGGAGAAAGAGCATAAATTACAGTCTCATAAATGATAAAACAACTTACTCTTGTTATCTGTTTACTATTTGCCCTGGTTTCGGCTGGGATAGTTTTCGTCTTAATAGTTGGTACAGTGCTGTATTTCAGATGATAACACGCTGATGTTTTAGTTTTTTCCAAGTAATGCTTTCCCTAAACCAAGGATTTACCAGTTCCAGCAGGCACACAAGAATCTGTGAGGGAGTACGGCCGCACCAGGTGGCCTGAACTGGCCAAAGAGTTATTCCCACAGAATGGGTCAGGTTGGAAGAAACCACAGTGGCTTGTCTAGTCCCACCCCTGCTCAAGCAGGGTCATCCTAGAGCACATTGCACAGAATTGTATTCAAATGGTTCTTGATTATCTCTAGGGAGAGAGAATCCACAATTTCTTTGGTCAGTCTGTTCCAGTGCTCGGACAACCGCACAGTGAGGAAGTTCTTCATTATGTTCAGGTGGAACTTCCTGTGCATCAATTTTTGCCCATTGCCTCTTTTCTTACTGCTCAGCCCCACTGAGAAGAGCCTGGCTCCATCCCCCTGGCACCCTTCAGATGCTTACAGACGTTGATAAGGTCCCCTCTCAGTTGTCTCTTCTCGAGGCTGAACAGGCCCAACTCCCTCAGCCTTTCCTCATGGGAGAGGTGCTGCAGGAGGATGCTGCAGGAGCTTTTAGCGGATGCCTTAGAAGGGAGTGTACCTACAGATTTAAAGTGAAGAACAGCCTGATGGTAATTAGCATGTTCTCTTTTCACTATTAAACACAGTCTCAAGCTGTGCCAGGGGAAGTTTTAGGCTGGATGTTAGGAAAAAATTCTTCACAGAAAGAAAGAGTGATTGGCCATTGGAATGGGCTGCCCAGGAAGGTGGTGGACTCACCATCCCTGGAGGTGTTTAAAAAAGACTGAATGTGGCACTAAATGCCATGGTTCAGTTGATGAGAAGGTGTTAGGTCATAGGTTGGACTTGATCTCAAAGGTCTTTTCCAGCCTAGTTAATGGCTGTGATTCTGTGACTCTCTTTGCAGTTATCCCCAAAAGGGGATAATAACTCACCTCTGGAAGCTGAAACGGAAGAAAAGGAAATGGATACTTCCAAAGAAGATGATCTACCTTCTGACAAGAACATTAAAGAAGTATGTGTGAGCTTTCCCTTTGTACCAGAGATCTTGCTATGTTGATTGATGTAAATCTGTTACTGAGTATCAAGATGCTGTGGCAGTTAGAGGAGAGCTTTAATTATATTGTGTTGTTCTCTCATGTTTAGACCTCTCGCTGAAGCTCCCAGGCAGGAATTGAAGGACTAGAAAAGGAGTTCAGACAGACTAAAGCATCACTATGCATCTTTATTTAGAACAGAATATTTTTTAGTACTTAGTTTATTTTTAATCTTTCAGGAAAAAGTCAAGTACCCAATAATCACATTGTCAAAGAACAGTTTGGGTTGGAAGGGACCTTAAAGATGATGTCGTTTCAACCCCTCTGCCATATGCAGGGACACCTTCCACTAGAACAGGTTGTTCAAGAAGCCATCCAACCTGGCTTTAAGCACTTCCAGGCATGGGACATCCATGGCATCTTTGGGCAACCTCTTCCAGTGACTAACCCCCCTCACAGTAAAGAATGTCTTCCCAATGTCTAATCTAAACCTGCCCTCTTTCAGTTTAAAGCCATAGTCTGGATTTTACTAATTTAAAAGCAGGAAGTGTCTTCATTTTCATTACAGTATTCTTGTCTGAGTTTTGTGCCAGAGCCCTCAGTGGTGAAAAATACTTAGAATAATTTAAATACATCTTTGTTTTGTTAAGACTCTGAGCACCATTTTTAATCTTCACAGGATGTGGTGAAAACAAATGATGGTTCTATTCCTAAAGTAGCTAGAAGAGGAAGAAAAAGAAAGGTAATGATATGTTTAATTACTTCATCTTACTGGAATTTTTTGGATGTGATGATACTGGATGTTAATTTTCTTTAATTATGCATACATTGAAGTGCTTGGCACCTTTCTCCCCTTTTTCAAATGTCTGAAAGATTGATAGTAATGTAAGTTTTTCTGGAGTCTGTTTTACAACAGTTAATTCTGTTTGAACTTAATGTGTGAGATGGAGTTCCCATCTCTTCCAACCTATAAAAAGTAAGAAAAAATAAGATATAAACTGTTGTTAGACTGCTAATAAAATAGTCTGTATTGAAGCTCTGAAAAATTTCATTTCAACTCTTAATCACACTGAACCAACATACTCCTTTTCATGAATTAGTGATTTTGTGGTCCCTTGAGAAAATTTGAGGAAAATATGTGATTAGTATGTTTGTCACAGGTAAGTAGCATGCTGTGTATGTGTATTCTTAATTGTCCTACATCGAGGACACTAAAATCTTGGCCCTTTTTTTCCAGTTGGAATTTTTTTCAATTGTTTCCATCTGTATGTGTGGATAGGGTGTGTTTCTGCAGGGTGACATGTATCTTTTCATTTAGACCTTTTGTTTTAAGTTCTGTCTGTCTTTCCAACCCGATTGCCGTAAAATGACTGTGTAAATGCAGGTTGTTATGTCCCATCGCTGCAGACCGACATACAGTTGGCTGATACTGATCTGTAGAGCTGGAAGCAGGCATTTTTCTGCATAGCTCTGTTGATTGCCTTGATATGTTGATGCAGCCAGGGGAAGTGGTAGCATAGACTAAAAGAAGAGTATTTGGGAAATGGAAATACAAACTTGCCTGCTTAAAACTGGGTTTTGATATACTGTTACAGTGATCTTACAAAAACTTACCAGTAATCTCTTGGCTTCATTGTACTAAGATAGTTTTGTTCTGAAGATGAATGGGCTGGTTAAATTTGTATGAAACATTACTTGTCAAGTAGTGACGGTATGGAGAGGGTGAAATTAGTAATACTTAAATATAATCCATTACTAAGTTTGAAAACTCTTTTTCATGTGTACATGTGTGCAATAGCATAATAATATGTTTCCAGAAGTTTAAAACTGTTGTTTGAAAAAGTAATTGTGATATCAGTGCCATGTGATTTTTTTTTTTCACTTGTGAAATTTATTCTTTAAATTAGTCTGAAAAACAAGCTGAAGCTGAGGAAGCAGGAGCAGCAGCAGCTCCTTTGCCAGTGTCTCCAAAAGTTAGCCCCAAAAGAGGAAGACCAGCAGGTAACTTCAGAAGAATGATTTAATTTTTTTTCACTAGAGATACCTTAGTAGAATTAGTCACAGAATTGTGTTCTTCCCCTAAAGTACTACAGAGTATTTTTTCATGCTAAAGGTAGGCTTTACTAATAGGGTGTAATGAGGAAAAACCTCATCTCAAACTGGTGAATTTAGATCATAAATAGATCTAAATTGTTAGCATTAATACTCAGTCTTCTAAATCAAAGAGTGGTTGGTTTGGGTACAAGTATTACCTTTAGAAAAGCTTTCTTCTTAGAATACTGCTAAAATATAGATGTATGATAAGAGTATTTTTGCCCCGTATTAAAGGTCTATAAAATACAAGACCAGGAGGGAGGGTTGGGAGAAGGATGTGGGGACGGAGGTGACAGCCAAGAGCCTGTAGGTGGAGCTCTGACGACAACAACAACATAAAAGAGAAAACAAGAGCTGGAAAGACTTGTTTAAAAAGACGGTTAAGTCAGTCTGTGTAGACTGATAGACAAATTAAAAGAAAATATAACTGATTTTTTTTTAAATGTATGGTTAGAACCATTTGATGATAATTCTGTACTGGCTGTTTCTTTCAAAGTAGCAAATCTGTGGTAGTTCTTATGATAAGCTTGCCGATATTCTTGTTCATTAATTACGACAAGTAACAAATTTAGGGTGTATATTTTGACATAAATGTAGTTTGTGTCTGTTGAATAACAATCTTTCCACACAGACAAGGAATAGATGGTGGCTGTGGACTAACCTTTTATTTCTGTGTAACTACTAGCTTCTGAAGTAAAAGTTCCAAAACCAAGAGGGAGGCCAAAGTTGGTGAAACCGTCATGTCTTTCAGAGGGTGACCTGTGAG
The DNA here is from genome assembly GCA_013399895.1 of Serilophus lunatus. Classification (NCBI taxonomy): domain Eukaryota; kingdom Metazoa; phylum Chordata; class Aves; order Passeriformes; family Eurylaimidae; genus Serilophus; species Serilophus lunatus. Next base: position 96,491 of record VXBA01002334.1, on the reverse strand, counting down.
TTGGGTTTTTTCCTTAATATAAAGCTTCTTCACTGTAAACCGTGCTGCTCCTTATGTTAATACTTCATAGTTAGTAGTGAGTTCCTGATCAGGTTTTTACCCCATTGGTATCAAGTATGAGTTACTTTTTGTGTTGATGTTGTTATAATAAAGAGTAACTGAAGGCAGTACATTTCTGGAACATGAGACAGAAGATTTTAACCTTCATAACTTGTAAGATGTGTGCAAAATGCCTGCTGAGTGAAGAGGAAAGATACTTATTAAGAGAAAATACATCACACAGAAGTGAAATGGTGCTTTTTTTTTTCCCTGTACATTTTTTGTTTCAGAAATCTCTTCTGATGGGATTCCAACACTATTAGTTACCTAAATTTTGGTTTTGCCCTCTTCAGTTCTTATGTGAAGTCCTTAGGCTTTCTTGTAACTTGAGGAAAAGTTGGTTTAGTTTTCTGTAAATTAGCAGATGCACAGTTTTTGTATATGTACACCTTAAATAAGTATACTTTACAAACCTAGTTTACAATATATGCATTCTTGGTCCTCACTCAGACCCATATGTGTGTGGAGAACCTACTGAGTGTGAACTTCTTGTATTTGGATCTATGCACTTGTATTAATGTTAGTTTCATTGGGGCCTGCATACTATTATTTGTTGATTTGGATTTTTTTATCACAGGTAGTGGTCTTTACTTTTTGAAAAAGAAAAGTATTTTTTGAAAAGTCATTAAATGAACTGAAAACAAATTAATATTTTTAATATTCTCTGCTTGAGAAAAAAATCAGCTTCCCAAGTTAGAGCGTAATTTTTATGGTCACCCTAGATAATGGACATGATGCCTATGTACTGTTCCTGTTTCAGTGTTAATGAGGAGGAGAAGGCAAAGAAAAAAGGATCAGAAGAAAAGCCCAAAAAGCAAGGGAAAAAAGATGAGGAAAGTCAGAAGGAAGAAGAGAAATCAAAGAAGGAATTTGATAAAAAGGAAGGAAAGAAAGAGACTGAACCAAAAAGGAAAAATGTTGCAAAAGCAGGTTCTGCATCAGCTTCTAATTCTGAAGATGAGGAAGAACAAGAAGGAGACAAGGTATAACTTTGCTTTTCTGAAAAATTTACTATAAAGTATTATCACTGATAAATAGGCTTTCTTCAATGCTGGATCTTAGTAAGAGTTGAGGTCCTGTGACTGGCATATAGCTGTTGAGAATAAAAATTTCAGAACTTGATTTTCTCAAATAATTCATGCAGGAACTTGCAGTATTTTCTGAGAAAAGCATCTTTTCTAAAACACTTCTCTTTTTAACAAAGGATTTATATGTAGCAGTTATTTATCTTGTTAAAAGGCTTTTTTTTAATCTTTGTTCCTTTGAACACAGATGTTGTTTTCCTTGGGTGCATGCAGAGAACATTTGGCTCAAAATCACATTTTTGAAAGGTTCAAAGCAGTCCCAAGACAACAATTTGTAATGTCTTCATTTTTCTGGTGCTTTGTATTGCCTTCCAATGAAAAGAAAAAAGGAAGAAAGGACTAATGAAATTGTATTTAGTTTCAGGGAAAGCCAGCTTTTATCAGGTTGCTCTATGGAGCAGAGTTGTTTCAAAGATACCTAGTGTAGGTAGGTTTATCTGTTTCAAGGAACAATAATTTAATAATCTTGCTTTTCTCTTTACAATCATAAAATGCCAAATAAAAACAGAAGAAAAAAGGAGGAAGAAGCTTTCAGGCAGCTCACCGAAGAAACACTGTCAGAGGACAACATGAGAGAGAAGTAACAGAAAGAAAACGTAAACAAGAGGAACAGACGGAATCTGAATCGTGAGTGTATTTTAACATGTGATGCCTGCAAGGTGTAGGAATACTTTGAACCTAACAGGAGGAGACAACATCTAAAAAATACCCAAACTGGTTAAAGCTGTATTCTGTTGTTCTCTCCCCCGTCCTTTAGGCTTTTCTATTTCTTTTTAAGTGGAATGTAAAAAGCTTCTCTAAACTAATATGTTTTATTGTGGGAGGATGGGAAGTATTGAACTGAAATTATGTCAGTCTTTCAGTGACTTAAAGTCTTTCGCAGAGAACAACTGGTAGGTTCTTTTTAGAACTAACCTAAGGATCTCCATGTGAAAAGGCATCATTGTGAAAAGCTGTCTGGGATAGCTGTATATTTTTCAGACAATTTTTAGATACCTTAGATTGACAACTGGTAGGACCTGTTAATCCATGGTTATGGATTGTTGATCAGGTGTGGAATGCATGGGATTGTCTGGAAAACATTTCCTTCTCTGTCTGGCAGCTGGAGCACATGCTGTCAAGACAGGAAAAAAAAAAAATTCATCTACTCTAGCCCTGCAAAGCCAGTTGACTGATACCAAGGGTAGTCTGCATTTGGATTAATTATCACAAATGAATCAAGCATAAGAATAGAGAGACGGTCCTGCCAGAAACTGGAGGGGTGGGACAATAGGAAGAAATCTGACTCATTTTCAAGAGCTATTCTGCAAATGAGTGAAGAAGGTGCCAGTGCAAGAGCACGATGTTCCCATCTCCACAGTTGGTGCGAGGGCAGAAGAAAGGTAAAAATTTGGAGAAATAGGAAGAGAATAATGATCCTATTTATAACAGCAAAATCCTACGTTTTTCAAATTCATTAACAAGAATCTAGTTTGTTTGGGCTGCCTTTTTTTTTAGCCTCCAGCCATTTTTTCTCTTCTTCCTGTCACTCCTCTGGAAACCTAACACAGTTATTCTATTTACCTGTAGCAAACCTAAGCGTTTCCAACTTCAGATTCTCATTTTAACAGCTCTTGATATATCACTATTTAACTCTGACAACATGCTGATTGAGCAATCAAACTTGTATATTGATTCAGTTATTATAATAACTAAATTTGATTATTATCAAATTTGATTATTATCAATGCTATTGCATGTATTGGAGGGTAGAGTTTTGCTTCAATAAGATAAAGCAGTTAGTGAATATGTAATGAATTTAATTACAGCTGATGACTAATATCACAAAATTTAATAAAAAGTAAAAATAACATAGACTGATAAGTGTTTTGATTACTTTGCTGACCAGCATAGTATCCATTTTCTGGTCTTTGTAGCTACTTTGTTAGTATTTATTTAATTAAAGTGCTTTGTACACCTTTCTGTACAAAGTATACAGGTTCTTGTATGCAGAGTTTATCTGTACTGTTGAGATTGTGCTGCCAGTTGAAGCAGACTAGTTTTATGTACTTTGAAAGTGTTGATTCTATAACTGGATAGACTGTGAAAGAAGCATGGAAGACATATTACGGAGATGAGAAGAAAATTGTTCACAGGACATTTAGTAATGATATGCTGAAATGTGAAAATTCTAAAATGAGGCTTTTAAGCCCCTCAGTAAGACAAGACCTGAGGAATTGCTAAATGGAATTTAAAGGCTTGTTTGAAAGATATCTGCCTGTGTTCATCCTGTAACTGGGATGGAGATCAATTTTGTTCTGCTCTTTGTGAGTCCCAGCTTTATTTTCAGTGATACAATTGGAGACAGATCCAGGAGATATCAATGCACTTGCAATAAATCTTTTTATTACTACTTCAAGAGTATTTAAATTATTACTGATATATTTATGATCAATTGTAAGATATATTTACTGTTACAATTAATTATGTGAGAAAATAAGCCTCATTGGAACTGATTATGATTAATTGATCTCTACATAATTCCTCTTGGAAATGTTGAAGTTTTACTCTTTTTGTCATTATAAAAAAAATATTTTCTTCTTCATAACTTAGTTCTGTAAGATGCCATTTTACCAATTTATATATGAAAAAAAACCCCATAAAATACAGATTGGAAATGTGACTTTATTTTTAAAATCCTTTAGTTTGCTGCTTCTAGTGAAAAACCACCTGTGAGTATGGAGGATTTATCAACAGTGACTTAGCTAATTAATTTTTGTTAATTTGTTTCAGTCTTTGAAAACCAGGGTTTGGCTCTGTGTAATCTTGCATGCTAATATTTTACTGAGGTAATACCTCAAAATAATGCATCTCATCCAAAAATTGTAAAAACATATGAAAAGCAGGATTTCCAACATTTAAGAAACACTAATGTTTTTGATAGGCAGAGTAAAGAAGAAGGCAAGAAGGCAGAAGTTAAGAAGATTGAGAAAAAGAGAGGTTAGTTGAAATAAGCTAAGCAGTACTTTTTAGTCATCTTATATTTGGGATGGACTTTGTTGCTGGGTGTGTTAATTTACTGTTAAGGATGGCTATGTGGTCTCAGTCTGGAATGTTTCATCCACAATGGTTCTTTCAGGTTGGTGAAACAATGCATTCTTGCCCTGTGTTCTTTCTGCAGTGCATTAGAACTATTGGCTATTCTGACTTCACTGTCATTTGAATCTTTAGACCTTAGTCTCTTCTGTTTGTGAACAAGAAACAAAGCTTTTACTCTTTGATCTGCATCACTTCAGTTATACCCATCATGTTTTCCTTTCTGTCTTCTCATAACAGTACTCTGAGGGACTTCTTGGAAACTACCTTTTACTAAGCAGGGGTCTTAGATTCAGATTACTTGGTCTTGTCTAATAACCCACACTTGCAGACTGATCTTCATGGGAACAAGTAATTCTTTTTCAGTACTCCCATCTTTGAGGGTAATCCAAACCACAGCTGTAATTTGTATTATAGTAACGATCCAGTGGCATGGACTCCAACCAATACAATGTCACAGCAAGGGAGGGGAATAAAAACTACCCAAATCCATCCAAGATTTATTGGACTTGAAGAAAAATCTATATGCTTGCAGTATTGTACAAAATCCAAACAGGCATTCAGCATGTGAATTAGAGAAGGCTATGTTCATTCGTCCTTCACACCTACTGAAGCATGTGTACTGGAAACATTTATTTGGATGGATTTGGACTGTAAATTGAATCGTGACCAATTTACTGAAAATGAACCATTGATATCCACGTGTCCTGTCATTAAAAGTCTTCCAGTTTTGTAACTCTTAGTATGTATTAAAACTCCTTGTTAAGCTGGGCCATAATTAGAGGGTGACAGCTGCATATTGAAATAGAAAATTCTTTTCAGTTGTAAGTCCTAGAGAGAAAACCATATGGGTTGCTAATAATGTCCAGTTTTAAAAAGCTGTGTACTTTATTTCTGATAGTAAGCCTTGTGGTGTATTTATGTGTGCACCTGCATGTAGAGTGCCTGCCCGTATTCTTCTGCATTCTGTATGAAGTTTACATTTTTAGAATCGTTTCTGCAAAAACAAACCTGATGTGATTATCAAATATTCATATGTACTCTTTTCAATCTTCAGAAACATCAATGGATTCTAGGCTTCAAAGGATACATGCAGAAATAAAGAATTCCTTGAAAATTGATAATCTTGTAAGTACGTTCTTTTAAACTGATTCATGTGTCACATTCCAAAAGGAAATTCTTATCTTTTATGCTTGTTTTTAAATAACACTATAAAAATGAAAGGAATGTTTTCAATTTGAAAGATAACTGCTGCTTAAATGTGGTTACTGTGGGCAGTGAAAGATGAGTGTCAGCAAATAAAATTGGGGTTTTTTTTGAAAACATGATAAATTATTTAGCAGAAATATTCAGATAGAATTATGTCAAATTAAGCATCTTGTGCCAGATCAGGCTGCTGTTGTGGAAACACCAGAAGGACATTGAATGCAGTAGTGGCAGACTTCCTGATGCAAGGGATGGGTCACCACTTTGCTGAATACTCACTGTCAAGGGTAATATCCCGATTGCTGGGCGTCCAGATTCGGAATGTTACTGACAGATGTTTGAGGCTTTCCAGCTTTATGACTATTTATTTGCTGCTGTTGGTTTTCTGTGTTGGGCACCAGTGATATAGCCAGGGGACAGCTGGAAAGTATAAGGCATGACTGGATGGCTCTGATAGTGATGGTCGGGGTATAGGGACCCAGGTGGTGGTCCCTTTCTCAAGGAAAGAATTTATGAGGAATAGATAGGTGTGCTAGGATGTGGCAGGATCCACCCAAAAATAGTGCTGCCAAGAGGCTGGGCATCTGGTTAAAGAGCATCAGACTAGGAATGGTCACAGATTAGGAACTGGTGGAGCAGGATGGCAGTCATATATAAACAGATGTCAATAGGGTATTGTAAATGGAACTGACCTTGTAATCAACAGAATTCCTCTGTGAAACAGGGCTAAAGTGGCATGACACAAGCATAAGCAGAGAAATGAGGAAGCTCTGGCAGCACAGCATTATGAGGAAAGTTCTTGTAACCTTTCTGGAATGTTAGCATAACTGTTTGTCTCTTGGGATGGCTGTACACTAACACATAGAGTGTGGGGAACAACCCAGGGGAACTGGAGGTGTGACTGCAGTTGCAGGGCTGTGTGTTTCATTGAAGATTTGGTGAGAAGTTCATGGGGCTGGACCTTGTGAGACATCAGTGGAAAAGTGTAGCTCAGCACTGGGACAGCTGGTAAGACAACTGAGAGCTTATGGGTCAGGATTAGTGGGCAGACCAGTGTGAGTGACATCCTGAAAATATCTACTGTGGATCACCTGATCAGTGAGAAGCAGAGAATGAAGTCATCTTAAGACAATTGGAAGACAGCTCTGGTTCTTACTGGAGGCTTGAAATATCCTAGTATGTACTGAATGGACATGGGGATTACACAGCAATGCACTGTGATAATTTACTAACACGGGATGAAGAAGCTGACAAGGCAAGACACCTTGTTGGACCTGATTCTTCTAGACAGCAAACGTGTGGGTCAGGCATGTGAAGGTCAAGGGCAACCTTGGCTGCAGTGACTGCGATGATAGAGTTCATGATACTAGGAGAAGGGAGCAGGACAAAAAGGATCACAGGCATGGGCTCAGGAGAGCAGACTTTGGCCTCTACAGAGGTCTCATTGAAAGAATCTCTTGAAAGACCATGCTGGAGAGAAGATGGCACCAGAAGATCTGGCTCACTTTTAGGGATTACTTCCTTCTCAAGATTGATTCATCTCCACAAGCAGAAAGAATAACCAAATGTGGCAGGAAGGCTGCACAGATAAACAAAGAGCTCTTGACTATAGCAAGGACACAAAAAAGGAACTGTACAAAAAGCAGAAGCAGTGACAGGTAAAAAGGGAAGAATATACAGACACTGTCCAAGCATGGAAGGATGTGCTTAGGGAAACAAAAACCCTCCTGGAGTTAAAGCCTGGTAGAGAAATGAAGGACAAAAAAGCTTCAAGTACCCCATCAGTAAAAGGAAGATTAGGAGAATGTGGGCCTGCTGCTGAATGGAGTGGGAGTTGTAATGAAAAAGAAGGCTAAAGTAATCAGAGCCATCTTGACCTCATTCTACTAGTACAATTCTGTTCAGGAGTCCTAGGTCTCTGAGACCAGTGGAAAGCTCAACAGAAGAGAGCCTTGATGCTCAGAGAGCAAGGATCAAATTAAAGAGTATTTAAACAAAGTGAGACCTGATGCAGAATAAACCAAAGAGTGCTGAGAGAGCTGGTGATGTAATTTTGCATGCCCTCCATTTTACTTTTGAAAAGTCATGGTGATGATGGGGGGAGGTTCCTGAGGACTGGAAGAAAGCAAATGTCACTCTCATCCTGCAGGAGAATCTGGGAAACTGCGGGATGCTCACGTTGATGACTTGAAAGGTGATGGAACAAATCCTGGAAATTTGCTTCCAATAATATGAAGTACAGTGAGATCGCTGGGAGTTAACAGCAAAGGTTAATGAAGATGAAGTCATGCTCCACCAAACTGATGTCTTTCTGTGGGATGACTGGCTTGGTGGATGAGGGAGAGCAGTGGACATTGTTTATATTAAAATTAAAAAGGCTTTTGACACGGTCTGTCAAAACAAACTCAAAGACAAACTGATGAAATCTGGACTAAAAAACTGGGTAGAAAGGTGAACTGAAAACTCACTGAGCAGCAGGCATAAAAGACTGTGATTGGTGTCAGAGTCTGGCTACAGGCCAGTCACTAGTAGTCACTACTATTAAAACATCTCATTAATGACTGGGATGATGAGATAGACCACAACCACAGCAAATTTACAGAAGATACAGAACTGGAACCGTGGGAGTGCTGCCATCCAGAGAGCCTTGGGCAGGCTGGAGAAATGAGCCATCAGGAACTTCATGAACTTCAGTTCCTATTCTGCACCTATGGAGCAACAACCCCATGTACCTGCACAGGCTGAGGACTGAGTGGCTGGGGTGGACGTGGGAAAATGACCCAAGGTGTTAGTGGGCACCAAGCTTAGTATGAGTTACCGCTATGCTTTTGTGGCTAAAGTGGCTAACAGCATTCTTGGGTGCGTTGGAGTTGCCAAACCATGCAAGGAGGTGGTGGTTGCTCTCTGCTCGGCACTGATGAGACACTGGATCCTCTTTTGAGGTTCCTAGAACAATAGAGATATGGACTTAATGTTGGATGCCTACTAGAGGGCCAAAAAGATGGATTAAGGACTTGTAGCATGTGTCATAGAAGGGGAGGCCAAGAGAGCTGGGATTGTTCAGTCTGGAGAAAATAGGAAAAAATACTAGTGTGAGTGAGGAAGTATGACAGCATGAGGAACAGAAAGCTGCTCCAACTTGGGGATACAGAGTTGGAGGCAAGGTTCTGGTAGCAAAGGCAGGGGGCTGCCTTGTGCTAGACATAAGCAGTTCTGGCCTACTCCATTGGATGAGCTACTGCAGGATGTGGCTGCGTCCCTCAGCCAAGATAGTGAGTCATCTGTGAAAACGTACTTAAACAGAGAGCAAAACAAACTGGGCAGAGAAGGGGAGGGGAGGAAAGAGTGAAAAACACCAGAGGAAACACCAAGGTCAAAAGAGGAGGGTGGAGGTGCTATATGCTGATGGACTAGGCATTCTTTCTGCAGCCTGTGGAAGAGACCACCCTGTGGCCTGTGGAGAGCTCATGCTGGAGATTGTCCTGAAGTACTGCAGCTTGTGGGGAGAGCCGTACCTGAGGGAGAGAAGATTGTGAGAGGGTGGGAGTTGCAGAGAGGATCTGTGATCTACTGACTCTCTGTCCCTGTGCTCTGCTTGGGCTTGAGCTGGAGAGTCTGGAGTGATGTTGAGCATGGGAGAGGGAGGGAAAGAAAAGTGTTGGTTTCTCACAACCCTCTATTTTAATTGATGATAAATTAATTTTCCTAAGTAGAGTCTGTTTTGCCCATTACAGTAACTGATTAAACAATCTCTGTCTTTACCTTGACCCATGAGCGTTCTCATCCTGCTTTCAGTGGCTGTGTGAGCATCTGGCTGCTAGCCGAGGATAATACCATGGTGTTAGTGTAAAACATTCATTTCCCATGTGGCCTGTTGTTAAATTAAGTCTGTGCCAATACTTTGTCACAGAAAAATAGTTCACCATAAATAAAATTTAGGGAACTTTTACTTTACTTCTTTTATTTTGGCCCAAAAAAATAATTCTGTCCTGAGGCAATAGTCCCTTAAAATAGTATGTACAACCAACCAAACAAAACGGAGGAGAAAACCAAACCAACAAAAATACGCCCAGAAAATGCCTGAAACCCCACCAAACCCCTAATATAGAGAAGTAATAGAACAAATGTCCTGGAGTACTGTGAAGAACATTGGTTGTAGAGATATAGCAAGAATACTTAGTTTGTCATAATTATATTGATTGTGTAAACGTGATAGTAAGAATTCTGCTGAATAAACTCCTGATATGTTTGTTAAGGGCGGAGTTTAGTATTCATTTTCCTTGACAACAGGAGCTGTGATGTTGTACAAGGGGCAGAATATTATTGTGGCAATAAATTTTTCTAGTTCTAAATAGTAAGTAAAATAGCAAAAGTAGCCAAAGATAAGGAAATTGAGAACTATTACAGAAAGAAAAGTTTAGTACAATGGTTCTTAGAAATGGATCAGAAGCTCACATAATTACTTCTGTGTGTCCTGCACAGTGTGTCATTCATCAAACTTTTAACTGAAAAATCTACAAAGACACAGTTCTCTATATTAACTACGCTTCACTTGAGATGATTCGCTACCTTCTCAGTGGAGTGGCAAATCATTTGTGAAAAACTGTGCATGGTAAACACTGACTATGGAGAACAGCTTCAAGCATAGAAGTACTAGAATCATGAAAGCAGCATAAAGCTTGAGTTTGTATTTTGAAAGTATAAAATTCTTTCTTAATGTTACAAGTTACTCAATTACCATCTGCCTTTTATGGAAGTAGCTGAAAGGCAATTGGTGTTAACTTTTTGCAAGTTTGACTATATAAATTGTTCCAAAATTAAGTACAAAGTCAAAGAAAGGATATTATAGGAAGATGTCACTGAGCATTGAAATTGAATCAGTATGGCAAATTAAAGATTACTAACATGTAAGTTAAGTCTTCAAACTACTTTCTCGTTCATTGACAGGATGTGAACAGGTGTATTGAGGCTCTTGATGAACTTGCATCCCTTCAAGTCACAATGCAGCAAGCTCAGAAACATACAGAGATGATTTTAACTCTTAAGAAGGTGAGATTTGCAATGTTAATTAAAGTACAATGTTTTCTTAAATTGATATCAGATTTATTTACTGCTGGAATACTGTGTCCAGCTCGGGTCCCTACAGTTCAAGAATGATGCAGACAGACAGGAGAGGGCCCAGAGAAGGCCAACAAGATGATCAAAGGGCTGGAGAACCTACCCTGTAAGGAAAGTCTTGAAGGATTTGTTTCTTCCTTCCTCCAGAAATCTAAGGAGGGTCTTCATCACATTATTTCAGCACTTTAAAGAGCAGCTGCAAAGAGAGGGTCGAGGCTCTGTTTCTATAAGGAGATATATGGGGAAGATGAGGGACAATGGGTACAAGTTGTACTGGGAAAGGTTTTACCTTGATACTAAAAAAATGAATTTTTTTATAGTAGGAAGAGTTACTCACTAGAACAACATCCACAGGGATGTAGTGGAATTCCCATTACTGGAGGTTGCCAAGATGCAGTTGGACAGGACACTGATCCAGGCACTTTTGCATGAAGGGTTGAACCAGAACATCTCTCAAGGTCTCTCTCCACCTGGCAGTTCTGTGTTTCTGTGATACTTCAGAGTGGAAAAATATATGATCTCATTTCAGGTTAAATGAAGATTTTCATCTAGCACATAATGAAATTACATAGACATCTAAATACCTAAGTGGAGTTCATTGTTTTGCTACTTTGATTTCAGATACGGAAATTCAAGGTTAGCCAAGTTATCATGGAGAAATCTACAATGCTATATAACAAGTTCAAGACAATGTTTCTGGTTGGGGAAGGAGATTCTATTCTTTCCCAAGTACTAAATAAATCACTTGCTGAGCAGAAGCAGCATGAAGAAGCTAACAAAACCAAAGATCAGTGGAAGAAAGGAGCAAACAAAAAGGTGGAAAAGGAAAAGGACCAAACAAGTAAGTCACTGTGGTTTTAGTTTTGTGTCTTATAAAAGACTTAGTCTCCATTAATTTTTAATCCAATTTCAAAACGTCTTTGATGTAGGAATTCTGCACATCTATGAAAACCTTTACATATCTGAAATAAAGATAAAACTGCTATAACTAACTTCCAAATTCAAGGATATAATGTTTTCCATGACCGTTTTATCCCTTACTATCTGAAGGGAAGGTCTTTTTCAAAAATGTAGTTTAGTATTTTTTACTTCCATAAATTTTGTAACTTAATTACATTATAGAAAGAAAAAAAAATGAGGTAGAATAACGTACTATCATTGCAGTTTAACCCTAGGCAGCCCCATGAAGCTGCTTTCTGTCTCCCCAGCCAGTTGGAACTGGAGAGAGAATCAGAAGGGTAAAAGGTAGAAAAGTCATGGGTTGTGATAAGGGACAATTTAATAGGTAAATCAAAAGCCATGCACATAAGCTAAGAAAAGAAGAAGGAATTAATTCTCTACTTCCCATGGGCAGACAGGTGTTTAGCCATCTGCAGGAGAGCAGGGCCCCATCACGCATAACAGTGACTTGGGAAGACAAACACCATCAGTCCAAATGTCCCCCCCTTTCTTCTTCTTCCTCTCACTTTATATGCTGAGCATGATGTCATATGGTTGGGTGTGTGTAAGCCCTGCTCAGCACTAACAAAAACATCTCTGTATTATCAACCCTGTTACTCTATTACCAACCCAGTAAAAATCCAAAACACAGCCCCATATTAGACACCGTGAAGAAAATTAACTCTACCCCAGCTAAAACTTTCCATTTCTCCAGTAGTCTTTTGGTACCTAGACTTCTACCACATCAGTAGAATTTCCAACTGCTTAATTTCCTTCAATGGCCTCTTCCTATATCATGCATGCCCTACCATGTGTAGCAACCTTTTAACTACTTCTGTGATGCAACTTGGGCATTGGAATGGGCTGCCATGGGAGGTGGTTGAGTCGCTTTCCCTGGAGGTGTTTAAAAAAGACTGATGATGGCATCTAGTGCCATAGTCTAGTTGACAGAGGTGGTGTTGTTGTGTGCAGGGGAGAGATAAGAAATGAAACAAACAAGCAGTGGAGGGAGAACACAGCTTTACTGGCAATGTCCAATGATCCAAAGAGAAATTATAATAGTCTCTCAATTTTTATAACTTTAAAGTCCATCTTACTACTGTGTCCCTTAAGCATCCAACAGGATGGTCTCTTATTACTTGTCTCCTCCCAGGGCTACCTCCTTGGTAGGCCTGTGAAGCCTGGCTCTGTATTTTGTCTTCTGCCACACTTATCTATACAGAAGACTGCAAACACACTGGAACACAGGCTCTTCGGGCCTTTAATATTCCAAGTTATCTAGCTACCTAGCTCAAGTGAATTCCCCAAAATATTAAGCCTACCCCTTAAGGCATCAGTGTTAGGGCAAAGGTTGGTCTCAGTGATCTTGGAGGTCTTTTCCAACCTGATTCTGTGAACTTCAGTAGTTCAGTCTAACAGTAAGAAAATAATCTATGGGAGAACAGGTGTTTGTGTTTGTGCTCTTAACAGTACTATTACAGATTAATCATGAGTGCTTGTGCAAGTACAGCATAATATTGAAAGCTTTCCATACTAAGCATGCTCAGTAGTAAATCAGTAATAAAATAGATACTTGCATTTTTAAATAGAGAAAAAGCGAGGTACTCCGGAAAGCTGTGTTGCAAGTTAATTTAAATGCTTGAAAATACAGGAATTCTGCCTATCTATTTAAATTATTTAGATACTTGATCTCTACAAAACAGAATTTTTATTTACTGTTATATCACAGAAATTATATTTACTTTGAACTTTAACCTAGGGAGCAAAACTGTTTCACAAAATCACTTGAAAGTTAAACTACCTGGATCTAGTATAAACAAATTGTTGTAATTGAGGTGATAAAGGATGCCAAGGATTCAGAACAACTCTAATAGAAATGCCACTATATTTGTGATTGCTAAGGAAACAAGGATGATAAAATCCAACCACTTTATGGGGAGAGAATGTATGATGTAGTAGAGGTTCCATACAGACCTTTCCCCAAACCAGTGACCAGCACAACTAATACTTTAGCAAAGAGGCTAAACTGAAAGTCTTCTACACATTGTCTATCTAGTGAAGCCACTCAGATAAGGTTAACAACTTCAGCAGAACACAATGTAGCCTGGCCACATGGAGAATGGAAAAAATAGGGGGATATTTTATGGAAGTAGTTTTCCTGCGTTTGCTACAAAAAGAAATTCTGATCCTTACATGCGTCCTTCTGCTGCTTTAAAAACATGAACTGCTGAACTCTCTTTACAGAACGCATTGATGTTGTAATTGACTGTACTTAATGTACAGCGTCAGATTATCTGCTTCATATCAATGGATTATAGCATTTATTGTTTTATTGAATTCCTCCCATGGCATTCACAACTGATTCTGAGCAAGTGTCAATAGATAAACTACTACAACATCATGTTTAAATAATCTTGTCTGCTTTTTAGTATACCTTAGCCTGTTAGAATTCAGATGAGCAACATCTTGTACAGTAGTTCAGTAGAGGCTTTCTTTATAAACCTGGAACTTCAAGTAAAGTGGACTCAGTTCTGACTTAGATATTCCTCAAAAATTCATTCAAAAATCACTAGCTTGTAGTACCAGAGCAAAACATGTAGTCATCACAGAAATGTTAAAGAGGTTAGGTATTCCTTTTACTTCACTAAATAGAGCTTCTGCCTAGTCCTTTGTTTTCCTGGTTGAAAATTGCATGCTATAACTACACATTTTTATTTTATTTATATACACTATTTCTCATATTTTGATTATATATGTAAATTTATTTGTTAGAGTTGAGAGTAAATGAGATGTGATGGACTATTAACTTCTACAGTTAAAGTATCAAGTATCCCCAAAAACTGTCCAACCAGGCTAGAATGGTAAACAGAATTTGCTGCTGAATTATATTCTTGAAATTGCATGAAAGATGTATAGTGTTCAGTTCCCACTACTAGAATTACAGGATGAGGCACACTGCATGGAATTTTCAAAAGGTGTCCTTTGTATTGTTTCAGCTACTTAGGTATCAGGGTGAGGGGAAAACATTTATGCTGCTTGATTTGATGAAGGGAAAAAAATTATCTTGGGCTTTTTATAGTGCAGTTTTGCTGCCTACACTACTGGTTTCCTGCACTTTCATTTTCAAGGTTCAAAGGTTCTGAATGGAGGGTCTGAAGCCCAGGACACCAACCAGCCACAACACAATGGAGAAGGTGCTGAAGAAAAGAAAGATAGGCATGAAGCTGGCAGTAAGAAAAAGTGAGTTGATAACCTTAAGTATGTGTTCTGCTCTAGCTTAATGATAAATAATAAAAATATAAAATAGAATGGAAGCAGATTGAAGTTACTTAACCATGCTGAGCACTATTTTCTTCACGAGAGTTTTCTCTCAACTTAAGAGAATGATAATGGCATGCAACTTTTCTGTTTTAAGTTTTGAATGAACATTTTAAAATGTGGTATGGTGGAGACTTAACAAAAATGCAGGATGTCCTGATACAAGAGAGAATCAACATATGGTGGGACTGGGTAAAGTAAAAGTGTTTTCCTGTGTTTTAGACTATTTAGTGCTATTAAGTTGGAAGCAAGGGAAGCCTGAACCAAGTCTTACAAAAACTAATGGGATTTATTAAATTTTTTGTGAATTCATGTGTTCTCATCAATAGTCAAGCCACTTCTAATTAGTATTCTATAGTATTGCTGTAGAATTGATCAAATGCAGGTAAACCGCAATCTAGAACTTAAACCTGTTAAATCCAAAACTGAATGCTTTCTAGAAGTTTATCCACTTATTGTTTCCAAACAGGAAGTCATAAGATTGTGTGGAATTTATCAGGAGGTAATTATGTAAACATAGGTCTCACTAAAAAATGCTGTTCTGTAAACAGAAACAAGCAGCAGTGAATCTCTTACAGAATATGAGAAGTACACAACAGAAATTAGCTTTTTGCAGTTCAGGAGAAACTGCAGCTGCATGGGGGGGGTTTTTTTGGCTGTTGGCCAAGCTAAAACTTTACAAGTGAATAGAATATTGACCATTACATACAGTAAACACAACAAAAAAAAACCCCAAAGATGAAAATTAATTTGGTATTTACTGTGAGATAGCCTCAAAAGTACTGATTTCTGATTACACAGCTTTCAGAAGTTTGGGAATTCAATGATGCTAAATAGTCATTTGATCTAAAGAAGCAGCATGCTTGTGGAGTCACAAGTGTAGGTACCTTATCATGGTTATTTATACACTGTTGCCCTCTGCTTAAATACATGATTTGGCCAATAATAGTGTATACTTGGCCAAGTATTTAAATACTGCAGTGCCGGTGCGGGCTCTCCCCCTCCTTGTGGCACCTGCAGGCGGCGGGAGGGGGGAAGCTCATCGCGCGGCCCCAGCCCGGCCATGCGGGTGGTGGCGGGGCTGGGGGAAGAGCTCGGCTGGTCCCGCCAGTGCGGTCCCAGCAGACACACTGTTGCAGATCAGGTCCTTTGCCCAGAGCTGTCCCAGCACCGGGGAGGTGTTTCCTTCCTCTCCCTTGGGCAGTCGCCTGCTTCCTGGGGGCTGGCAGTAACTTTACCGGCACGACGCTGCTGTGGAGGTGCCCTGGTGGCAGTGCCGGTCCCACGCTGCTGCACGGGAAAACCGGCAAGAAGCCCGCAGTGCCAGCAGCCCTGGGAACAGCCCCTGCACGGCAGGAGGGGCACGGTCGCTGCCCGGACAGCTCCTGTAGCCCCGGTCGGCCCCAGACACCCGTTTTGAGGGTTTCTGTGGTCGGCGGATGCTGTGGGAGGCGACAGCTATCCCACGACTGGCAAAAGATAGCNGCCTGCTTCCTGGGGGCTGGCAGTAACTTTACCGGCACGACGCTGCTGTGGAGGTGCCCTGGTGGCAGTGCCGGTCCCACGCTGCTGCACGGGAAAACCGGCAAGAAGCCCGCAGTGCCAGCAGCCCTGGGAACAGCCCCTGCACGGCAGGAGGGGCACGGTCGCTGCCCGGACAGCTCCTGTAGCCCCGGTCGGCCCCAGACACCCGTTTTGAGGGTTTCTGTGGTCGGCGGATGCTGTGGGAGGCGACAGCTATCCCACGACTGGCAAAAGATAGCGCCAGGAGGCTGTTGAGTCACAGATTTTGGCGAAAATCACCATTTTGTTGGAGCCAGGAACCTCGAAGGAGGAAGTGGAGCCCATATTGCTAGCCAATCCAAAGCGGCGAAACTGGGAAGAAAACCATGAGATTCAAGTGGAACTTAAAGAGCTTAAAACCCCAAAAAAACAGAAGTTCACTCTCTTTGGCTTCCTGCAAAACTGAAAAACAATGGCACGGCTCCCCTTCTCCTACTCCCAGCCTCTTAACTTGACTCCACCCATCCCCCATCGACATCAGAGCCACACCAGCACAACTATAGGTTGAAAACTTCCCCAAAATAACATCACGGGTTGGGGGAGGAATTTTCATTGTATTGTGTTTCCAGAGACTTCAAAGGCTGAGAGTTGGCTACCATCAGAAAAAAAGAAAAAGAAGAAGGAAACAGCTTTCCCTTCTCACTGCTTCTCTTTGGCCAGTTTGGCTGGCCTTTGAAAGCAGTTCCCTTATTCATTTTTTTTCTTTGTTTTCCTTTTCCATAGTTTTTGTTGAATGCCTTTTTTTGTGTTAAGTCTGAGGTTCCCTTAAATTATGTTTTCCTTTGTTTAAACTCCAGACAAATATCTCTGTTATTAAATTCTGTTCATTCTTCTCGTCACTATTAAGAGTGCCCCCTAGTTAATTTAGTGGTGCTTAAACCACCACAGGCAGGAAGCCAATTTCAGTCAGAAATTAAAAGAACTAAGAATATTTGGTTACATGCATGAACCTCAATAGACATTGATCAAAAGAAATGTAAGGCAGGTTCTTCAGAGACTTATGCAACATGCCTGGAAAAGGCTGTTGAATATAGAGTATTTCAAAAAAACTATTTCAAGGCAAGACAGTTTCTAATACTTCTGTAATTGTGATTGTATCTGTAAAACTTGCAAGTACATCTTCCATGAATGAGCTAATCAGGATATCATATTCTGGTAATAAATATTTGTATTGTTAAGCATATGCAGTGTTTGCTCTGGCCTTGAACTCTACACTCTGACACTGCCAAAGTCTTTCATAAACCAAGAAACCAACCCCCTTTAGAAGAACATTTTACGTCTACTTGGGCACAGTTTCTGTGAATTTATAGTTGGCTGACAGCTATAAACTAGATTTTATAACACCTCTTGCAAATACTTCAATGTTGAGAAATGCATCTACATACCTGCTCTGAATTCAAGGACTCTCCAGACGCTCCAGCATACAAACTTATTTTCATTCAGTATTTTTCATATATTTTACTTGCAATATTCAATGTTTTAGAACTGAGAAACAAGTAAGCAAAATAAATATTATCAATGTTCGAAACACTTATACAGTTCCCATTCCTGACTCTAAGCTGTCTGAATTTTTCTCCCCCGATAGAGGGAAGACATATCTGTACTTTTGGGAAGATGTGCTTTACAAGTTTTGAAAGACAGAAGTTGTGTAACTTACTATTTCTTAACTCATTGGCATTTTAGCACCTTTCAGTTCTTGTTTGTTAAAATACATACTGCTCTCTGAGTACTCTAGACTGTACAGTCACATGCAGTAAGTCTTGCTTGCTGTGTTTTCATATGGTCAATAATGTTGCTTTATTTTTTTTCTAGGACATGTGAAGAGAGAGACCTTGAAAAGCCAGTAGATGATTCTGCCTTTGAAAACAAATGACATCACTGGAGTATTTTTTTTGAATTGCAAATTAAAGAGGATTTTTAAGTTTTGCATTTGAAATATATAGACTGCTGAAATTCTAAATAATTTTATAAGTATAGTATTTTAAAGTTAAATTTTGTGGAATAAAAAGTCCCTTTAGTCTTGGTTTAAAAGTATTTAAATACTTTTGGCAATAGTTTTATCCAGTATTATTAACAGGTAACACATTTCAAAAGATAAAAATCCCAGTTAGAAAACAAATGCTTACATGTTACCAAACTTAGAGTTGTAGTATATTTTTTAACTTACTACTGTATGTTTGTCTAGCTAATAGCAGGAAAAGTGTAAATACTTTTAATTCTCCAATTGCTTCATTTGTATAAAACCTCTTTATATGATACTGACCTATGTTTGTGCAGTTTTTCAACTCTTGCTGGGGATGTCTTTTCACTGTGTTTGTAGGAGTTGGAAGCCGCATTTTTTAGCTGTTACAATGTTAATGTATGAGTATACTTAATCTTTTTTTAAAATAAGTTTAGCTTTGTTCATGCAAAATGCATTGTGCCAATTTACTGCAATGTGACTTTATTGTATGTTTTTGGTTTAATAAGTATACTGAAAAGAAGTGTGGTGTTCTCACAGAACCTGTTGATGCACAATGGTTGGAAAACAGTGTCTTGAAAGATTTATGGAATTAAAGAATTTAAGAATAGAGACTTGTATAGACAACACCATTCATAATAGTAAAACCAGCCTCTTGTTTCTATCTTGATTTCTTTGCTTTGGCATCACTCTGGGGACAGAAACACTGATAAACTATTTTGAGAAATGTTCCTAAAGGCATGAAAGGGAACAGAACTGGTAAAATCTTCTCTTGAAAGCTTTTCTTGAAGCACACATTTAGCCTAGCAATGACTTGTATGTGGTATTTGACAGAGCCCAGTCGGGTTAAAAATTATAGTTTCATAGTCCTAAGAATCTCCATAGAATCACAGAATATCCTGAGTTGTAAGGGACCCACAAGGATCATTGAAGTCCAAGTCCTAGCCCCGCACAAATCACCTCAAGAATCACAGCATGTGCCTGTGTCCAAATTCTCCTTGAACTCTGTCAGGCTTGATGCTGTGACCACTGCCCTGGGGAGCCTGTTCCAGTTCCCAGGCACCCTCTACTGCAAACCTTTTCCTAATATCCAAACTAAACCTTTCTGCCACAACTTCAGCCATTCCCTCAGGTCCTGTCACTGGTCACCGCAGAGAAGAGATCAGTGTCTACCCCTTCTCTCATCAAAAGGAAGTTGTAGACTGAGGTGTTCCCTCAGTCTCCTCCAGGATGAGCAGGCCAAGAGACCTCAGTCATTCCTCATACAGCTTCCTGATGCATGGAAACTGACCTCACACACAGGCCATGTAAAAAAAAAAAAAAAAGCAGCCATGTTTATTTCTGTCAACAGGGAGCAGGTACCATTCAAACCGAATCACTTGCTCCCCAAACCACGGGACCTGGGATTTATATCCCCCTTCTGAGAGGCAGACATCATACAGCACTGAATGGCCTCCCTGCTTCAAGCCCTCCCTCTTCTCCGCCCTGTCCCTTCGAGGGCTGGCCTGTTGCCACCACTGCCCCCTCGCAGAGAGGCATTGTTCCAAGCTGTTATGATGTCTGGTTTTCGCTGTCTCTATCCCCCTTATCTGATGTTCTTGTCTAGGGTTTACAGAACTTTCTCCATGCTAGCTCTGTGTCCCAGCAGGGCCCTGACCACTCTTTCTAACCCACTTCTGACCCCAACTCATTCCTCTCAAGGCCATTCACTTCATTGACCTCCTTAGGATGCTCTAATATCTTTCTTAAATTGCAATGCCCAAAACTACACACAATATTCAAAGTGAGGCTGCACCAGTGCAGAGCAGAGCGGGACAATCACTGTCCTTGCAGTCATCACCTGGCTGGTGATGCTTTGGCTGATGCCCCCCTCCAGACATGGTTGGCCCTCTTGGCTGCCAGGGCACTGCTGACTCATATTCAACCCCGAGGTCCCTTTCCACAGGGCTGCTCTCCAGCCTCTTCTTCCCCAGTCCATACATGTATCCAAGGTTGCTCCATCCCAAGTGCATCCCAGAACCCTTCACTTTTTCTTATCTTACATGGTTGGTAATTGCCCAGTCCTCTTAATTTGTTGTGGTCTCTCTACAGGCCTCCTTGCCTTTGAGGGAGTCAACAAGTCTTTCCAATTTAGTATCACTGAAAAACTTAATTAGTATTTCTTAGAGTCCTGCAGCCAAGTTAGTGAAGATATTGAAGAGCACAGGGCCTAAGATGGAGCCCTGTGGAGCCCCACTAGTGACAAGTTACCAGTGTGATGTCACCCCATTCACTATTACTCTCTATGCTCCACCCGTGAGCAGAGACATTTCGTCCAGAAGGATCCTGCGAGAGAATCCTGAAAGCTTTACTGAAATCCAGAAAGATTCCATCAACTGGCTTCCCTTGATCAACTACGTGGGTTACCTTGTCATAAAAGGAAATCAGGTTGAATAAGCAAGACTGTCCTCTTGTGAAGCCATGCTGGCTCTGACCAATGCCTGCATTGTCCTTCTGGTATTTTTAAGTAACTCCAAGAGTAAATTCCTCCATAATTTTAGCAGTCACTGAAGTGAGACTGTCATCCTTGTTGCCTTTCTTGACAACATTAGCCAGATTCCAGTAGTTGACTAGAACCTCTCTAAATTCCTGAAACCATTCAAAAATCATTGAGAGCAACCTTGTAATGACATCAGCCAGCTCTTTTGAGTACTCTTGGATGAATCCTATCAGGCCCCAGACCTACAGGGATCCAGCTGGAGCACCAGATCCCACTGGTCCATTGGAAGTTGATCATTCTTACAGTCATGGTCCTCCAGCTGAGGGCATCAAGACCCAATTGGCCTGCTGCCCATGTTAAAAGACAGGGGCAAAGAAAGTGTTAAAAATCTCTGCCTTGTCTCTGTCCCTGTTTGTGAGGTGACCATCCTCATCCTGTAATGGGCCAATGATATTTCTATATTGCCCTTTGTTATTGGCATATTAAAGAAAAAAACCCTTTTTTTGCCCTCACATTTCTGCCCAGCTTCAACTCAAGTTGAATTTTGGCCACATGAATTTTCTCTCTGCAGTGGGGAGCAGCATCTCTCTAATCTTCCTATGTCACCTTGTCCTTACTTTGACTGGGAGTATATAACTGGCTGGTCTGCCTTGGTTCCAGAGGAGATCCCTGCACAGCAAAGCTGGCTTCCTGCCTCATCTGACTGACTGAACACCACCTGAAGTTCTCTGCTCCTGTGCTCTGAGGAGGTGATGTTTACAAAGTGGCCAGCAGTGATGGACCTAAATTTTGTTAAGGGGTTATCAGGGAAGGTGACAGTGTTCCACCTGTATGTGTCACCTTATATTGTGTCACCTTCAGGGCAGCAACAGTAAAATGCAATTATGACCTAGTGGGAACCTGTATTTCTGAAACTTTTAACTGTCACCATTCAACAAGGAAGAGTTTTCAGTACTGAGACATGAGCAAAACAGCATGGTATCCACTACTGAGAAGTCATGTTATTTCTTGTTTACATGCCTTGTAAATTGATGCCATGGCCTCTTCAGTTAGTCCACCTAGACTTTTGTTGCCCTTTTGTTCTCATGGTATGAAGGAATGAAGTTCAGCAGCTTGGTATGGTCTTTGGTTTTGTTTGCAGTTTTGCTCTTACAAAAATGCCAAGTAGTTTGGTATTGAGTAATAGGGAAAAGAAATTCCAACACTCCATGCATCATGACCAGGTGAAAGTCAGTATTTTCAGCATTGCTTTCAAACCTCCCTGTTCTCCAGAGTCTGGAAGTGACAGATTTATCTTGAAAATAATGCTCTCCTTCACTGAAATCATGTCCTTCTGTGAAATAACTCCTTATTCTCTTATCTCCTAATTCAGAAGAGATGAAACTTTTTTTTGCCTCCCCTCCTGCTTTTTTAACAAATTAGGATAGTAAACTGTGTAACAGTTTTAGGATCGCAGTCCTAACCTCCGCTTCACTTCTATGGTTTACAAAACAAACAAAAAAATCCCCAGTAGGGACCAAAGGTACACAAAAAGGCATGAGAAGCCTGAAATCAGAACTTGGTATCTCACCCTCCCTGCATGAGCACTCTTATGTTTATTGTATTAAAAAATGGTATTTATCCATCTTTGCACTTTTTTTATGCAACATTGCCAGAATCCATCATAGTGAGTGTTTTCTCCCCATTCTAAATTTGCCACTCTTTCAGAGAACAGTGGTGCACCACGGAGTCAGCACACTGCTGCTAAGGCCTCTTTAATGTGAAGATGATGCAGGATTGTAGGTTAGGTAATGTGGAGAAGCCAGCAGCTGGATTTACGGAGCCATTTGCTGCATTTGTACTGCGCGCTTCTTAATATTAGAACATGCTGCATACTTCCTAAAGATTTCTTCACTCTGCTCAGAACTTTAAGTTCTACAGATGCACACATTTTTTCATCATTCCTCACTACTCTGCTGTCTTCTCTGTCAATAGATAGATGCACATGAACATGTAGGCATCTGTACCAGTCTTAACAAAACCACTATTTGTGCATCTTTACAAATGGGTACTATTTCCGCTCTACCTGCCTAAAGTTACTAGCTGTCTTTTTAAAACGCCATCTTCACTGCTCTGTCAATCAAAGGGGGAAGAGCTGCTAGAGGTGGTTTGGGGAAAGCCTCATGTTTGTAAATGACTGCACAAAACACAGCAGCAGTCAGTTACAGTAGCAGTTTGTAGGAACAGCTTGGCTGCCTTGGGAAATTAAAGTACCAAAGTACAGCCATCTACAAAGACTGATGATAAAATACTGAAGTCTCTGCAAAGCAGAACCCACTGTCTTGGGTTTAAGCCAATGTCTCCCAAGGAAGGTGGAGAGCTTCCTTGATTAGAAGGAAACTTCTCCTTCCAATTTACAACCTTTGAAATCAAAAGGCTCTCAGGCAAAAATGTAGAAAAAGGAAATAACAGTTCTTCAATAAAGAATATAGAATAAAATAGAACAAAACAGTAACAACACAACAATAGCAGAGAACAAGATCACCAAAACAAATACTGCTCTCCGTGTACTTTGGCGTGGTTTCAGCCATGGCCATCAGGAGGCATTGGAGGGCCACGGTGAGATCTTCCTGTGCCCCGGAGGAGGTGCCACTCTCGGGCTTCCCGGTGGTAGTGAGCGCGGAAGCGGGATCCCGGGTGGAGGCGCCAACAGCAGCGGTGGAACGAGGAAGCGAGCAGGTCCTGCAGGCGCCGTATGGCTCTGCGGCCGCGGTGAGACCACACACACCGTGGTCCCCCCAGTTAACAGCTGAGACAGAGGAGAGGCTCCTGTCCAATACAGAAACCGCGGGAGATGGGGGCAGGATGCCGGTCAGGACGGCTCCAGGCTGAGACGGGCACAGGCGGGGAGATGTCTCTGTGGCGGTGGCACAGCAATGGCCAAGGTGGTCACCTAGGTGGCCACAGAGTGATGGCCAGCACTTCCCAAGTACCTCAGTACCACTGAGTTGGGGCGGCCCGGGACGGTCAGACAGTGCCCTGCCTCAGTCTGTTCTCCAAAATGGGAGAGATCTGAGCCAAAAACTGAGTCGACCTCCTCTGCCAGCCCGAGGCTGTGTGAGTATAGCAGAGGTGCTGTTGTTGCTATTCTCTGTCTAGTTGTCTACTTCTATTGCATGGCTATCAAAGGACTCTAACCCTAATTCTGGGCTCTGCCTCTCTACCAGCTCCCAGGCGCTGCCCATTTACAAGCTGTGAGGGGGTGGGGGAAAGCCATCAGACTGGAATTCAAGAGTCATGAAAGTACTGGGCCAAGTACAATTGCCTTCCCTCCCCCATCAAGGGATTCTGCTTTAGGCAGGCAGCAAAATTTGACTTAAGTTACTCACAGGGTTTTGCTTCTTTTACCCCTTATACCTGTGCTGGTATGAAAACAGCATTCACCAGAAATTAAAAACTATATTAACACCAACAGACACGATTATTGGAAGTTAAAACACATCATGGAAAGATGTTTCAGTTTGCAGCAAAGTAGTTAAGATTTTGAATACAGCAGTTTCCCACACAAAGTAAAAACATGCAAATAGTCACTAACTGCTAAAATTGCTTGCAAAGCTTTTAATGTGCAAAATATGTAAGTACTTGTGTAATGAAAGGTTATATACCCACACTGAATGTCTTTCAGATCTTGAAGGTGATAGATACCTCAAGTTAATCCTGTACTTTCAGCCACTGTGGCAAGCTCCCACTTGAAACACTTTGGCAGATGGCCTCAATGATAGGTCTCCAGTGATTTTGATTTTTGGCAACCTCCAGAACTTCATGACAGACTGCTCTTCAGAGGGACGACTGCCATGGCTGTACAGCTGAACTATCAGACAAGGAGCATTCTCATTCAGCTTCCAAATACAAGTAGTTACTATAGACTGGGTTTTGTGTATTTCCACATTATAGCTTGTCACGAGATGTATTTTATTGAAACCTTAAGAAACTAAAACAACTTCCGTTTTCGCCCTCGAAACCATTTGGGTAGATGTTAAGGAAATCCTCAGATAAGCACTTCTCAATTTTGACCATCTCCTTGTACCAAACCCTTTATACCAAAAAAATAAAGAGGTGCTGTGTGTTTGACAAGGATGTCACATCCACCCAGTTTTCACAGAAATGTTGAATAGGTAACACATCTGTTACAACTGTTTCAGAGATAATGGGTCACCATGCTGCTGCTTCAATTGAGATGGATGTAAAGATGAAGCTCCTGATTGCGTGATACAAGTCACTGGAGTCATGCTCTGCCCATGCAGCTGCTTGGGCTTTTACTGCCTGAATTTACTGTTCATTTACAAACCAGAAGTAATCTAAATTCACAAAATCTGATTGACTTTGGAAAAGGTAATCTCACGTTCTAGGATGCCCAGATGTCCCCAAGCTATGTCTCTTGAAAGATACAAGTATAATTTATGAGAGCTGAGACTGACTAGGCAGTGAAACTTAAGTCTCAAGAGGAACAAGGATTTTTTTAAGGAAGAAAACAGCTATGCACAAAATTCAAAGCAGATTTAGCTTGACAGCAACACCCCTACTTCAAGAACCAAGCTGAGTACAGCTGAAAATACTGTATATCCCCATTGAGTTGTAAATAGGACTGTTGGGGTAATGTTACAAGTGCCAGGTTAGCACTGGGAAGTGACCCTGTCTATATGAATGTTTTGTTTTGGAACTTCACACAACAGTAAAATAAGGGGCCTCTCCTCTTCCTCAATACAAGAAACAGTTTTGTATCACCATCTTGTCAGCAAGGCAAAAATTTTCATTAGGGAGAGAATCCCCAAAACCTTTGGAAAGTCTGAAGTAACTTGTAAAGGTTCCTGCTGCCCAATCGCTAAGTGTTCAAAAACATCAAAGCAAAAAGACAACCACAAAACTATGACTTAGCATGACCTTTTTGTTCCATTTGTCATTTAAAGACCAGGTCACACAGACAGAAAGCTTCTAATAGGAATTCTCTGATTTGTAGTTGAGCATTGAATGCCCTCGACTGCCACACCCAGACTGTGGTCATCTTCTCTCTGCCTCACTGGAAGTATGGGACTGGCCCACTAAAATTTCTTAGTTTGTGGACATCAGTTTTGAAATTTATTTGACCATTACTTTTTTAATGGAAAGAAGGTCCTAAGTTGGTTAGCTGAGAGTACACATACTGAGGCAAATTAATTTAATGAAAGAATAAGCCCACATTTTAGCCACTCCCTTTTCTGTACCACTACAGAAAGAATCCCCCCCCCCCAAAAAAAAAAATCTGACTGATTGCTGCCTAAACACAAGAAGGCATCAAATAAGCAAACAATAAATTTAGAAATTATACCAGCTGTTTTTATGATCTCAGACCCAATAAAGAAGACTGGAAAGTCTGTATATTCCATATATTTCTGGGAGACAGTTGAGAGAGGAGGTTGGGGAAAGATGAAGAGTAGAAACTCATGAGCAAATACTGCAGTTGAAGTTGCAACCAGAGCTGCATTGTGGGGCATCTTTAAAGATCACCATCACAGAGCTGTTCAGACCCAAAAGTTGGACGTGTCATAGTTGTGGTAGGCAAGGCAGTTATTTTCTGCAGATTCCTGATGGATAAGAGAACTGTCACCACCTGCTGAGCCAAGTGCTTGATTCACTGAAATACACAGGTCAACAGCTGACTGGCTTACAAGATATAAAAAATCCTTTTTTTTTGGTTCTTAAAAAAAGAACAGATTCATCTGACTTAATACACCACCAGAAAGCAGTAAGGTATGTCAGTGATCACTGGAGTCCTGCAAATGCTTACAATACCTTTGTTTCAAGATGTCTCAAGATAATGAAGTAAGCACTGGTAGAATCTACAGCTACAGGACACAAACAGAATTCAAATTGCTGCTTTTCTGTACGCAGATTTTCAGAGTAGGCTATCTTTACACCAACTAGAATAAACTAAAGTTTTCAAAAGAAAAGCAGTTGGCACTACTAGCTTTCCTAAACAGCAAAAATCTCCACAAAAATCCTCTTAAGTCTAGAAGATTTAAAAAAACCCCAAACAAACAAAAAAAAAAACATATTCTGTCTTGACAGTTTCAGCTTAACATCAGACTAGGAAGTAAAAACTGGTCACATTTCAATAAAAAAATGTAGCTATTTGCACAATAAACACTGCATGCACTGTAAGCCATTAATAAAGTTATTTGAAATGCAAGCTGCAAATCATTAATCAGCAAAATGTACTTTACTCTTCACAGATTGAGTAAGAAACTAAGGGCAGCAGTAGCTTGCAGATTGCAAACACCCCTATTTGCAGGAAGGACCTGAGACTTAAACCAGCATTCTGAGCTTCTCTGTCAGAAAATATTCTCCCTACAAATTCAGTGCCATCCACCTTCGCTCAAAGATGACAGCTGACAAGATTTTCAAAGTAACATGTCCACAGACTATGTTCTCTCCCTTCGAGGTTTACATAGCCTTGCATGCACAGAATTTTTCAAAGTCATGGCTTTCGCAAGGTATTCTGTTCTTAAATATTTCTATTTTTACAGTCCATAGCCTCCAAACTACTGTAATGTTGCAAAAGTGTATCGTATTTTTCCATGCTAACTTATCTTTTAAAATCATATCTACTCAGAAAGCACACTAGAAAGATTTCAAGTGCAAAGGGCTCCTTCCACCTCAGGGGAGAGGATTATAAGCCTAACCCAAAACCCAGCAGTATGTTCAAAACTCATGTTTTGTGGAAACTGTCCAGGTTTGGTGAACAAATTATCAATAAATTACAGCTATAGCGGTATTAAAGAAATAAGAATTTATTATATGAGGAAGAAAAAAATTAAATTGAAAATATTAAAATACCAAAAACCTACAGAAGAAAACTCAAAAACCACTTCCCAAAAACCCAAAACAACACACAAGACACACACACAAATCCCACCCCCCTCACCAGACAAACAACAAAAGAAACTTATTCCCCATTTCAATGTCCTAAGGTGCAGTTGATACGAGGTAGACAGCAGGGGGTCGTTAGTGTTGTAGGAGGAAACGATGAGATGATGGCTGGAAGGCGTGTGCACATGGTCTGTTGCTGGCTGGTCTCTGGAGCAGTCACAAGAGTGGAGGGTCAACCAGCAGAGCACGTGGTGATTTCCAAGACGGCAGACGCTGAAAACCCAGGCACTGAGATCAGTCCCTTCCCTGATGTACTCCCAGGCGCGAAAGAGAGCGAAGAGTGAGAAAACCTCTGGCTAGTCTTTGGTCCTCCCAGAATGCCTTGCCCGTGTGCGTCCCCCCCAGTCCGCCCTGACGAGCGGCGGGCTCACTCCTCACCGAATTCTCATTGGTCTCTCTGGTCCTGTCTCTGCCCCTGCTCTGCCCCAGCTCCGCCTCCAGAGCCCCTCGCTGGACAAAAAACAGATGGCGGCCAGCATGTGCTGGCACCATGCCGCTGCTGCCGCAACCACCGAGCCCCTCGGGGGAGCCTGGTTCAGTCATCGGTGCCGGAGGCGCCCAAGGGATCCACCTCTCCACCGGGGCCAGGTTTGCTGGTGTTTCCAGGTGCCGAGACCAGACTCCTGCCGCTGGGGCAGTGTGGTGGGCCAGGGCCAATGGCCCACACCCATTCCAGTGTCATGGGACAACAGGGGTACCGGGCAGCACCCTCAGGTAGTCCCCTGCTCTTTCCCTAGCGCTCAGCCCATGCCAAGGCCAGCCGCAGACCCACAGCTGGCAGCACCACCTGCCCACGAGAAACACACAAAAACCGCTGTGCCAAGACCTGGTTGGACCAGCCAGGATCCTGCTGCCACTGCCCTCCTAGTGCCTCACCCTCCCCACGGCTTCTACACTGCGCTGTGTCGGCCACACCACTTCGACACTGGGGTGCCCTCCCCACCATCACCAGCACAGGGAACGCCACCGCATTACCACCACCCCTCTGGGTCTGGGCAGCGCCAGGGCACTGGCGGTACCAGGGCACCGAGTGGAGCACTCGACCCCTGCCAGCCCTGGTTCCTCCATGGTGCCACGCTGCCACCACTCGCCACACCCCAGGACATGGGCTGGGACTGACCCCGCCCTGCTGGGCTGGGCTGGTATCCCTGCCATCCTGGCACCCACAATGGCTGGGCACACCACGCTGCAGGTCCCACCAAGCTCCTGGGAGCCCCCCGGCTCCCCCTCGGCATTCTCAGGCATTCCTGGCTGTCTTTGTGCAGCACAAGACCATGGTTTCCCTGACCCCCTCCCATCCCTCCATCCTCCCCGCTCCAGCCCAACAAACCTCTCCACCAACATCCACACCCCACAGCACACACACCCCTCCCCCCCCCAAAAAAAAGAATAAAAAACACATGAACCAAGAGGGAACCACGTGGGTATGAGGAGGGGCAGGGTGGGTGGAAGTAGGGAAGGAGAAAAAAATTTTCTTTATTTATCTGGGTTAATACAGGAAAAGTTTTCCCAGCCTCAGCTAACCCATGACAGAAACAAACTTCAGAACTTGCTTAAGTTTTGAAGCAGGTAGGTTTATTAGCACCTGTGAAGCAAGGGGGTAAATCCATGCCAAACTTGCTTGGTTTCCCTTGCCATAGCAGCTCCTTAAGTATAAAAAAATTGTACTTTCCCAGAATAGGCAGTGTTAATGCAGATGAGTTCCAGGAATTCACTTGCCCATTTCTGCCCAGTCTCCACCCAGGCGTGCCCTCCTGGACAGGTGTGTCCTTGACCTTTTGTGTGGTTGATGGGCAATAAGCAGACCCATCTCCCTAGTTGGTTAGAGCAATCCAGAGTCTAACTTGCCCTCACTGTTTACTCAGAGACCTTCGTTCTCAACTCACTCAAGTGTTTTGCGGAATCAAACTTCAGAACTCGTGAAAGTTATGAAGCAGGTAGGTTTATTAGCAGCTGCAAAGCAAGGGGGATAAATCCAAACCAAACTTGCTTACTTCCCTCTCCATTGCAGTGCTTTAAGTACATACAAAACTGTATTTCCCGAAATAGGCAGAGTAAATGCAGATGAGTTCCAGAAACAGACTGCCCAGTCTCCGCTCCAAGTTTCACCCAGCCAGGTGTGTCCCTGATTTAATCAATGTGTGATACCCAGGCCCATCTCCTTTGATGGGGAATCAAGCTGGTCCCATCGTCTCAAAAGCAGGTGTGTCCTTGATTACAGGTGGGTGATATCCAGGCCTACCTTCGGAGATTAGCAGGCTGGTTTTCGGCATCCTGTTAACGATTGCTGTTGGTTCTGTCTTCATAGTTTCCAAAGGTCTTTGCTCTCAACTCACAAGGTGGTTTTAACAGCCAGAGTAACAGATTCAACAGTGTAGTTTCACTGAACTCATCCCAGCTCATGTCAGTTTCAGTTGAAAATCCCAGGATCAACGTAAGGATATGCAAGAAACTCCCCCAGTTTATTGCCTTCTGCATCATAATGGAGCATCCGAAAACAAACGTCACAGAAGAAACAAGGATCCTCTGGTGCCAAGCTGTCTCTGTTGGTTACCCACCTGCAGATTACAAAATACACAAGTTTTCATGAGTCCAACACATTTGTGACAAACATCTCCACATTTTATTCAGAGTTGGGGATGGCAACAAACATCAGCAATATTTTACACATCAGATACTATCTATACCGCATTTCTCCCATCCCACACATACAGCTCACTTTCAAACTCCACACCCATTTAGTGTCAATCCCAGCAGCAAGTCTTGAGGAACTCTTCAAACCTGTGTAGCTGGTACAGTGCACAAGAAAAAGAATTCATAGGAATCTTCTGTCCATCTTGTGGCCATTTAAGTCATAAAAGATAAATCTGCTTTCCTTTAATGTAAAAAAACTGACATATAGAGAAGACATGTGACTGGCCCAAACTACTCCAAGTAATAACCAAATAAATAAATTTATGAGTCTTAAGGCAGAAAAGACAAGGAAAGGACTGCTGCGCACTCCAGCAAGCACTGAAGTCAACATGAAGACAAGTTAACATGTACAAGAAGGGCCTGCCATGTCACTGAGCAATTAATTTGGGCTGGCATTCAGGAGGCCTTGACAGCTGTAGTGATTACAGATGCTATCTGCAGAGATTAGAACACACAGAACAGCTAGCCAAAGCAGCTCTGCTGTCTGTGGTTTGGCATGTCCCCACTTAAGATTAGTGCTTAATCCTAGTTTTAATTTAATGCATTTACATCACCTCAGGTAATGCCCTCCCCATCCTATCTTTCCCCCATACTGACCCTTTGGCTCCACCTCCCCTGGCGGCCAAATACCTCACAGATTACAGGCACTTGTGAAGGCATCCTAGGTGCTCTGCTAGAAGCACTAGGATGGGCTCCCATCACAAGGGGAATTATCTGTTCGCCTGATTCCAGGGAAGTCCAAAGCCAAACAAGCAATATAACAGAGAGAGAGCTGCTATGTCAAACTGAGGCGGAGAGCATAAGCTACCCTAGGGGAAAAAGAAGGGCAAAAGGTATTTTTTCAAACAAATAATTCAGACCTATAAAATCCGGGAGCCTAGTCTAGTCTGTAAAACTTCTTTAGACAAGTTTCTACTGTCTATTGAAAGTCTTTCTCATATCTAAATTAACTAAAGAGCATCAAATTTAAGTTCTGCTCTCTTAATTGCAGAAAATCTGTATACTGCAAAAAGTTCCTTCAAGTACAGCTGCACAGCACAGTTTTCAGGTAGAGGTTAGGTGTTTCCTGTGGGGAAAGATACATGCCTTTTAAAAATGTCTAGATTTTACTATATTAAAATTGCACAGATCTATACTTGCTTAGATGCTAGATTAAACAAAAGCTCTGTATGACTTCTGGTAAATAAATTTGAAACATGTATCTTGTGAAGGGGAAAAATGCAGCATTTTCCTCCAGAAGTAAGATTTTTTAAAGTAATTGATAAAGAGCCAAGCTCTAGGTATGCAAAAAAATGTGAGCCAAATAATTAACCTCTTCATAATTTTAGTTCTTTTGAACCTCTTGAATCACCAATCCCAAATGAATACTAGATGCAGGAGGCCTCTTCCTGGTTAGAGAGAGAACTGCTCAAAGAGCAAAGACTATCATTATTAGTAGTTTTATGAAATACATACAGAGCTTTGATTTTTAATTTAGCAGCACCTAGAAAGACTTCAGAAGACAACAGAACCGAGAAGGTAGCATACCTCGCTGTATACATTTTGCACACAAAGCATTTTCTGGTACATAGCCAGTGTTTCTTGATTAACAAGGGATATAGGTTTCTGTCCAGACAGTCATCATGATGAATGAGCCTTGAAGAAAATACATAACACAAAGACATAATACATATGTCAAACATAACATAAAGACTGCCATACTGGAAATTACCTGAACACAGATATTGAAGATAAGCATAGACTTTGAAAATAAGGTATGATTTAAATT
This sequence comes from Serilophus lunatus, assembly GCA_013399895.1. Classification (NCBI taxonomy): domain Eukaryota; kingdom Metazoa; phylum Chordata; class Aves; order Passeriformes; family Eurylaimidae; genus Serilophus; species Serilophus lunatus. The sequence goes on along the minus strand of VXBA01002334.1, from coordinate 64,242 downwards.
CCCTTGTAAACTATGACTAGACTTTTGCTAAACATTTCTTAACACAGATGAAGATCTGGACATAGACTTCCAGTCGCACCACCTGTTGATTTTAGGGTCACAAGTATATTCACTTTGCACAGTAATTCAGAACTCTTCAGACCATCTCCTTTCTGTGGTCTTTCCAAAGCTTTTATCTCCTACAAGAGGCTAACAGGATATTACTAGGTGAATCTTTAGAGGCTCATAATCCTGAGATCATCTATTTGCAACATCTATGCCCTTCTTCAGGTTTAATTCCTCTTGGGAGGCAACATATATTATCAATGCTTTGGTATGTCAGCCTTCTGAGAACTGAAAATTACCTGTCACCCACTACAATCAGACAATCAGAGGAGTACTCTTTCTACCCATTATGCACTAACCAGAGTGTAGACAACAATTCTACTGTTGATGTGGTTGCCACCTCAGAGCCATTATCACCTCTTCCTTCTCGACCTATCCACTTCAGCCCACTTTTTTCATTTCTCCATTCTCTTTTCAGTTCCTGCCCCTGAGCATCAAGTTCAAACCAACCAGTCTAGTTAAGTCCAACCAGAAGCTATTCCATTCCTCTTCCTGGTGTTACAGAAACATTATCTAGATATGCCAACACTGGACCTGCATAGAAACCGGTTTTCACTATGGATGCCATTCCTGTCACACCATGCTAATTAAAAAGCAGTCTTTTTATGCACAATAAAAAAAAAATTCTCTTTTTTAGAGACTTTCACATGTATAGGGAATACAAATCTAAATAAGCCCTGCAGAAGGCAACAGAATAATCTTGAAGTTAGTAAATCAGTCTAACAAATATTTGGCATTTAATGTCTGAAGTTTGTCCCAGAAGGCTTCTTTTCATCTGCCTAATGACTCCAAAGGAACAGTAACTTACCTTATATCTGTGATTATAATGATGTGCTCACAGTTCCCTTGGTGGCAGAAAAGGTATGGAAAGCCAATTTTGAGGGACAAATCATTAAATACGTAATCCTCCATTTTAACAGACTGAAGATTTCCATAGCCTCTGTCATGAGACTCTGACCACTCTATAATTGTCCTGAAAACAGAAAGGCCATCAGCATAGCAACGATATGAACTGTGAATGCACAGAAAAAGATGCCTTGAGGGAGATGCAAAACTCTTCACTAAGATATAGTTAAATTATGGACATCTGGACAGTTCGTAACATTTTGTAATAATTGAAGGTGATTTCACAACCCCATAAAACTGTGCTCAGCTCTTGTGGAACACCTGCCTTTAAATCTCCAGGCAGCTACCTCAGGGGTTCTAGTCAGTGTATGCTCCTGATGCCATCCATTCAAGTTTTTGTTTGCAGCACAACACTTCTAAAGCAGTCCAATAATTTTAGTCACCAGCAGGTCATTTTGCTCCTTTGGTAAATAACTTTGTTTTAAAGTATTAAAAAGCTTTTTTTGTTTGTTTTTGTCAGGGAGATACACAAAGCTGACAACTGCACAGCTACATTTCCAAAATTTAGCACTGAAGGGCACTGGCAACTCTCAATTATTTTTTGGCTTTTCAGCACACTCCTACATAGGTACTTCAGTTCTATAAGCTGTGTTTATTATCACAAGACCTTCTGTGAAGATCATTGCTGCTCAGAGACAGAAAAAGAAGGTAAACCAATTAATTTCCCTGAAGTCACACAGTAAGTCTGGCACAGCTTTTCTGTACCGCTCATTTTATAAACATCTTGATCTCCTAAACCTCACAAGAGTGTCAGTAAGTCCATACTTCCATAAAATCTCAAATTTCTTGTCTGAACAGTCACATAGTCTCAATGTTGACTTTATCATGAAGACATTTAGCATATTTTCAAAACTGAGCAGAACAACCAACTTCCACACAGCTGAGCTTGTTGTCTTTGTGACCCATCTTCTACTTCATAGTCTTTTGATGGTCATCACGACTAGGCCACTTAAAAAACCCAGTACAAACTGGCACCTATCATCTCCCATAGCAATCCCATTCCAACAGAGCAAAACATGATTTGCAGGGAAAAAGATAGATCTGTAATGTTTTCAGAAAGGAAGTGAATGGAAGGAATAGGTAGTGCACATAAAGTTAAACTTGTGTGTCAAAATCAATTCAACATGGAAAGATATGAAAAGTCCCTCCCACTCCATTATCCTAGATATTCCAGTATTCCACCACAAGTCATAAACAAAGTAAAGCAAGTTTTCTGACCCTTAAAAGTTCTCCTTATTCAACATCTACAAATACTGTACCTGCTCAGATCTCTGCACTCTGGGTATCTTTTATCATTATAGAAGATGCCTTCAAAATAGAAGAAAGCAGATTTGTACAGATCCTGAAAAACAGAGAAGTCTGCATTAATGTTATGAGAGATTAAACACCTTGAACACGAATATGTCAAAAATCCAAGCACTTTAGGTATCTAAATGATATTAAAAGATCTCATTCTACAGCTTTCTAAGGAAAGTTCTACACTGATTTTAGATGCTGATGTGATAACTAGGCTCATATGATTGCTGGCTATGCATCTACTCTGCTGATATTGTTCTCAAGTCATTGCAGGTTATTTTAGTGCTCTTATTTTTCTTCCTGTCATAGCAGTTATGGATTTCTACAAAAACACAGAACAAGAACATAAGCATCTCTACAGATTAAGTAATCGCATTGCACTGACTTTAAAAAAGACTAACAATACTTAAAAACATTAGCAAGATGTAGCGACTTGACCTTGACTGGCTATCAGATATCTATCTACCCACTTGCTCTTTCACCCCTCTTCCCCAATAAGATTAGGGAAAGAAAATAAAACAGGCAAGCTTGTGTGTTGAGATAAAGGCAGTTTAATGAGAAAAAGCAAAGGCTGCATGCAGAAGAAAAGCAAAAAAAGGAAATTTCTTCTCTATTTCTCATCAGCAGATGATGGTTAGGCATTGGAATAAGCTGCTCAAGGAAGCGATGGAATCATCATCCCTAAGAATGCTGAAAAGGTGCATGTGGCACTTGGTTTAATGGAGAACGTGGTGATGGTAGGTTAATGGTTAGCTCTGGAGCTGATTTGGAATCAGGTGACTCTTGCACTGCTGGTATGAGCGCAATGAACTGTTAATTACCTTTAATAGAGGGGAGTGGTAAAAATGGGCTGTCTGCATGTGACAAACTTCATAATTAAGGGAGAATTTTGAAGGACGTTAGATTTTCTTCTGAGCCCATAGAAGTGATTGGACATTCCAAAACTGCGTGTCTGTCTTGTTTATATAAATGTGGCCAGGAGTGCTCCCATGTAATAGCTAGGTGTTTGTTTGTGTGTGTGCACGCATGTGTGACGCCTAAATCAGAGAGAAGACTTCCAAACAAAATTAATAGAGGTAAAGGAAAAGTGCAATTCTTTAATGGGAATTTCCAGATTCAAGACATGTGCTGGGCTCCCTTATCACACTATATTTATAATATCCATCAGCTCATCCACTCCTCGTATCCACCAACTGGCATCCAGGCTAACCTCTGCCAACCCCCAGGAGCTTCTCAGGAGCACTGGCCTTCTATTTTGTCTTGCCACCCGTGATACCTCAAAAGAATGTAAAACATCACTTCAAAATTCATGGGAAAGGCCTTACAAAACAGCTTATGAGTGATACTATATAGCCTCACTAGAACCACAGAAATATGAGAGAAAAACTTTCAGGCATCTTGTGTACATGGGACAGCACCAATGGGACATGGGACGCATAATTCTTTGTCCTTTCAGCAAAAAGTGTGTCCTGATCAGGTGCACTGGGTCTGGCTGGGATGAAGTTAACTTTCCTCACAGTAGCCCATGTAGTGCACGCTCTGCAATTTTGATTAGGTGGATTTGATTTATTCCAGTAAAATCAAATAAAGTGTCTCTTACTCCATCTGTATCAGCTGACAAGCTACACTTGTTTACTCAAACAATGAGAGTAGCAACTTGATCTTTTCACTCTGCCAGTGTACTCCTCCATCTGCACTTCAAGAGAAGCAAAAGCTGGCATCAACAGCTTAATTACACAGCCTCTTTCCTGCAGACACCATTCTGATTTAAATCAGTCTCTAAGATCCTTAAATTGGTCAGAAGTTATTTCTTTTGTATTTGAAAAAAGCTAACGCGCCTCTGCCAGGTCATGCTGCCACTTCCTTTACAGACTGAAAGAAAATTCTGCCCCACTGCTGAAGCAACATGTGAGTTTTATGATGATTTACCACATACTGAGCCTTTTGTTCAATGCAAGTAACATTCATGCTTGATGAAAACAAAAAAAATGAATGAAAGCTTAACACTATTAACAGCTCCTTCTGGGAGGCTAGGCATGGTGGAGAAATCACTGATTTGAGTAAGCCTGATTTCAACCCTGTTGAGCCCAGGACAGCCCTCACACGACTCCTCTGTACACTCAAGAGGAGAGTCCAGAACTAATTGGCAAATCCTTTATTGGACAGAAGTAGAAAGACTTGTATTTACTTTACGTTAATATAACTAGTATCTGTAATACTCTTCAGTTTTCTTAAATAAGTTGCTGCTGACACAAAACTGGAAGGAGTAGCTGATACACCAAGTGATCCTGCTGCCACCCAGAGGGACCTCAACAGTCCAGAGAAATTGGCAAACAGGAACTTTATGAAGTTGAGCAAGAAATGCAAGGTCTTGCCCTTGGAGAAGAACAAGCCAGTGCATCAGTTTATGCTCAGGGCTGCTCAGTTGGAAAGCAGCTTGGCAGGAAACAACCTGGGGGCCTAGTGGACCCCAAATTCAACATAAGCCAACAATGTGCCCTTGCAGCAAAGATCTTGTACTGCAGTAGATAAATTACTGCCAGCAGGTCAAAGGAGAAGATTCTTCAGCTCTCCTCAGCACTAGTGAGGCCACATCTGAAGTCCTGTCTCTAGTTCTTGGCTACTCAGTACAAGACAGACTTGACCATACTGGAGGGAGAGTCCCACAACGGCCATGAAGGTGAAGGGACTGCAGCATCTCTCCTACAAGGTGTGGCTGAGAGAGCTGTGAGCGATAACCCTGAAGAAAAGAAAGCTTGAGGAGGGGAATCTTACTAACATACACTAATACCTCTAGGGAGGGTCCAAAGAGGATGGAGTCAGGTGCCCATGCCAGGACCAGAGACAATTGGCACAAACTGTAACACAGACAGTTCCTCCTGAAACTCAAGAAACACTTTTGTTTTATTGTGAAGGTGATTGAGCACGGACACAGGATGTCCAGAGAGACTGTGAAACCTCCGTCCTTGGAGATACACAAAAAAACCCCCCTGAACACAGCCCTGGACAACTGTCTGTTGTCCTTGGTTAAGCAGAGGGTTTGGACTACAAACTCCAGAAGCCCCTTTCAACCTCAACTATTATGCGATATGACATATATGTCATATAATGTATTACCAGAATTATTCAATTTCAGTACTTTCAATTAGCATACTTCTTTTGCTCACCCCCAAGGAACACCTGGTAATTGTGGGAACAGCAGGTAATCGTTGGAGAGGGGAATAAATCTTTGTCCCTACTTTTGATCAGCATCTAGTTTGCAAACAATAAAGCATGGGGGGGATAGTCTACATTTAACTATTACCTCTAGTGGTTCAGAATAGAGCTAAAAAAAAAAAGTCCATAGGGATATACCTATGCAAGAACTCACTGTGAGACTCATTGCACAAAATGGGACATCTTGGTAACGCCGCCAGGAAGTATTTACTGGCAGTGGAACCAACAGACAGAACCAATGCAAATGAATTTAGTGCTGAGCAAAAAACAACAATACAAAACTCTTCCACCCTCTCTCCCGTATATTTTCAAAACTCCTTTACATGTAAAGGGTTCCACACAGAAAGGTTTACCTTGCTGATGTGCTCTGGTGCTTGATCTGGCTGACTGCTGAACTCGCCACCTATCTGGAGGTCACTGACACAGGAAATCGAGTCTCTCAGCTCAGTGAGCTTCTGGCTGCCCAGGACAAGGACTGTTTGATATGGTTTGTGATCTTTATGCTACAAAAAAAACACTATACAAGCTTCAGATAAATTATCACTTCTCAGCATCAGCACTGCACTTTAGTTGACAGTTTAAGGTCATTACTGGCAGCATAGGGCACATTAGTTCTCTGTATGAGATTTTAAACAGCATTTAGTCTCAGCTTCTCTTAAGACTGACATTTATTATTCAGAAACTCAAAAGTCACGTTTTCCACTGAGAAGTGCAGGAAAGATAGAAATTTTGAATCATGCCAAATTCAAGAAGAGTACTTCAGTTTTCACATATTTAGTTTCAGATTTCAAGCTTTCTGTGATATAAATTAACTACTGAGTTATTACTATTAAAGTTTCGTTCTGTAAACCTATAACAATCTGAAAGCCATATTCTGAAAGAGCCTTAAGAAATTATCAAACTTGAAGGGTTTACCACACATCTTCAGTGGACTTAGGAAAGCAAGGTATTACACCTGAGTAGGAAAGAGACATCAGAATATAACCTATTTAGTACCAACCTTCTGAAAGATAACAGGATAGAAGATGTTCAGTGTTAAAAGTAATTCTCCCTCCTCAACTAGATCTGTTGGATTGTTTGGCCTCTTTCCAATTGCATGTGACTCCTGGAAAAACATACACACATACATATGTATATTATACTGGAAACCATATATATATCATAGCTCCCGGATAAAAGTCTGAAAAATGCTGTTCTAACTCATTTTTGACTTCTGACTCGATAACAGCTGACTTCCTCCAAGACAGAAAAGTAAGAAACTGCTTTAATAACCAATTTCAAGCATATTCCTTTATTTCTCAGCTTTGTTACAAGGTAGCTGGCTATTCCTTGGCTATTGTGAGGCCCTGCATAATGGAATTCAAGCCTGCTGTCGGTTCTGCCCTCACGGAACCCAGCTGCTGCCATTTTCCACCACTTAATGCTTAGAAATGCTCTTTGAATACTTTCATACGTAAATGGGGACTGCAACCCTCAACATGAGAAACACTGACCAAGAAACTAGCCACAGGATGAAGTATGTGAAAACTGAATTTAGTGCAACATTTCCAGTTATTGGAGAAGCTAGACAGGCCTCAGTTTCTTCAAAATCCAAACTCAAAACCCAGCACTGCCCTTGCCACACTACTGTGTTACAAGGAAAGAAGTAAAAGCTTCTCTACATTTCCATCCTACTTTAAGATATAGCCCAGCTGTAAGAATGGGGGGGACACTTTTCTGTGGCAGTTTCCTCCTCATCCAACACATCAAGAGAGAATACTGCCTGCACAAACACCTCCCAGCAGCATGAAGTGCTCCTCAGGTTTAGTAAGAGGTACGTGCACTCCTGTAAGACTTCAGTTCAGATACATGGGCTCTACTGCTTGCATCTCCCCTCTTCATGCAACATTCCAAGCACATGTTTCTTTCTGCTCTCATCCCGTGCAACAACACCATGGTCCCAACAAGCTCTGACACACAAATCAGTTACCACAGCTTGCTTACAGGATGCAGTAACCGACCACGTGCACATTCTTCAGAAATAGTAATAACATGCCACTCATTGAAAGCCTTTATGAAGGTTTCTGTTGCAAATATTTTTTTCAGACATTCCCTAGGCTAAGAGCACAGCATGGTTGTTGCATCATGCTGTTTACATAACACGCCGAGGTCTCTGAGCAGCTGAAATATGGTAACTCAAGATAGACCAAGAAACCTCAGGGGGAAAAAAATGTTCCTCACTACCTCTCTGTCCCTAATTTTTATAGTAGCTTGTGGCTCAAATAAGCAAGCCATGGACTTCAGCACTTCACTGTACCTGGAAGTGCTCAAAGCACACATAGATGTGGTGCTTAGGGGTATGGTTTAGTGGTGGATCTGGCAGTGTTAAGGCATTGGGTGCAATGGGATCACCCACTCAATGGATGATTTTGGAGGTCCTTTCCAACCTTAATGATTCTACGAATCTGTGAAAATTTATGGAATTAAGTTTTCCTGTTTAAGACTTCAATGGTTGTGAAAAAATCACAGGAAAAAAAGGTACTAAGCATAATTAAAGGAATTCCAATAAGGCTCTTTAAGGGCTGATTCCTGATAGAATGGCTGAAAAACTCGAGATGCAAAGCTCAGAACTGGGAACTTACTGCCACTATGTTACTACTTGTCTTCCTCTTTCAGCTCTACAGAAACTAGCTTACAAATACATTGAAACTTTGTTTCCATCACAGGATTCCAGGAGCAAAAACATTACGTATTTAGTCCAGCTCTGTAAGTTCATATGATACACAGCACATTTGATCCCCTGCAAAAGGCCTTAGTATCAACCAAATAAAAACAGTCATATGGTGATGAGCTGGAGTTCCTGCTTAACTACATTCAGTACTAATCAACTCTAAGAGCAGACTTCCTGTCCTATCTTTCCATAAAATGTCTTTAACCTCAATCACTACCTGCAAACATTTGCAGTGTACATTGCATAGTGATGAAAAAAGAAAATCAACCAGAAGTTGGATTTTAGCTGTCTTGAGAGCCTATGAGATGACAAGGAACTCACCATCTCATAGGCAAGAGTTTCTTGTCTGCAAGCCCGATCCACAATAATAGTTTCTTCTCTCCTCTCAAAGGCCTTCTTTCTAATTCTGAGGGGCAGAAACACAAGACAAAACGTCATTCAACAACTTTCATGCAGAATCTGTAGGTATATTTTTACATTACACAAGCTACTACAGAGCAGCTTTCAAAAAGCAGGATTCCTGTCCGTCTTAATATGACAGACTAAAATAAAATACTCATCTCTTGACTCTCAAAAAACCTGATACTGCACAGGCCAGCTTGTGGATTTCAGCTTGTGTTTTTAATTCCCCTATGAGCAAGTTACAGGTTGTTTGTGGCAGTCTCACATTTGCAAAAATGGCAGCAAAATGTTGAAGAGGCTGTCCTAGGAAAGAACATTTTGCTACCTCTGAGGAAGCTGTTTCAACTATCACTTGCACTTCAAATAAAATGGATTCATGTTCAGACAAACACAAGGAAAAAACCCACAAGTATTCCCAGACCCATGGCACATACTTTAAAAAGCCCCCAAAACTTCATTTGTAGAAGAAAGAGTATCATAGATAGAATACCTACTAAAATACATGTATTTAAGCAGATACTAATACCAAATCCTTAATTTCCAGGACAAGCCTACTTCACTTCCAGACATTCTTAAAGGTTTTCAGTCACAATCAGACTTAACACTGATCACAATCTTAGGATACTTCTATATATTAGTACTGTGTAGAGTACAGCAAAGGCCTGAAATGGCCAAGTGTGAGTATGCGTTCAAAGTTCACTAATGGATAGACATTTAACATATATTGCTTAACCTGTAAAATGCACCAGCAGTATCAATGAATTCTATATGAATTTGGTTCAGATAAAGAGGTTATCTGGCTACAACATCAGTAATTACACTTTGGCTGTTATAGTGTGACTTTGGGTTACTACAGGTAAGACCCACATATTTCTTTCACAGGTCTTTGAAGGAACCTTACATGGGATTATGAGAAGACCCCTGCACACTCCAAATTTAGGTGTTAGTTCATAAGTATTTAGGTCCAGAAATCCTAAGCTCTTCCAGAAAGAGAAATAGAATATTCTGCATACCTTAATAAAAAATTCCTAAGCAACACTCAAGCAGAAGGCTCATACCAATTATCCTAACATAATCTGGTGTTTCTGCCCTTAGAGTATTTCTGTACACTGCTTCAGAAAATACACCGTTGCCTGGAAAGAGACCAAGCAGCCAGCCATACTTGTGTGCTTGTTTTCCACCCCATCCCAAATAAGGGTACTGTGAGTGTACCATAACAACATACCGAAGAGTTAGCAGACTGCTATCTTCAGAAATAACATCTGGGTCCTTTTCTTTATCAGAACACATCAACATGTCAATGCTAGAACAAAAAAGAAAATAACTATTACACATTTTTTTCATACTTACCTCATGACGGAAATCAGTTAATCTATTCTTAAAAACGACCAAAGACAGCAAAATGTGAACAAACAAGATATAGCTTGTATAGCCTAAATCAGGACAAAAGAGCAGTATGGTTGTTAAGATAAAGAAGCAGAAGATGAAGAGTCATGAATTTTATATCTGGTTTTCACAGAGATTGGATAAATTCTCTTAATTTTGCATTCTGCTTACTAGAGCACAGCTGCCTAGGGAGGTTTAGCAAGTCCTTTAAGTTCAAAATGTGTGTCCAACACCTTGTATGAGCCAAACAAAGCCACTTTTTCCACTCTCATCCACCTACTCTGATGTTCTGATGGTATCTGGCAAAAGAGATTCAACTAAAAGGAATAATGAACTTCAATGTGTATGGTAAAGTTAAAACCCCTTTTCAGGTACAAACAAGAGCAAGCCACCACTTCTACAGGCGCTGTCATAGCTCTATCCCTTATATCCTTTTTTCCATTCTCAGTCCCTTTTCACTCTCATTTTTCTTGTGTTTGCACAGATCCATGAATATATCAAGTGGTCCATCTGAAGGTTTCAGATGAGACATATCAATTACCTTTCTAGAAACATACAGAGTAATTCTGACTCAAAGATAGTTTAGTTTCATAGAATCGCAGAATCATGGAATGGTTTGGGTTGGAAGGGACCTTAAAGATCACCTAGTTCCAAATCCCCTGCCATGGGCAGGGACACCTTCCACAAGAACAGGTTGCTCAAGGCCCAATCCAACCTGACCGCGAACACTTCCCTCTCTTTGCAGTCCTTCTCAGCAGCATTTTCTATTAATCATAAAAGAATTTTATCTAGCTTAAAAACAGTCTGAGAAAAAAATACTTAGAATAGAATAGCATCACCTGCTTTGAATCATACTTGACTGCTTTTGTCTCTCCACTTTTGCAAACTATGTTAAGGGAAAGGTTTATACCACTGCCTAAATCAATCTGCAGGTTTAATCCCAGCAAACTCTTGTGTAAACCTGTATCTTTATGGGACAAATCAACCACCAGTGAAGTCCAGGAAAAAACATAGGGACTGTACTATTTATTCTTATTATTTCATTAGAATCTTCTTCATTATAACCTTATAACATTCCCCATGTCAGCAACACTATGACTGCAATAATAAATAATCCTTTAGAGTGGAACTGCATAGGAATATACAGTGATTGAGAAACAGAGATCTGGAATCAACTGTTATCAGCTCACAATAAGCAGAAGTCAGGGACACAATTTCAGCTGTGGGTAGATAGCCTCATTCAGAGGAGCCAATAAAGGCACTCTGTATTGAATGTACTATTGTTTGTTTAGTTTCTTAGCATCCAAAAGTATAGAGTTTTAACCTTTCTGTTACACATACTTCATCTCACAGAGAAAATAATCTTTCAAAGTTTCTGAGAAAACGATTCATGCGAAAAGAGTGGTTCTGCCCAATCCTTTGAAGGGGGAGATTCTCTCAACCCTTAGAAATTTACTTGACTGTCAGTGTGCCCGGGAAATCCAAAACCCTTTAATGTCTGGTCTGTCAGTGTCCCATATTGGGGGTGGGTCCTTCACCGACTGTAAAGAAACAAGATAACTCCAAAACGCCAGGCAGTGAAAGGGCTGAGGAAAAATTGATCTTCCACAGGTGAGAAAGCTAAACTTAACGGTGTGTGTACACGCCAGGCATGAAAGAATGACAAACATTTTCTTTTCCAAGCCTTCTTAACAGCTTGGCTGGCCCCCTCTTTTCAGGGAGTTAACTGCTCCGCAAGGCTGGAGATCCATACTTAAGTCTCTCCACTTCCAAACAAAAAGAGAAATCCTTAAATTAGCCTATCTCCTTGCCACTTCTCGAGCAAGGTCCACTTAACCCCCCTACACGGACAGATTCAGGGTCTGTTAATTGCCCGTATGAGGGTCTGTTAATTGCCCTTTTAGGGGAGCCTGAGCCAACAGAGGCAGAGGCTCCTCAGTGGGCCTTCCTAGTGTGTTACCACTGCCGGCCACTGTCAGCACCTTCCTGGGAATAACTCTGAACTGTACAGAAAGCACACTGTTTATTAATACAAATTGCGACAGGTTAATAAGGTTTGTAAGTCGTTGGTGATAGTGGCTGCAAAAATACATGTAAAACAATCTACCAACACTACAAAGCAAGCACAAGCTCTGATCTAAAGCAATATATTAACATACTTACATAGCAAGCATAAGCTCTAGTCCAAAAGCAGTATTTAACACACACAGAACACAGTTCTTACCCAGCAGACATCCCTATGCAGGGGGAAGGCAGGTTCAGCCTGTCAATTGTCCCCGCAGTGTCAGCAGAAGATCTCCATACTTGTAATTTATTTTTATACATTTTTTTTAGGGTTTAAGTGTGGTTTCAGTAACTGCAAAAGGCTTAATTGGGTAGCTGTCCTTGGCATCTGTCTTTCTTCGTGGACAGATGGTCTTTGAACTCCAAAGCATCGCCATGTTCTCCCTCCTCTGCAGGACGTTTGCAGCGCCTCCTTGCTGCTCCCCCTTTCTGTCTCATCCCCCATAGCAGGTGTTTATCAGTGTTTGGGGAACCTTTGGGTCAAGCTGACTGTTTCCATTCAGGAAGCAGCAGCCCAGGAGAAGCAATTGCTTTTTACCCTCCAATTCTTCTCTTCTAATTTTTAACCCTGTCCATCACTCCACAAAAGGGGATTCCTTCAGAAGCACCATTTTAAAAGGAACTATGCAACAATTAGGTACAACCTCCTGGAAACAAAATCAACCTTACCCTCACTTGAGGAAGTAGAGGCTGAGACAACCAAGTGAGTCCTCTATCAAGTGCAGAATGAACCATAGCTGAGAAATAGTAATTTAACTAACGTGAAAAAGACAAACAGCACTTTGGAGAACACAGTTGAAAATGTAGCCTTTTAGATGGGGCTATCCCCCATGCAGCATAGAGTCATGTTACGAACAGCCCACTTAACGAAGTAAAGTACATTCCCCAACAGACAAAGCAACCCACAGCTGACCCTTTCGGTACAACCAACGGCATGACCACCCCATTTAAGTATTCCTGCACATGGATCGGTGACCCCATTCACCAAAGAGCCTTGAGTCACTTGAAGACCTACCATTTTGAATAAATTACTATGCATTCAGTTCTTTAAACATCATGTTACTTGCATCGAAAATGTATATTATCAATCATTGTGAAGTTTCACTTGCATCAAAGGTGACAATTTCCCATTTCCCTTCTGTACATACCGAAAATATCAGAACTCAGCAACAATACTTGGCCTTCTCACATCCCTAGGCCAGAGGTTTCTCACCGTGGTATCCACACCACACCCACTAATTGCCAGCTTCAGGAAAAAGACTAACATTCCCCAGAAAGCAGCTACAGAGTATACACTGTGTAAAGTATGTGTAAACTGCTTCCCCTTTTTCCTCATAAGGACAGAAGAGTAGGGAGTGTGAAGAGAAACTGCCACTGAATCCCTGACGAGTTCCATGGACCCTTGCAAGCAAGCCATGATACTGCTGTCTCTCACTACTGAAGAGTCCATTTTTAAAGAAAAAGCCAGTATTAAAAATCAGTCTAATAATTCATGATGATGCCTAAAAAGAGAAAAAAATAAACTTTCCTGACAGGATTAAAGTGAAGAGTTTGTCTTTAATGGAAATTTCCAGGTCCACCTTGCGCAGAGGACCACCCCAGCCTCACCCCGCAGCACTAGTATCCCTTTTCAATACTAACCAATTACCATAACTTACAGCTACATCCAGTTCCAAAACCGTTTGTCACACCAGCCTGCTCCCCAGGTCAGCCCCTTGGAACTTCTCCAAGGGGTCTGAGGCCTTCTACCTTGATTTGTCTATCCCACATCTTGTTATTTCTCTCCAGTTTCATGTCCCAGACAGGATGTCCTTCCTAGAACTTGTTTTTCCTAAAAGAACATTAAACAACATTTCACAAACCATGAGAAAGACGTTTTCTACCATCCTAAGTGTGAGAAACCATGCAGCTATGCTAAAATCCAGAAATAAATATAAAGCATATAAGAAATCTTCAGGCATCATGATGAATTATAATCACACGCACTGAGCCCTGAAAGGTGATTCTCTGGTATGGGCTCACACACAGGCCATGCAGGAGCTTCTCGCGGGTAACTCCACTGCTGCCAGTGGAACCACATAACCAGTATTTGGGCCATGGTCTTGACAAAACCAGGCTTTACAAATGTCTAAAAGTACACGGTGATCCCTCCAGAAATCAAGGCTAAGTAATCAGCACCATATACCTAAGAGACAAAAGTGCAACAAAGTTTGCACTGGGCACACCTCACCCTTGACTGCCACGAGCACAGCATGGACCTACAGTGTCCACACAGAGACTGTTCCCTCTGTGCAGGACAAATACCCTCGGTGCACCCAGCCTGCACAGCCAGGGAAACATCTGCCATACTGTTCAGTGGGAACCACGGTGAACTGTGGGGACAGTGATGAGGAACAACAGTCTAAGGTCTCATGTGAAAAAAGCTCACCAAGTGTTACATGAACTCATGTCTCCTTGAAACGTATTTTAAGGTGACAAGAAATAAAGAGGCCAAAAGCAACTCTATGGAAATGTGGACATGGAAACAGACTACCAATGAAGCCTCTAATCACTGTAACTTTATCTTTCTCAGAACATTCTAGCAGCACAGTGAGTTTTCTCAGTTTTGGAAATTCAAAGTATTTGGCCTTATATTTTTATAGTAAGTAGACACTGTGTTTGTATTACTCTTTTATTGCACATAATTTAAACGGAGTACTTTCATCACCTTTGAGACACTAATACCACAAGATGCTAAATACTAATACATTAAGAGGTTAATGCTAGCTTAACGCAGCTTTATAACACGTCCCCAGAGATATTTACAACAACCCCTTCTGATAAAACAAGAAGGTGAATTAGGGCTGAAGTAGAATAAGGTACCTGCAAGCCTCACCTCTCCTGACCTACCTAAAAAATCCACATTGATTTGAGGCTTAGCTTGCCCTACACACACACACCACAAATCACACAGAAGAGAAAACAGAGCAATGTAATTCAGCATCTCCAACATTCAAGGACTTCAATCACTCAAATACCAATAATGAAGGTAAAGTTCTTTTCTCGTAGACTACTGAAGTATTTGAACAAAACCTAGAACTTTACTCTCCTGACACTTTAGTTATTTAAGAGAATTACTGATGGAATCTCCTGGCCAAGGACAAGGTTTAAAATCTGGTGAAAACGCAGCTGATCTCTTCAATGATTATTTGCATACAAGTTGAGCAATATGAAAAGTATTCTTACTGAGTCAAATATAAGTGAGTGAAGATGAACATTTTTTCCTGCACTGTTTGCAGCAAGAAAAAAAAAAAAAGTATTACAGCAAGAAAATAAACTAAACTCAACTAAAAAAAGACCCACAACCAAAAAAAACCCACCAAACCAGAAAAACCCACAACACACTGAGATGTCCAAACAGCATTTAAACATTTACCAAAGACTCTAAATTGCCAAGAACACCTAAATGTACACTATGTCACTATACTCTAGAAAAGATTTAGCTGTGGATATTGAAAAACTTACATTCTGAGTCCATGAGACATTCTCTTAACCTATTTTAAAAATACAGAAGTAACCACCTCTTCCCATCTCTCTCTTCTACCCAAAGAAAATTTCCTTAATTTGTCAGAAGTTCCCTTAGAAATAGTTCACAGTCAGAAAAATCCGTGTTTATATCCAGCATGTGTTCATTTGAGCACCCATAAAGTTGTATTTATGCCAATAATAAATGTGATCCCAGAACACCATGAACAGATCTTGGTGTAGCCCAGTGTTGTCATCTCTCCTCCCGGGAGGAACACGACCAGCTCAGAGCAGGCGAGTGAAAGTGATCAGAGGTATCGATTTGAGGTTGGCCAATGTTAAGGAGAGACTCAAGGCGCTACAGCTATTTAATTTAAAAGCAAAAGCACATGAAGATTAGGGATTGGGACTTCCAGCCTGCACAGGGAAAAGGTCACACCAGGATGTACAGGTTTATCTGCATTCTCCTGCAAAGCCAACAAACAGCTGCCAGATGATCAGTTCTCTCTCCCTCACAGACTGACAGTGCTTTTCTCTTTCCCAAATGACCGCTTTTCACAGTACACTCAGCATCAGACAGACAGCATTGCTCTGTAACACCAGCAAATCCAGACAGCAGATGAAATACACCAGTTTTAAGTTGAAGAAAGCAGAACAGAAGAAAAAAGGAACATGAATGCAGTAAAAAAATAGAGAGACCACAGAAAACCTGCTTGGAATTCACATGAAAACAGCCATAGACAGGCTCAAGCCATACAGTCACTCCAGGGAATATGCCACAGCACAGAGCAGTTAGAGACCACCCCATCTACACTGGGAGAGCTTATAGAACAATTCCCAAAGTTGCTGCGCAGCAGAATACCTTTTTTTAAAAAAAAAAACAGCATCAGCCTCTATTTTTACTAAGCCTAGTAACTGTAAAAAATTATGCTACTCACTAGAACTAGGACAGCTGAAGCACACAACTATACGGACAGGAACAGAACTCTGGCATGTCCTCCTCATTAATAAGCCGCAGATAAATTGCCAAGTGTGACACTTTCTACAGGAACTACTGCCCGAAATCATGCCTCTTCCACAGGTGAGAGACGATTCTCACTACCCATGTGACCAGAAAGCCTTCCAGCTGTAGCATGTTAGATGCTGCTGCATCAATCCACGCAACACATTTGTGCAGCTCTGACTTCACCACCAGCCTTGAATAAAATAAGTCAGTGGACACAAACGACCTAGAGAAGGTCAACAGGCACCGTGTGCTGCCAGCTACCTGAACTCATTAAATTATATTTTTGAAGATTCAAAC
Source organism: Serilophus lunatus (assembly GCA_013399895.1). Taxonomy (NCBI): domain Eukaryota; kingdom Metazoa; phylum Chordata; class Aves; order Passeriformes; family Eurylaimidae; genus Serilophus; species Serilophus lunatus. The sequence continues at coordinate 47,350 of VXBA01002334.1, read as the reverse complement.
TAGAAGAGCAGATACCAAGAGGAATATTATTAGGAAGTTCTTTGCTGTGAGGGTGGGTGGCCTATCCCTGGAAGTGCTCAGTGCCAGGCTGGATGGACCTCTGAGTAACCTGGTCTAGTGGAAGGTGTCCCTTCTCATGGCAGGGAAGTTGGAACTGGAGGATCATTAAGGTCCCTTCCAACTCAAATCATTCCATGATTTTATGATTCTATGTTAAATACACGGAAGGTAGGTATACGTTTCATTTTCCAACCGGTGCCTCCTAAAACCACACAGATATTCAGATAACTTAAGCTTTACCTAATACTAGTACTACGTTGCTAAGTGTTCAAATATGTAACTTTTTAAGTGGGGAACTGTTCGTTCAGAAATTCAAGGTCTTCACACAAAATTGACACCAGTAGAACGCTACCTTCCAGAAAAACTCTCTTATCCTTCTCCACTGCATATTTGGCCTACAAGGACGTTGGTGAGAGACTCTGCCAGGAACTGCAGTGACAGGACAAAGAGTACTAGACATTTAAAGAAGGGAAGATTAGGTTAGGTATTAGGAAGAAATTCCTTAATGTGAGAGTGGTGAGACACTGGAACAAGTGTCTCAGAGAGGCTGTGGATGGCAGGAACTCTGGGAGAGTTCAGAGACAGGCTGGATGGGGCTCTGAGCAATCTCGTCTAGCAGGGGGTGTCCCTGCCCATGGCAGGGTGTTGGGACTACCCGGCCGTTAAGGTGCATTGGACCCCTTAATGTTCTGTGATTCTGTGATTTACCCGGGAGATAAAAACCCTTGTCAAAGGCCTGGAAAAGCCTGTTGTGAAGCGGGTGTGCCCGTGTACCTCCCACCTCCCCTGAGGAACCGCCGCGCCACCCGAGGGACAGCACCGACCGCCTCCCCTGCACCAGCACCGGCGAGGCTACAGGCGTTCGGCTCGGACTGGANGCCGCCGCCGCCTCCTCCGCCGCCGCCGCCAGCGAGAGGTCGGGCGGCCCGAGCAGCCGCCGCCACCCGCGGCCCAGGGCGCGCACGCGGAACGCGCGCGTGTACAGCTCCGCAGACTCGTAGTCGGGCGCCTCCGCCTCCGCCTCCGCCATGGCCGCCCGGGACCCGCCCACGGAGCCGCCCGAGCGCCGCCGAGCGCGTCGCGGGCTGCGGGCGGAGCTGCCGGGCGGGCTGAGGGGAAGCCCCGCCTCGAGGGGCGGCGGGGCTGGAGAGTGGCGGAGTGGCTCCCTTGGCAGGCGGCGGGGTGATCGGCAGGGTTCTCTAGGGGGAACAAAAACAAAAATTAAAAAAAACACCAACCGCGGGAAAAAAAATTTCTCAAGTCGGTGGCAGCGCGCTGTGTCCGTGGTCTTACAGTGGTAAAAAACACTTTCACACGGAACCACAGATTCAATTAAGCTGGAAATGACCTCTGAAGTCGTGGTGTCCTACCTATGACTTAACACCGTCATTTCAACCAGACCGTGGCACTGAACGCCACGTCCGTCGTTTGTTAAACACCTCCAGAGACAGTGACTCAACCATCTCCTCGGGAAACCCCTTCCAATATCTGATCGCCCTTCATGTAAAGAAATTCTTTACCTATGTCCAACCTAGACCTTTTCTGGTGTGTCTTAATACTAATATGGGGGAGAACAGGCCGACCCACACCTGGGTACAACCTCCATTCATTGTATTTTGTTGAAAAATGTATTTTCTACTCCCAAAGTGAAAACTTGATACCTTGGAAACCCTTCCTTTTACAGCATTGGGGTGTTTTATAATACGAGGAACAAGGTGGATGAAATATATAGCCTTTTACCTTACTAGCTCATGCCAACACTTAAAAAAGATGTGTATGTGCCAGCCACCTGGGAATGTGCCACTGGAATAATGTGACAAAGCTACTATGAGCACAACCTATTAAGAAAGAGGCAGAAGTAATTCTGGTTTGAGCTAACCTGATATACCTGTTGCACCCACCAGTTGAACCACAGCCTTAGTCCTTGTTTCAGGCCAAAATCTTCATGGAATCATAGAATCACAGAAAGGTTTGGATTGGGAGGGACCCTAAAAATAAGCTAGTTACAACTTCCCTTGCCACGTAGTGACAACTTCCATTAGACCAGGTTGCTCAAAGCCTTATCTAGCCTGGTCTTTAAAGTCTCCAGGGATGGGGATCCTTCTTCTGAGCAACCTGGTAGAGCACCTCACCACCCTCATAGCAAAGAATTTCTTCCTAACATCTACTCTAAACCTGCCCTCTTACAGTTCAAAAGAGTTGCTTCTTATCCTGTCACCTGCCTGTATAAAAATTCCTTCTCTTTCCTTTTCAAAGTCACCTCCAGATACCAGAAGGCCATAATGAAATCTCCCTGAAGCCTTCTCTTCTCCATGTTAATAACCCCAGCTGATTAACCCCAGCTTTTTCAGATATTCCTATTGCTTCTCTTAATACGAAAATTATACTCAAAAAGAAGGTGTTAGCAGGCAGCTTGTTGCAGCACAGGATGAAGATAAGACCAGAAGAAGTTGATGAAAGGAACCTGGGTCTTTGCAAGCTGTGTGGAAGGAACGGGATACCAAGAGAGAAGAAGGTCGTGACATTTGTCAGTTTCACAAGTGAAAGTAATAAAGGAAGAGGTAAGAATGTAGTAGTCCAGCCAGGTGATATATAGCATATTTTGCATTGTTTAGCAACAACAGTATGATCTAAAGCCATATACCTCACTCGGTTATATTTATACTTGCACTGCATTTCAACGCTGCATTCTTTTAGTAGCTCTCACTCACCTCAGCCTCTTAATTGCACTTATTGTTCCTCATTATGAAATTTTTGCTAAGCTTCAGCTAATTTTTTCTGTACATATTGACAATCTCTGTTTCTCTCGTTGGCTACACCCTCTGCTTTCTTCATCCATCACCTTTGTGCACCATGACACTCCCCAGCTCTGGAAGAAGCTCTTGATTAAGGGCTGTTGCCCTCACTTCCTGTTGTGTCCTCCCTGAAACCTATTAATTGTTCCATGAGGAATTCTCATTACAGTTTCCAAGACCATGCCTGCCTTTTTATGTGTTTGTTGTTATCTCCTATGCACTGTTTGTATTATGAATGTACTTGCATATGAATGTGTACTTGCAACATTATCTGATGTAGCCACATCCAGGGTGGAGGTGACAAGGCTGTATTGATTTAAGTGCAGTGTTGACATAAATATGTAGGAGCAATTTTGGCCAAGAGCAGCAGGGTTAAACCCTACTCTTCCAGAAAGCTCTCAGGGATTTTTAGTGATCATAGAAAGGAAATAAGATGCTGGTTTCAAAAACCTTTTTTGAAAAACCAAAGAAAACATGCTAACCTGTGTGGAAATCAGTGGGCTGGATTTTTTTGTAAGACCACATGAAAATGACATAACATAATTCCCCAGCACAAGGGTGTTCATTGCCAACCGTGGCGCTGTCACAGAGAAGCTAGACGCTGCTGTGCTGTAATTATTCATGCTGTTTGGAATAATCCCCCTGGGCTTTTCAATTAGATTTATGAATTTCCCTCACTACCTGTCTTCCCTCTCACCATGGCAGTTTTTATTTTCGAGTTCTCTATTAGTTAAGAAGAAAAAAACCCTGTAAAGTACATAAACCTCAAGCAGGAAGACTAGATAAGTAGAAGCTCAAGGAGCAGCTAAGTTGAAAATACTAAAGCTGATCATTTTTAACCATGGATAATATGTTTTCTCTTTCATTTCCAAACTTCAATACTAAGAAATCATATACTTATAAAGCCACTCCACTCAAACCAAATCCTCTTAAGAACAAAGAGAGCTATTTATTTTTATAGCTTGGAATTAATCTGCCCTTTATATACTAGGCATAAGATACATGGGCATTTCAAGGTTTCCAAGAGGTACTTATTTTTCTCCACTGGACAGACTTTAATAATTCAACAATAAAGCAGTGAAGGACATACGAAGAACTCAAGCAGTGTAAACTTGGCAAGTATTAAGATGAATTCTTTAAGAAGTGCTGAAATTTAAAAAACATTGAAAGAACACCGGAGTTAGAGAAGAGGAGATAGTACAAAAGACAACTGGAAAACAAACGAATAAAAGCACTGTACATGCAAGAGGATTTAAAAAAAAAAATTAAATAATGTGCTACTGAAGTAAGCAGGTAGCCTGTATTTTGCAGTACTGCGGTATCCTGCAAGCTTGAGACTGATTCCAGAGCTTCGCTGTGCACAGCAATGGCTAGTCAGTAAATGCTGTGGATATATATAATCATTTTGAAAATGTAGTCCTAAATGGTCCTGTGAATCCAAGGCAAAGACTAAGCTCCTTAGTCTTTTACTACAAGGGACATCCTTCATTTCTTTGTTGATTCACACAGCCCCCAGAAATAGGTAAATATTTGTGATGCTAATCACATTTCATGGCAATACTGAATAGTACTTGCTCTAATAGGCATAGTCTTAATGTAATTAATATATTCTTAATAGACTTAATATAATTAGAGGGTAATGCTTATTTTAGGATAATTTTGAAGCTTAATCATCAATCAGATTTTATGATACTCTTAGCTCTGTCTCACATTGCTGAATGTACAAAATTTAAAGTACCCTGGGCTTCTACTCCAACCTAGAAAAATCGCCGTGGTCATCACTTAAGCTTCAACAAGAGTGTCATGTCTAACAAACTTAACGTTTGTAGCTAGTTTGAAAAAAACTTCGGGAAACTGATGTTGAGCATTACTCTTATTCAATATTTTAGAATTGTCTCCATCCTTCTTCTTTGCACCAAAATGCATGGTATGAGCTCTATGGTCTCTTTGTACCTTGTCGGAGAAGGAATATTGTCGCTGTTTTTTAAGTACTGATTGTCTCCGCACAGCAATTACAGAGGTACAGAAAGGTTCCAGGGCTGTAATTTGAGGAGATGGGGCTTCAACAGCCTAAGTTTTTTCTTTGTCATGCCCTCTACCTCTGGGCTTTGTTCTGAGCATGCATCTGACTTCTGGACAGCAGGACTCAAAGCACTGAACAAACACAATTGAAAGCACTCCCCCAGTCCTTCTGGGCAAGCACTTTCTAACTTGGCTTACTCTAAGTGTAGTGTTTATAGCATGATCTCACACAGGGTTGCATCAGAACAGCCAGCCTGGTGTTCACCGGGAGTGGGAACAAAAGGGAAGGCCTTGCAATGTCTGGCCTGTTGCTGCTTCCAGAATTCCTAATGAACTATGAACAATGGTCTGGGTGTGTAACAATTTTTGCATCAAAGACTTTCAAAGTCAGCCACTAGCATATCTTACTATTACATCTGAACAGGAATGATCCATTCCTAAAATGTAGCTGTTCTTGGGACAAAACATAGCTTATGTTACTTTTACACTAAATGTAATAAAATATTAATACATGATAAAATATCATAAAGACTCTGTACAGATCTTTTTTTTTTTTAACAGATCACAAGAAAAACTGCAGGCAATTTAAAAGCTGTGTAACTAAAATAGAGTTCTATCCAAAGACAAGGTATGCTCAAGGTACACAGAAACCATTTAATAAAAAAAAAAAGATACATCTGTGCTCCTTTGATTGGTAATTTCTGAATTACTCTATGTCTGACTATTGCTTTTACATAACCCAGTTGATAGTCAAAAGAATACAGGATGCTTTCATCTTGTGAGAGCAGTCAGAATTATGTCTCTGAAAGCTTTTCATCTATCTCTAACGCTTGTTTTTGCCTGCCATTAAAATGATGAAAATTTAAGAAGATAAGCTTAAGAGAAAGATGATTACAGGGATGAATACAATCCAAACCAGACCAGAGGTCTAGCCTTTAGGCCTTAAATAGTGTTGAACTACATCATTCTGACAGCTGAATTTGGGTATATTATTGGAATAAGGAACAAAGTCAGACATAAAGCAACAGTAGTATCACAGAGCGGGCACCATCTACAGTTGTGGAGTACGTTACTCGTTATTTTCAGCCATGAGATAGCACAGCCATAAATAAAATTTTGGTCAAGAACTCAGGCTGCTGCAGTTGTACCAAACTTTTACTCCAGCATTATGATTTCAAAGCTAGTTTGTGCAGTGAAACACTGCTTCAATACAAAAATGCAAAGCATGGAGGCTGCTTTCACTTGCAACAGCATCTTCAGAAATTCATCATAAATGTCATTCTTGGATTTGGGCACGCATTAAACCACGTTTGGTTTTGTTACAAGCTGGAAAGGAATGATTCAGGAAATCACATTTGGACTTGAAACTCCATTGGTGAAATTCTCAGCTAGAACACATGACATGTCCATGACATATGCAGAAGGAATTTTAGTTTGTACTAAAACCTAAGGATCTCTAAATTTCTTCCAGGCACTTTTTCTTTTCTAGTAGAAGTTTTTACTAGTTAAAGCACACACAGATTTTATAAGGCACCAAGCAGGACTATAGCTGAGTTTCTGCAAGATGTCTTATCTGATCCATCATCTTCCTTTGGCCTAAGACTCAGTAACAAATCTTTCATTTGCATTATGTGTAATTTATCCCTCTAATTTTGAACTTTCCTTTAGAGAGAATGAAGGGAACTCTATCATACAAGTCTATACTTCATTGCACTCTGTTTTATAGGCTATAAAAATAACCCTGTTTTCAATTGTAATAGTTTAGTTGTGGAACCCAAACTAAGGAGCTCATTTCAACTAACCTGCCTTGAAATTTGAATAGTAAATAACATCCTTCTATCTTTAACTTCAGAAAGGTATTTCAATGTTCCAGTTAGGTAATTCCTACAGCTATTTTATGCTATAATCACTAGATATTAATCTGTACAAAACAACAACAAAAAGACATTAACATGAAATAAATGGTTCTTAACCGACTAATTTGAAAACAGATGTGTTTGTTGCCTTTTTAAGTGAGAAGGGGATGAACTGTAGGACATATTCTCACTACTTCAGAAGGGCTGTAATACCATAAATGTTGTTATTCTTTTGTTGTCAAGGTTTCCTCTCAAAAAGATGGATGTACCCTATAGACTATATTGTGATTATTGTTTTTCTGACTTTCAAATCTACATATAGAAATTCCTGTTTGTCTTTAAATATCTTCTTCTTCTATGAGATAACAAACTAGTATGTCTTCCTTTTTTAGTTATTTTTTTCTTCCTCAAGTGCCTTAGTAATGAGCAAGGACCCCATTTTGCCCTGTACACAGAACAAATAGAGAAAGAAGACAGGATTATTGTGGATGCAGTTTATAGGGTGGTTAAGTGGACCTTGCACAAGAGATGGCAAGGAGATAGGCTAGTTTAAGGATTTATCTTTTTGTTCAAGAGATTTTTGGTAGCTGGGAGACTTAAGCTTGGATTTCTTTCCATCTTCAGCCTTGCAGAGCAGTTAACTCCTGGAAAAGATAACTTTTTCACAGATGACCTTGGAGGCCCCTCGAGAGGAGGTGAACCAAGCTGTTAAGAAGGCTTGGAGAGGAAAAGGTTTTGGATTCTTTCGTGCCCAGTGTACAGCTGTAAAGCTACAGTTGTCACATTCAAAAAATAAATTTTTCCTAAGTCATTCCACTGCCTGGTGTTTTGGGGGTACATGTGTTATCTTCCTTCACACAGTTGTTTTATTCAGTAAACAGCTGTGATACAATGTTCTGTCCAGGGTGCCAGCAGTCACATACCGCTGAGATGGCCCTTTCTTTTCCAACCCTATCCAAGCCTTACTAGGATTGTTCTTGGTGACACCTGGGAGTCTTGTCCCTGTCTTACCCTTTGTAGCATCTCCATAGATTATCCTTAACAATAATGTTGTGAGATCTGAAGGGCTTTCTATTATACCAAGTGATGATACAATCTCTATTTTGAAAGCAGACTGTTGCCATTTCTTGAGGAAATAAGTAATGTATGTTCAATTTTGCCAGGATAAGTGCCAGAGATTGTCCATCTACATTCAGACTCTTCCCACCAACAGTCAGTGAACAGAGAGAGTACTTTGTGGACAGTCTTTTGGTCACAAGTGTCTTCATCTGTCATAAAAGCAGAGTGTGAAAAATGCTGAGTCTGATTTGCAGAGGACCGCTTTTGATTCTTACTTTGCGGCTGGTGATCTCTTTACAGTAAAATTATTTCTGAAGTAGATAAATGCTATGCTTTCTTTTCTTGTGTGCCACTCATGGAGTTGTCCTGAGTGAGGAGATGATGAAGTAACATAGCATTGTTTAGATAACAAAGGTGCTGTGTATAGTTAGGCTTTTACTTAATAAACTCCATTGTGGCTCTCGGGCTTTCCAGCTATGTCAATGACAGGTTTCCAATCTGCCTGTACATAGATATATTACATTGAGTTGTGAAGGAACACCTAGAAAAAGGTGTTTCAAGCCTTCTAGGTTGTTTTCTGTGCTGTACTACTCATGGCCTTTGTCCCTTATATCAGCATGTCTGATTTGTTTAGCTGATTGAGTAGTTTGTGTGAGCTGAATCTGAAGCGCCAAAGCACGTGTCCTGCTTTGGAAGAACCTCTTTCAGTTATGCTGCACAAAATGTTGTGGATGCTGAAGGATTACACTGATTACAGAGGAGTTCAGACAAGCTGATGAGAAAGTAGTCTGGTGAGTATTCTTGTATGCATGCTCAAGAAATTCTGGTATTGGGTTTGCAAGGCAAGGTTTTGGTAGTGAGGGGCTACAGTGGTGGGTTCTCTGGGACTGAGGAAAGGATTATACATGGTAGCTCTGTTCTTACATTCTTTGCAAACTTGAGGTTTTTGACAGTGGCAGAGCCAGGATACAAGGCATGTTTACATGTGTTACTGCACTTGTACTCAACCTGGCCTCTTCTCCCAGGCAACTGACAACAAGATGAGTGAAAGGGCCTCAAGCTGGGCCAGAAAAGGTTCTGGATGGACATCAGGAAGAATTTCTTAATGCAAAGGGTTGTTAAACATTGGAACAGACTGCCCAGGTAGGTGGTGGAGTCACCACTCTTGGAGGTATTCAAGAAATGACTGGACATGTCACTTAGTGTCATGGTCTAGTTGAAAAAGTGGTGACCAATCAAAGGTTTGACCTGATGATCTCAGAAGTCTCTTCCTAAATGGTTCTGTGATCCTGTGTGATTTTATACCTTAATAGGTGCGATGGAGTCTTCCATCCTATATAGCATCTAAAACTAGCAGAGTCAAGATACCTTTAAGCAGTGCTGTCCACAAGCCAACTACTTTCTGTCTCACCAGTAAACAGTGCATATAATCAGACGGCTTAGGAAAAAACACTTTTCTTCCAAAAAGGGCAGGGTTAACATAGATTGTAATGCTAGCAATAGGTAAATAACATTCTACGCTATACTGCCACTTCATCTGGCCAAGAAGTAACCCTAATACTTTGAGGTTTTTGTAAAGACCTTTTTGTTGAAGCTGACTGCTGCCAAAACTGAAATGATGTTGATGGGGCAATGAACCCAGAAATGTTCATCATAACATGTTCTGAGAGTTCTGACCTCAGAGCCTGAGTATTGATAAATGACCTGTCAGTGGGCCTTTTCAATATTTGTAGTACACAATCACAGACAGAAAAGTCTCAACTGTGGGTTGTGCTTCCAAGTGGATCTGTATTCCTGTAAGTTTCAGCATTCATTGCATGGAACCAAAAGCATGTGTATTTCCATGCTGATTTTTTTTTACATTCATTGGTTAAAAAACTCCAACTAAGTGGTTTTTTACATTTTGTGGTGTAAAAATATGCCGGTTTTGGCTGGGGTAGAGTTAATTTTCTTCACAGTAGCTTCTATGGGGATGTGTTTTGCATTTGTGATGGAAACAGTGTTGAGATGTTTCTGTTAATATTGAGCAATGCTTACACAAAGCCAAGGTCTTTTCCCTGTTTCATGCTCCTGCAACGATAAGAAGACTGGAGGTGTGTGGGAAGTTGAGAGGAGACACAGCCAGGATAGCTGACCCCAAATGACCAAAGGGATATCTCTGACCATATTTTATCATGCTCAGTATAAAGTAGGAGAAAGAAGCAGGAAGGGGAAGGACATTTAGAGTGATGGTGTTTGTTTTCCCAAGTAGCTGATGTTCACAATGAAGCATGGCCTTTGCTTTACCTATTAAACTATTTTTATCTTAACTACCAAGTTTTCTAGCTTTTGCCATGCTGATTCGCCTCCAGTCCTACTGATGAGGGAGTGAGCAAGTGGCTATGTGGTGCTCCTTTGCCAGCTGGAGTTAAACTACATCAAAGAATGAAAAGCATGAAAACAAATTTTGAAAAACTCTGTGATTTTGTTCTGCTTGCAATGGTTTTTTTGCTTCATCTATGAGTTTCTCTGGAATTCTATGTTAAATCCATCATTCCAATCATTATCTTCATATCTCACTGTGGTCCAAGTTATAACTGAAAGATTACCTCAATTCATCTCCTTAGGATGTGGTGTGAAAGCTACATACCACTTCATTAGTAAAAATATCATTTGTGTGAGGCAGATAGACTGTTCATGCTGCCAAGCAAATGAATTTGCCTCTCCAGAGTAGTATAGAAGCAAATCTTGATATCTTCTGTACAAAATACATGGTAATCTCCTTCAACATAGGTTTCCCACTCCACTGCCAACAAAATAATTTCCTGTCTACTAAATAAAGCCCAGCTGCTAATGACATGACTGACAATAACCACACACATTACTTATTGCATAGTCGTAATTCAGGGAGGTACACTGCAATCAGAAGCTGGAAGCTATTCCTCTAAACAAATCTGTTGAATGCCAGGGATGATGATAATTATTAGTGATTATTCACTGATTGCTAATGTGTTCTAGATTTTGACATTCCAAAATAGGGACAGCATGGCAGATTTTCACATGGATATGAAGGCTAAATTTTTTATTTTAACTTCTATCGATAATTCTTGGTAAGGAAAAAAACTAGTATTTGGTGGCTGAAGTCTTACTAAGTTTAATACAGTTTTCTACTTACTTTTCAGGCATATAATATTTCAACTTGAAAATAAATTGAACTCTAGGAGGCAGAGAAGGAAGTCTTGTCTAACGCCTGTCAAAATGAAGGATTTCAGATGAAGGATGATATCTTTCTGGTAGACTGGATTTCGACTAGGTCAAAGGAAAAAGGGAAGTTGCTATAATTCATTTGCACTCTGGAAGCAATGCTGCATGAGGTTTTTGGAAGAAATCAGACTTTCATGAGACCAGATGGCAGAGCTGGAAAAAGATGACAAGCTTTCAAGCACACAGAGCATTCATTAACTGATAACAAAGGGGAGGAAACTCACAGCTAACTACAGAACAATACCACATGTGTGAGTAAATTGATCTCTCAAATCTATTTGTGAAAGATTGCTTAATCTTCACCTCTATAGTCTTTTCAGGGGGGTTGAGGCCTCATCCAAGTCTTATAAATTGAGTTTCTAGTACTGAAAGAAATAAGCATTTACTTGATACCTGAAATGGCAATTCATGTGGACCATTTGAAAACTGATTTTAAATTTTATGAGGTTTTTTTCTGGTTTTATTGCATTCTTTTCATTTGGAACACAGAGTTGATTTTAATTGTATGACCAAAGCAGCACTAGTGTCAATGAAAAGGAGAGAAGATGAATATATGAGAAGAAACACTGCAGTTTTGGATTGCTGTTAGGCCTCAAGGGAGGCCTAATTAGGCAAACAATTCAAGGTAAGTGTTCTCGGTGCCTTTCTTTTCTCTGATCATGCAGGTAAGCGTTGTAGATGTGAGACAAAATTTTGAACATTTAAATGATAGGTTGAAAAGTTATTTCAATTTGCAAACTTATGCAATGCTTTGATTAGTAAGCATTTTCTACAATTAATAAAATTTAATAAATATCTCTCGTTGTGCTAATAAATCTGCATTCTGTTAAGAGGACGGTTTCAACTGATGAAATTCTTTGAGAATTGCTGTATATAGCTGGACACTCTGAGATAAGCAGAAGAGTATGAAGAGGAGTACAGTTGCAGATGGTTTGTGTCCTCAGGGAATTACTTTAATTTGGTCCACAAAACATTGTTCTCCCTGGCTGCATTTGTATTGTCACTTCTGCGGCTCAAAGGACGTCTGCTGTCCACATTCCCAGTGGCAATATGCCCTCTGTACAGCAGCTGGGTGAGCCTGGCTCTGTGTCACATGCTGCTTCTTAACTGATGATGCCCTCCACATCCTCCTTTGGGCCATGCACCAATTCAGCAATAAAAGGGAAAGAAACAAATAAACCACTGTTTGGTTAACTTCTTCCCTGCACTCTCCTGTGTTTCCCGTTATGTAAAAGGACAGTTTTGCATTGGAGAAACCTCAGGTGATGCTATCTTATTTGTATGGCCACTTCATGGGGTGACTCCTATAAAGTAAATGAATAGGTGCAATCTCAGCTGTCCTAGGAGTTTAAGGTATGTGGACACAGGTTTAAGTACTGCTGCTCCCTAGGAGACATTTGGTTATTATTAGCTACTAAAGCACCTGCTTTGGTTTGACTGACCCAGGAAGAGATTGGGAGATAGAAGAAAACAGTCTCTGTCGTTCTCCTCACCTCCCACACCACAGCTCCCAGTGAGAGGAATATGTAGTTATAACCCAAGACTAATCTGGAGATAAGCCCATTGACCTTTGTAGGTTGCACTACCTGTACACAGACCTATTATAGGCAGGTAGTGTATATATACTCTAGGTAATTACATGGTCTTATGGGGTTATATAAATACCTATGAGCGTATCAAACCTAATGACACCCCGCCTGTGCAAGCTAGTCTTGTTATCCTATATTATAAGACTGTGGCATGGAAAGACTAGGTAGCCAGTGCAGTCAGTATGTACCAGGGCAGACAGTAGAACTAGATACTCAGGCTTCATGCTAATTTTCTGTCTTGTCCTTTCTATCTGCTTTTTAATGTGTCTGCATCCCAGTGCTCTACCTTATTTTCCATGATTGATTGATTACCTTGCATACTGGCTCAAACAGGCATAAAATCTTGTGAGCACAACCGCCAAGACATTGAATTTCTTATTCCATCTTTATAAAAAAATTTTGAAACCTAAATCTGCAGCCCTTATTTGCACTCAGCAAAGAAACTATGATCAGTTACAACTTGTTGCATCTACAATGTATTTTAGTTCAAAGCTGTCTAATCAAAAAGATTTTATTTTTAGGACTATAAATATATGCCCTTCTGCTGAGTAATCATTGCTTCAGTGGGAAATAAAAAGCCCACAAATATATGCTTGGCTTCTCAGCATGACCTAGTGGGGCTCACAGCCATCTGTGTTTACAATAAGAGATCACCCACATGCATTATTCTGTAAACAGTATCAAAACCCAAAGCTTTTCTTTTTTTCTCTTTCACTCTCCATATATTGCAGTCTCAGGATGCCTCCAAACAGGTGTGTTTGCAAAGATGCTTTTTTTTTTTTTTTTTTTTTTCTGCAATCTAACAGTTCTCTGAGCTAGTGCTTCAAAGATGCCTTTGCATTACTGGTAAATTCCCAGTGCGTGAGAGAGGCGATGGGGGCACTTCCACTTGGCATTTGGGAACTTTGTATTCCTCCATGTCAGCTGGCTTCAGACTGTCAGCAACTGTCTTTCTCACCAGTGCTGGTGCCTCAAAGAGCCATGAAATTTATTTTGCAAATCCATTGTTCTGCTAGACTACATATGTATTTGTGAATGTGATTATCTAAAAAGTCTTCTACCTCAAGATTTCCCACAGATGTCATTGGCAAAGAATGAAATTCAGATCAAATTAGAACTTGATATTTTTTTGTAAGATGCTATTAAAGTATGCATTTACATTTCAGCTATCAAATAAGAACATATTTGTGAAACATGTAAAGCACACCTGTTCTTACTATTTGATGATGTCTAGGACAAGGAAATCCTCATGTGCTTATGTCTGTTCATAAAAGACATGTTGTCCACATCTAACAAAGATAATTGGTTCAACAGGGAAGAAAATCCTCTGGTCATCACAAAGATGAAGAAATTCCAGCATATCTTTGCATCATAGAATTGATAGCCTTATGCAGCTTCTGTAGCAGTCTTGGGATTGTCCTGCACTCCTATTCGTGTCACAACCATCGCCATTGCCAGAGGATGAGAATGTGCATTGCTCCTGCTGTGGAAGAAGTCAAAGCATTTGGTAAGAGGGCATCTGAACTAAAAACATCTCTGTGACAAGTGTTTGTAAATGTGTGGCATGGAGAGTGCCTCACTGATTGCTGTCAGCCTCTTTTCCCTTTTCTTCTGAAGTCTTTTCTGACCTCTAGGCATTGACTGATATGATTGGATATGTTCAGCACTAGGGAGTCTCTGGCCTGCTTGCCAAATGCTTCCTTTGTGTCTTCCTTGAACTGGTAATTATACTGCTCTTAAGCCTTAACTGTTCCTTGTCCCATAACTGCTTTGATAATAAAGCATTATGAACCTAGTAAAATATTAGAATAACTTAGAAATTAACTGAAATTCTTGGTTAAATGAAGAAAATATGCCTTAATTTTTGAGCAGAAACAAGGACATATGATAGATAGACAGATAGACAGGATAGATACATGCTTGTTAGCATGACATCAGTGTCTGGCAAAGGGATCAGAGCCGGTTTAGGAAAGGTGGGTCTTGCCTGACCAACCAGATCTGCTTTTGTGACCAGTTAACCCGCCTGTTGGATGAGGAGGCTGTGGATGTAATCTACCTGCATTTCAGCAAAGCCTTTGACACCATTTCTCAGAGCACTCTCCTGAAAAAAGCAGCCTGTGTTTGAACAGTACACTCTCTGCAGGAGAGAACTGGCTGGATGGCAAGACCCAAGTAATGTTGGGGTATGGTGCTGCATCCATTTGTCCTCTGGGTCCCCCAGTGATCAGTGTTGGACCCAGTTCTGTTTAATATCTTTATTTATTATCTAGATGAGGGGATTCAGTCTACTATTAGCAAATTTGCAGGCAACACAATGTTGGGTCAGAGTGTCAACCTGCTAGATCTTAGAAAGGCTCTGCAGAGGGACCTGGACAGCTGGATACATGGGCTGAGACCAATAGCATGAGGTTCAACAAGACCAAATGCTGGGTCCTACACTTTGGTACCAACAACCCCGTGCACCATCTGCAGTTTGGGGACAGAGTGGCTGGAAAGTGACCTGATGGAAAAGAACTTGTCAACAGCTGACTGAACATGAGCAGTGTGGTCAGGTGGTCAAGAAGGCCAATGGCATCTTGGTCTGCATCAGGAACAGTATGGCCAGCAGGACTGGGGAAGTCATTCTTCCCCTGTTCTCAGCACTGGTTAGGCAACACCTTGAGTACTGTGTCCAGTTCTGGGCCACTCAATACAAGAAAGACACTGAGTGCTAGAACAGAGAAGAAGAACAATGCTGGTGAAGGGTTTTGGAGCATAAATCTTTTGAGGAGTGGCTGAGGGGACTGGTGTGTTTAGCCTGGAGAAAAGAAGGCTCTCTACTACAGCTACCTGAAAGGAGGCTGTAGCTGGGTGTAGTGGTTTAACTTGGGCTGAGTGCTAGGGGTTTACTACAGCCACTCTCTCACTCCCCCTTGTCCAGCTATAGAGGAGAGAGAGAATATAACAAGAGGTTTTGTTATTTATGATAAGGATTACAGCAAATTCTTTTTTAATCACTGTCACAGGCAAAACAAGACTCTATGTGGGAATAGTAGTTAGGTTTATTATTAATAAGATTAGAGCTAAGAGTGAGACACTAAAAGACACCTTTTATTCTCCACTTCTTCTTTTTTACATCTAACCTACTCTCCCGCAGCGGTCAAGGGAAAAGGCGAGGTGGGGAGGGGAGGTGTTGCTGTGATCAGCTGCTGTTCTCAACTGCTGCTTGGGGAGAAGAGTCTTTCCAGCCAAATTCCATGGGGTCCCATCCTTCACAGGATACAGTTCTTTTCACAAACCGCTCTAGCAAGAGTCCATCTCATGGGCAGCAGTCTTTTATCCACAGCTGCCACATGGCTCACATTTCACAGGGTGCAGTCCCTCAGGCACAGGCTGCTCCAGTGTGGGCCCCATGAGCCACACGTCTTAACAGGAGAACTCTATTTAAACGTGGGCTCCTCTCCCCACAGGCTACAGTCCCCTGCGGACCCAGCTTCACTTTGGGTCTCCCATGGGCTACAGCCTTCCCCAGCATCCACCTACTCTGGTGTGGCTCCTCCACGGGCTACAGGTGGATCTCTGCACTCCTGTGGTCCTCCATGGGCTGCAGGGGCACAGCTGCTTCACCATGGCCTTTCCNTTTTTAAATATGTTATCACAGAGGCGTTCCTTCAGCTACTGATTGGCCCGGCCTTGGTCAGCAGCCGGTCCAGCCTGGACATGGGGGGAAACTTCCAGTAGCTTCTCGAAGAAGCCTCTCCCTCAGCCCCCCCCACTGCTACTAAAACTTGGCCATAAAAAAACTAATACACTGGGTGGGGGTCAGCCTCTTCTCCCAGGCAACTAGAGGCAGGATGAGAGGACATGGTCTTAAGCTGTACCAGAGGAGATTTGAGTTAGACATTAGGAAGAAATTCTTCCTAGAAAGGGTGATTAGATATTGGAATGGGCTGCCCAGGGTGGTGGTGGAGTCAGTCTCCCTGGAGGTGTTTGAGAAAAGACTGAATGTGACACTTAGAGCCCTGGTCTAGTTGACGTGGTAATGTTTGGTCACAAGTCAGACTTGATCTCAGAGGTCTTTTCCTAATCAACCTAAACCAACCTAATTGATCCTGTGATTCTGTGTGATTCTGTGATAGACTCATAGGCAGGATAGAGAGAATGCACATCAGACACATTAATATAAGCAAATAATTGTAAAGAAATCTATAATGCTTTGCAACATTTTAGGTAATAATAACTTGTTCAGTGGAGAATGAGAAGTGACGTATCCTACTGGCCTTCACTGGAAAATTGCCTTGCAGTTTCAACACTGGAAAATTGCCTTGCAGTTTCAAAAGCTGAGTGTATCTGCATGGGTACTTCTATGTAATAACCAATTCACTGTGCTTTCATGTCTCATGGTATCTTGTTCATGCACCCACACTCTGAGAATGAGTTGGTACTTCGCATATTGGAGTTGAAAAGGACCAACATGGCTTAGTCACATATTCTAAAGTGTTTCTTTGAGTGAGCACACTGAAGACATTCTACTGAACTTTAAAAATCTAAAAGTAAAATCAGGACTTTTAAAGGTAGGAAATGAGACTGGAGCAGCTCATAGAAAGCTGGAAAGTATTCTAAACTTAACCTTCGAACTCAAATAAATTATTATATTCTTCAGTTAAAAATTACTTTTTGAAGCATTTTTAGCTAATCAATGTAGAAGCTAGAAACAGGCAAAATATTATTTTTCCTATTCATGAGTTGCATTCTGCTGAAACACAAAAACCCAAATGTGATCTGTCCTCTTAGAAAATTTCCTTGTTCAATAAAAATACTTTTATGATTTTGTATGGAAACTATAAATACTATGAAAAGCCTGAACTGTCATTTTATTAGAATGAACCTTAATTTTCTTACAAAGAACATGTTCTCTGCATAACTAACAGGAATGCTGAATCACCTTGTCCCCTAAAGGATCTCACATCCTTGTATGACTTGGACAAGAATATAGTAATTTTTTTTTGTTTTTGGTCAGAACACCTCTGTGCCCCAGCCCATCTATTTCTCAGATGAAAGTTTCTCCTCCTATCTTTCTGTACATCAAACTTAGAGCACTCTGAAAACATTCTCTTTATAGCTTATATACAGTCTATTTATCCCTGACTACATGCTCTTCAACATTTGGCATTTTGCGTGTGCATGAACAGAAATTTTCTTTTGGTTGTATATGTCTAGTAAAGGAAATGATCATTTGGGAAATATCTACCCTTTATTTCATGTTTTGACATCTCCTGGATTTATGCCATGCAGTGCTGAGGATATTCATCAAGCCAGAATTGCTTGAGAGAATTTATCCTCATTGCAAACAGAAGCGTACATGTCACTTTCATCCATCCAGGAGAATTTTTAATGGGCTTAAGGTTTTTCAAATCAAGGCAAATGTGTACCCACAGAACACTGATTTCCTCATCAGGGTCTATGTGTGGACTATAGTCAATATATGGCTAAAACAAATATTTTCACAAAGAGTTTACCTGCAGGAGAGTTTTCTACAAGATGTATTAGCTCATTTCTCTTGGAAGCCCAGAATTAGTTACAAAAAGACTGTAAATTCATCAGATCCTTTTTCTGCATTTTATCCTCAGATCTTTTTGTGAAGCATTTATCTTTATTTCTTTAGTTCTTTCAGGTGATCTGCCAATTAATTGTACAAATGAGCTGCCACAAAGTACTGTGTGACCATTTTGATACAGAATGTATGTTTTCAACTCTAATGGAGGAACACTGGAAAACTACTGCACACCAATGTGGCATGGAAGCATATTAGTTTAGACAGAACATAATACAAACATGCCTACTGGACTTTTGATTAGAGCTAGATCAGTTACAACTAGCTTGGGTTTATCTGTAACCATCCATACCCTAAATCTGTTTATTTCATTTTAACTAATGAAGTAAATAAAACACTTAAAAGAATTTTTTTATCTAGGTCTTGCATTTTAGGACTTCTTAAGTAGCAAGTGTTCTTGAATGAACTAATTAAATCATGGATACAGTTAAAATTCAAAGTAAATTCAAGAAATGGAGTGTTTGAAACCTACAGTTCTTGACGGTAGATATTAATGAATATTGTTCACTCTAATAAATATCAGTAGAAGAATACATCTCACATTATTCTTAACATGTGCCACTCTCTTCATTGGCTAATGTGGAATTTTGAAGCCAGAGGAGTAACATTCAAGCTTCAAGAGCTCTTACTAATATACTAGCCAAATGGCATGATGTACTGAACAAGGCTTATGTTCTCGGATGAGACACCTTGGGCTTTTCTCAGGTAAATCAATGCATTTATCTGCAAAGCACAGGGACAGTTTCTAGCCAATCTGCAACAAAATCCCACCACTGAACAGAGGAACACAGACCTGGCATTACATTAGGAGCTTCTGAAATTGGCAGTCTACATGACCAGAAGAAGCAATCACATGATTGTTTTGTAGGTCTTTGGTTTTTAGAAAAAGTATCTTTAACATGGATAATACATTGATTACGATAAAATATAAATAATTAAACCAATCAATCAAATTTTCAAACAGTGTGAAGGCAAGGCCTTTCAGTTCATCTTGGCAGTTATAAAATGCCATCTTATCATTAAGTCATAGCACTCACAGAGGAGTGAGGATCGTTTTTCTTTGTGGGAACGAGAACATTGATTTTTATATGTGACATTTTGGGTTTGGTTTCAGGGATTTTTTTTTTTTTTGTTTTGGTAGGGAAAGGAAGGGGTTGTATTCAGGCATTTTCATTCCCTGATGACTTGGACACATAGCAACCATCTGTTCAGCTGGTTCAATCCTGAACATGTTGTTTTCAGAGCAATAAAAGAATAACAAATTGAATAGACGAAAGATGTAACATATTTTCTGGCAAATGTATCTTTGAAAACTTTTGTTATTAAGGCAAAGAATGTTTCTGTAAGATGAAGTTACAGCTTTTACCTTTGCTTTTCTGGTACAAATAGTACAGTCTGTGATGAAAAAACACATGGAAAGAATTCAGCTAAATAAATAATATAATTTCAAAGGTGCCATTAGTTCTAGCTATTGGAAGATTTACAGGAAAACTGCTTCATTTCTTGGAGCTAATAAAAGTATCAAATGGCAAAATACAGTTTAGACTCTTAATAGGACCAAAGGTTTCAAAGGGAAAAAAAGAGCCAGTTAAAAATTAACCCTGGTGCAGCAATGCAACAACATCCTTAAGGGTTGATTTAGTAAGACCTTTTTGGCAGGCAAGGGTGTTCAGTCATTCACAATATGGCATGCGCATCACAAAGCGTCATGCTAGCATCAGGGGTAGTGAGGGCACATTAATGCACTTTATTTTCTAAACAAATAACATTACTTAGTGTGGCTTTTTATATTTTAAAAAAATGAAGTGTTGAATGAGATCAGTCACAGAGATAATTTCTGGCCTTTATTACCCTATAATTCTCTGAACATGCACTTTGACAAGAGGCTGTGAAAAAGAACATCAGAATATTTCCAGTGAGATGAATTGTGATAATAAACAGGAAGAAGCTTAGAGATAAGACTGGGAGAAGTACAGAGAATATCTTGTTGAAATAGAAGGGAGCTGCTTGGATGTAATAGTGAGGACAGAAGGGTAGAACACTGCAAAGAGATGAGACATCACATACCAAGGTAAATAACTATTCCATGTGCTGTAAGACAGGAAAGAGTTAATCATCTGGCCTCATGCTAGGAGTTATAGGGGAGACGTCTTAAGCACGTGCTAGAAAACACTCTTGTTTGGATGAATGAGCAGAGAGGGAGATAAACAGAAAAGAAAACAAACAAATATACAAACACAAAGGGAACTTATTATTTGAGGGGGGAAAACGGAATGGAATGGAATATCAGAGAGTGGGAGTGGGGTGGAATGGTGTATGAATGTTGAGAAGAGAGAATGTTAACCAGTAAAGATAGGAGGAGAAGTGCAGGCAATGGAAAGCCTATCTGGGCTTCCAAATGTAGTGAAATGTCATGTAGATCTTTGGCTTAGTTGTCAAAAAAATCACAGAAAATAGGATCTTGAAAGTCTAAAAGACTTTCTGATTTACTGTCTAAAAGACAGTAAATGTTGTGACGTCTTGGTTTGGGTTTTTTTGTTTATTTGTTTTTAGTTT
Source organism: Serilophus lunatus (assembly GCA_013399895.1). Classification (NCBI taxonomy): domain Eukaryota; kingdom Metazoa; phylum Chordata; class Aves; order Passeriformes; family Eurylaimidae; genus Serilophus; species Serilophus lunatus. The sequence continues at coordinate 26,577 of VXBA01002334.1, read as the reverse complement.
ATTGGTGTTCTTCACTCTGCACAGCTTATTGATTTCCTAATGTATCATCCCACTGAGTCTGACCCAATACTCTGATGTTTTGCTTGGAGGTCTACTTACGTGGTGTATTAGGTGTTCTTAAGGCATGTGCCTATTGCAGTGTAAGCACCTTGCTCTTGACTTAGCCTGATTGTGCATTAGCAGTGGGTGGATCACGTATTCTGTGACTTACCTTATTACACTGTTGAGAAAAGCTTCATAGCTTGGGTCCACCTCGAGCAGGAAAGATGTGGTATGTAAGCATTGAGGGGCATGCCAGTTTCTAGGCCTAAAAAATTTAGTCATTCTGAATGGCATCTTTCAGTGTTCTCCCTCAAGAAGGTTATCAGGGGATACACAAAATAATCCAAATATAAACCATAAGTTAGAGGTGGCACGTGTAGAAATGTTGCTAGAAACTATTATGCAAATAATGTCTCTGTAGACACATTGCTAAAAGAAGTAGAGGCTGCCTGAAAGCTGAGTGAGTTAATTTGTTATGCTTTCGCCAAGGATCACTTACACAACGTAGCTTAGGGTGTACAGAAACACTGGTAACTGTCCTAATCTTGGGCTTTTGTATGTCTTTCCACCACTGCAATATTTGCTTCATGCTTGTGTGGCGAGTGGAGAGAAATATGTCTGTCTGGCTAAAAGAAAAGTCTCTGCTTCAAGATGGCCACTACTTATAAGTACGGAAACATAATCTAGTAGTTTGAAACCACTGTGGCTCTCTAAAAGAATGCCTAGCCAAATGTGAAAGTCTAAGTATTCAAATACAATTACTGCATATATATATTTGTCAAAGAAATAACAACTATGTTCTTCAATAGCAAATAAAGTTCTCAAGAGGTATAACAGACAGGATTTAGATGAAGCAGTTTATTGAGGGTAGAACACTTCCACTCCTAACTATAACAACCCAGTACTTTAAGCTTTACTTGATGTCCATATCTATAATCTCTGCAGAACATGAATACTCTAAGCTATAGTACTGGTGTCTTGGAGAGCCTGCTTTCTTTTAGGTCTTTCATACAAATATATCCTGGTGTGCTTGATTCAGTTCCTTGGTTCAGCCTTTCTGGCCCTTTTGTTGGTGCCCAAAGCCTGTATTTTGAGGACAATGACTTTCCTTATTTTAGTGACTTTAACTGTTGTATTTACTTGACAAGGTGGACTGCTTTGTGGCTTGCTACACTCTCCTTTCAGTTGGATGTGGGAAAACGGGAGCTAGGACTGTGAGTTAATACTCCTTCTCGAGTCTAAGTAAAACCAGAGATATGGTGTTGCAAGACTGGATAGTGCCAGAGGACTGGGCACACACATGTGCATATGTGTGTGTATGCAGGAGCTGAAATAATCTTAGAATCTATTGTAGCCTGCTCATGCAACTGCATGTATGTATCAATGCACTTTCATGTGTTTTAACTCTAAAGGAATTACTTCTGTTGCTATAGTAATGTATGAAATACTCTTTGTGAGCTAGAGACTCGGTCTTCCTGTGAGAAGACAAAATATTTTGATACTGATCCCTGTCAAAAAGGTGTTTCATCTCAGTTGGCATATATGTTATGGGATGGCAGATATAATCCAAAAGGAAATACACTCTCAGTATTTTTTCTCTCTTGGCTGCTACATCTTGTTTTTGTTATAGTTTGGGGTATTTTTATGCATTAGTATCTCTGACAAGTTGCTGCATATAATTTTTTTTTTGCTTAGCTGACTTCTAAATCAGTAAGAAATTTCTTTTTTTTTTTTTTTTTGACCTTGAAATCTATTCCTCAAATATGATGATTCTGCCTTGCTCAGCAAATATTTCACAGGGTATTTTTGTGAATCACGTACAATTTGTACGGCTAAGTGCTCATTGTTCTAATAAGTAGGTTATGAAACAGTACTTCTGGAACTAGGTGGGACTTGGTTTCTGTCCTGCTCATTTGCCCTACCTCCATCAGGGAATCTGTTAATTGTGTAATGAGTGTTATCTACGGTTGCTATGTTTGTGTGAATCTGAGACAGAGTAACCCTACTGGAAAGTAGCTGCAGGACTGCTAAGGCAATTGTCCAGGCTTCTTTTACAGAGGGCCTATTCTCAAGGACTGCTTTCTAGTCCTCAAGGAAACTGTATCACTACCAAGTATTTATTCTGAGGTTGATTTTATTCTTCTGTATTATCTGATCATGAGGGGCAGAACAAGACTTTCTATTTTTTTAAGATCTATGTTTCATTACAGAAGCTCAAAAAAAAAGAAGATTCTTTCTTCAAATTGTCCATGAATTCTTATAATAAGGCAAATTCACAGTGACTAGCTATACCACAGAAAGATACACTAGAGAGCTACCATATATCCAAGTAATGTTAACACAGCAGCAGGCAGCTGATGGCTCAGAAGATAGAGGGGAAAATAGGTAGTTTTTTCCTGTGTGGGAATTCTCTAGGGCTATGACAGATAGAGGAGAACAAACTCTTAAAGTCTTGCCTCTTCTGTCAGATCTCAGCAAAATCCTTTCAACACATCTATTGGAATATTCCCCGAATGGTCTTTGAAATATTAGTAATCAACCCATAATCTTCCTAATTCTTACTGCAAAGACACCTACAATCAAACGGATAGAAACTAGAGCTGGCTGAGAACTGCTTCAGGCTTTTCTTCTCAGTGGATTAAGACCTATTATTTCTTGTCCATATTTCTTCAGAAGTGGTTTGTTTGGTTTTGATTAGTTTTTTAGAAATGGAGAGCTTTAAGAAGAATTTACAAGGATTTTCTTTAATGTTTACATTTCAAGTGAGAGGAGGAAGAATGATTAAACTTGATTAAAGCCAACTGGGGTGTGGCTTTGAGATGTTCTTTTAGACTATTATTACAATGACTTCAATGGGAGCATGCAGTGTAGTAGCTTTTAAAAGAACATGTAAACCTCTCTGCCATTCACAGGGCTCGTATTCAGACTGCAGTAGCAATTATCATGCTTTAGCTATCTCGGTCAGCAACTATGTGATGTAGTTATCTCTTTCATAAGTATTTTACTATGCATCTTTGTTCTGACTAGAGAAAGCTCCTTGATATATTTAGCCTTAAACCTTACCAAAAGAGTATAAATGAGCTAAAGGATTTGGTGGGGAGGAAAGAATACAATAATATAAGTGACCTCCTACTGAAAGCTAATTTTGACAAAGTGCTCATGAACAAGACCTTAATCTTGAACTTGCTGAATATGTTAACTGGACCTCTGACATGTGCAGCTATGTCTTGTACACTTTTTTTCCTCTCTTTGACTTTAGGCATCACACTTAAAGTGACTATTCATGTCTACAAACTGCACATTAATGTGACTTCCTCAACCTAACTCTAAAGGTGCTGGTGCTATAGTCCAGTAACAGTTTCTAGGAGAATATAAGTGATTGTGATACGTTTTCATTCTCTGTAGCTAGAACTGGCAGTGCATGACTGCTTAGGTGTGTGGTTTCTACAGATCAGCATAACTGGTTCTCATCTTTAAGATCTATCTTCCTAGAACTAGGAGACCTTAGGTATTAGTTATCCTACTCATATACCATGTATCCCATAGTGTTCTGTTAAATATTAATACTAGTTAAAAACTGGATTTGAAATGGAGGTAGTATGCTGCTCTAAGTTGAAGGGAGTTGAAAAATAGAAAGGGAATCATGTCCTCTTATGAACAGTATAAAAAAAGGTTTCAGGTAGAGCTGTGTGGGCAGACATGACTGTACTGTGAGTCAAACACAAAGCCTGTATGAGCTTGTCTACAGCTTTTGCATTATTGGTGTATTTCATGTGCTTCAGATCGGTCCTGGAAAAATAGTATCTAAAACTGGAAAAATAGTACTCTAATAGTATTACAGTATCTTCCAATAAGTGAAGAAACATTTAGGTGGAAAAGCAGCATGGGAGAAGAGTGTGTCTGTGGTACCTTAACTGAAAAGACTGAATTTTGCAAGACAGATGAACATATTCATGTTAAGTTCCCCTCCCTTTGTGACTCGGCTCAGCTGGGTAAAAACAGCAGATACAGCAGTAGAGTCTGGGTAATATTAATAGGAACACTTCATTTGTTAGTCTACAGTGAAAGCCTTTACTTGTGCTTCTTCTTAGACTGAAGGACCTGGTTTATCTTTAGATTGTATTCCCAGATCTTGTGAAAACCTCTTAAGACTGTCTTAGACTCTACCTCCTGGGTAGCTGAATCTATTCAATTCTCTTTCTCTCTTAATCGCTTTCTGGTTCTAATGAAAGCCAGTATATCTAAACTATTTTTTAACAAAGGCAGTGACAGGGAAGTAATTGTTAGGAAGTGGATATGGACATCATGCTACTTGCCTTTTAATAGACTTTGACCTCAGCTGGCAGAGGAGGAAAAAGTGGAAGTTGGTATATTTTTAGCAAAGAGCATTATGATTCTTTGAACTAACCACAGGACAAGGCAGAGTGGGACATTCTAACAACCCTCGGAGAGCTGGCTGCTTTTGTGAACTTTCTTTGCAAGCAGTACCCAGCATGGTGATGAAGCTGCTCTTCCACAGAACCTGACCACAGGGAGCTGAAGGACTGTAGGTGCAAGTTTTTCCTGAAATCAGATGCTGAATACCCGGAGCTCACTGACAACACATAATACTCCCCGAGGCCCCTCCAGACACGAGCACAGGGCGCGCTGCCATTCCCAGGAGCAGCTGGCCGGGCGGCAGACCCCGGCGGAGCCTGACGGCCCAGAACACCAGTCCGGCAGCGCGGGTTCAGGTGTGCTGCACCAGCTCGGGTTGCCGCTCAGGTAACCCAGGAACTGGAGACACACCGCGGGAGCGGCTCGGGGAAGCAGCTTTGCGGCACCTCGGCCAGTGGAGCTGGAGGTGAGGCGGCAGGACTGAGGAAGGAAGAGGGCCTCGCCACGAGTTTGGGAGGACGCTCCGCTTGCTGCTTCGCGGCCAGGCGCCCCCTCCTACCGCCCCCACGCTCCGGCGGGACCCAGACGCCTGCGCTTCCCCGTCCGGGAAGCACGGCCGGCGGGGCGGCGAGGGCAGGCGCCAAGGGCCGCGGGGGCGGGTCCTGCCATGCAAACGAGGGGGCGCGGCCGGCGGAGCCGCGGGGCGGCCGGGGCGGGAGAAGGCGGTGAGCGCGGCCCCGCACAGACCGGGCAGAGCAGCCGGGCCGGGCCGGGCTGGGCCGGACCGAGCCGAGCCGAGCGGGGCGGAGGCGGACGAGAAGAGCGCGGAGACGGTACCACCGTTGGGCGCTGAGCAGTGGACGGGGCGAGGAGGTCGCAGAGATCCCGGCTAGGCGGGCATAGGAGCGGGAACATGGCGAGCGTAGGAAACGGCACGGAGGAGAGCGGCGGCGGCGGCGAGGAGGTAAAAGGAGGGTGGGCGGCGAGAGGGCTCCAGGCGAGCGGGCAGCGGGCGGCCGTGCCTGTCGGCGCGGCGGCGGCGCGGGAGGCGCGGGCGGGGGTCCCGCTGCACCGGCCGTCTCGGTCCTCCACCTGCTCCGTGGTGGGGCCGGCGGGCGGCCAGCTGGGCAGGGTAGGGGCAGGCCCGGCCGCTGGCGCGGCGAGTTGCCGCCAGGAGTTGGGGAAAGTTGTCCCCGCGGCGGGGCTGCGGACGGCGCCTTCCTGCATCTCGCGACCTCCTCCTTTGCTTTATTTTTATCTTTGTTTCAATTTTCTTTTTTTTTTTTTTTTTAATTTCCTTACCCCCANTTTTTTAATTTCCTTAACCGCAGCTTCTGCGCTGCTCTGTGCGGTGGTGCCGCGCCGCCGGTGCCGTGCCGGCGGTGCAGGTGAGCGGGCAGCGGCGCCCCCCGGCTTTGCCGGCTGGTCCGGGGGCGCCCCGTGTGCGGGGAGTCTGCGGGCACTTTCTGTGGGAAATGCCGTCGGTCAGAACTGTGGATGATGTAAAATGTGTTTACGGTTCTGCCGTTGGGCTTCAAACAACCCCAGACACCAATCCCTTAAAACGATCGCTTGAGCTTGCAGATTTTGTCTGTGTCCTTTCAGTCCGGAAAAAAGCAGTGGCGGGATACCTTGACAGCACCTCTCAGAAACTGGTGACTAATAGAGATTGTCCTGCACAGGCTTTTGAGAAGGGTACTGCCAAACTGAGGCAGTTTTAACTGGAAGGTGCGTTTAAACACAGTGGATCACAGTCCTGGCATGCATGTGTGGGAATATTGACTTGATTTCTGTTTGTGCAGGCTATAATGAACAATTTCCGTGCTGCGTGCATCCAGCAGCTTCTTCAGACAGATTTGTAAGGCATGCCTCTGCTCAAATTTTCTGAAGACAATCCATGGATCATACGAGTACTTAATAGGTTGGGGTTTTTTTCAATGCCCTGTTTCTGCGGTGAGGACGTGTTTCATACAACAAGGCAACTGACAAATGTGTACATAGCACTTGGTGTGCTGTGTAGTTCAGTGGAACTAGCTTGTTCTTGTTTAAAAAGGTGGAGATACGTATTAGCCTGTATTTCAGAAGTTTGTACTTCCTAAGGTTATATATGGTGCCATAATGTGAAGAGGATATGAGACTCTTGAATCTCATTGTGTACAAGAGCAAATCACTGCAAAATCAGAGTGATCTCTGTGGGGCCAAAGTTTGTTACCATGAAAAGGAGTAGCTGGGAGGAAAAAGTTATTAACAAACTTTTCCTGCTCTCGGGAAGCAAGTAATTGGAATTTACAGTTGTTAAAACAGGTATTCAGCAATTTTGTTGTAGCCCAGCTGTTTTGTGTGAACAGTAAGGAAGGATTTTCTTCATGGAGGTTGACGATGTGTCAGTGCTTTGTTAGAAGAAAACAATCTTGCATGGGAAAAAAAAGTGGAAAGGTAGGTTGGTGTAAAAGCACAAGAAAGAGATGTGATTTGAACAATACTGTGCACAAAGTATAAAGCATTCTCCATATGAGCTTGAAAGACCTCATGATCTTTGCAGAGACTTGTGTTTGATTCTCTGGAGTCTGAACCACACCTATATTGGTAATAGAGACAGTACTTCAATTTTTCGGTGAGATCTGAGAGTTCAGGAGGGGAGGGCAGATCTTAGGAAAAGTAACAGAAATTATCTAGACCACTGTAGACTGCCTTTGCTTACAGGATCACTAGAGTCTCTTTATTAATAAGCTTGATGAGATTTCAGCTCTTCATGAATGCGATAATTGTTTTTAAGTCTCTTAGCTTTCTTTTAGTGTTCACTTCGGTTATGATGCTGAGAAACAGAAGCAGGAGACTGTTGCTATTATGTTTTTAAGAGCTGCGTGCATCTAAATCATGTTTACGTGGAACATGACAGATCAGAGCTCTGCTTCTAACTTGAGTACATGCTTAGTACTCTATGAACATAGCTTTTAGAGTAGAATTTTGCTTTGCAGAGACTTGAGGATACTTCTTCACCCCTGAAGCTTTGAAGAAGGATATGTTAAGCTAAATGTTAAAGTTGTTCCCTACTTTACAGGAAAAAAAGTAGCAAGAACCCTGCTTCTAAAGTGCAAGCATAAGGTACCAGGTAGCAGCTCACTGCTGTAGTCAGTTCCTGAATAAAATTTGTGGTTTTCATTATGCTTCCTGCAGCTCAGGGAAGTGCCAGATACCATGTTTACATGTATTTGATTTTTTTGCTGATTTATAGCTCATAGTCCTGCAGCTGTGAGTTTCAAGTGGTATGAAGTGTAAATAAATATTTGGATTTTTTTTCACCCAACTAATTCAAGTGTAGTAGTCTGTTGTTTTTTATTTAAAGGAAAAGAAACCCACCAAAAGGAGCCAGAGACCTAAACTAAGAAACTGTGTATGAGTGTGCCCATCTGGGAAAATAAATGTTTGTTAAACTCAGGACTTCCTGAGGCTTCCCTGGTGTTGGAATGTGTGTGGTCGTTCTCTACTAGGAAGCAGTTTCCTGATTGCTGCGTGATCAGTGTTGACCTGGGGTGTGCCCAGTTGTGAGCTCAGAATGAGATATGGTATTGATACTTAAACCACTATATGATACTGAATTCACCCTCTAAAGTAACTCATGCTGGTATTGCTTTGGAATGGGTTTCAAGTCTCGGACAGATAAACTTAGCTTTAAGGGCAGAGTAGCACTCCCAGCCGCTGCAGTGTCTTCAAGTAAAACTTTACATCTTTTTCCCATCCACTTCCACCTCCCACTCCCCCCCCACTGTCTAAAGATTACTTAAAATAGCGGACCAGATCTGCTTCCCATTAAGTTCACTCTTTGCTGCCCTGGTTTTTCAAAGTCTTAAAGCCAGCTTAATTGGTTACTTGGGGATTCCCTATCAATTAAAAAAAATCAAACCCACAAATCCAACCTGGGCCTTGGTGCATGTGAGGGTTGTGGCCAGACAGAAAGCTTTACGATCAAAGAACATCTAGATGCTAAAAAAATTCCTTGTTTGGCCAAAGGAAGACAGACTAAGGATTATACAGAGACCTGAAGGTGATTTGGTGCCCTCGCTGTGGATAACTCTAAGGCTTTGTCCTGGCTTTGGCTGGAATAGAGTTAATTTTCTTCACAGTAGCTGATGCAGTGCTGTGTTTTGGATTCAGTGAGAAACCTTGGAATAACACGCTGGTTTCCAGTTGTTGCTAAGTAATGCTTATCCTAAGGCAAGGACTTTCTGAGTGTCTCATGTGCTGCCAGTGAGCAGGTGCTCAAGAACCTGGGAGGGAGCATGGCCAGGACAGGTGACCCAAACTGGGCCAAGGTATATTCCATACCCTAGGACTTTAAGCCTGATATATAAATGGTTGGTCTCGAGGGGCTGATTGGTGCTCAAGGAGAGGCTTGGAATCAATCAGTGAGTCGTGAGCTGTTGTGTTGTGCATTACTTGTTTGTTTTGTATTTTATTCCTCTCTGTTTGCCTGTTTCTATACTATTGTTTATTTTACTTTATTTCAATTATTAATCTGTTTTTATCTCAACCCATGGGTTTTACCATTTTCCTGATCTTTTCCCCATCCCACTGGGGACAGGGCAGAATAATTGAGTGGCCGTGTGATACTTAGTTGCTGACTAACATGGAGCCACAACTGTCGTTTTTCTGGCATGGGGCATGATGAGTTGAGGTAATCACAAATCTGACTAGAAGATGTTAGAACAAATTTTTTAAAAGCATTCCTTGTATTAGCGGCATGGGAGGAATACAGAGGCTCTGCTTCCCACTGCAGGGAGGCAATTTGTGCAGCCAAAGCTCAACTGGAGTTGAAGCTGGCTAGAAATGTAGGGGGACATTAAAAAGAGATGGTTTTTTTTGATGTGTCAGTAGCAAAAGGTGGTGCAGGAAAGGCATTGGCCCATTACAGGGGTAAGAGTGGTCACCTCACAAACAGGTACACAGGCAAGGCAGATATCTTCAGTGCTTTCTTTGCCTCTGTCTTCAACACTGAAGATGGGCTGAGAGTGTCCCAGTACGCTGGGCTAGAAGACTTTGGTTGTGAGAATGATAAACTCCCAGCTGGATCCCTGTAAGTCTGTGGGGCTTGGTGGAATTCATCCCAGACCACTCGAATGTGGTTTTGTGGCTGATGTCATTGTGAGGTCTCTCAATGATTTTTGAATGGTCCTGGAAATCTGGAGAAGTCCCAGCTGACTGGAATCCAGCTAATGTTGTCCTAGTTTTCAAGAAGGGTATCAGTTTTTTTCTTACACAAGAAAAAACGGACACAGAAGGCCATCCCAAGAGCAGGAGGAAGAGGCAGAACAAGAGATAATGTTTTATTGCCTATCTCTGAGTGAGCTGTGGCCTTGATATGGGAGAATTTGATCTAAGGAAGCAAGGAGATAAAATCAGAACATAAATCTGTAGTAGAACAAAGGGGTTTAGAACAAGTTAATTCTGTCTCTAGTATACACAGCTTTAAAGTGCAGGTTGTATCTAGATATACTGATAGAAAGCAAGATGCTCTGACAGAAAACTTAGAACAGACTGACTCAAGAGATTGGAAAATTACACTACTTGTTATAACTGCATTGTGTAGATGAAAGAAAAAGGGAAAGATTTTTCTCTGATGGTACGTGTGATAAATGGAAGAATCCCACATGTGTCCATTGCTGTCAATAAAGAATGCCTGCCTTCTGAATAACCACATGGGTGTCAGAAAGTTCTCTTTCTTTTCCAAGATTTTGTTAACAGGGTGAGCGAAGAGACTTTGCTATCATTCAGGTGTGTCCATTGTTACCTGCCTGCTCCGATGCTGGGATAACAGCTAGTAGCCTGGAATTACAGGTTAGGGAAGCTGAGCAGTTGGGATTGCTTTCTAGGAAAGGAGGCATTAACAAGGCAATTAGAAAAGGGGCACAAGTCCTCAGCCTCTGGAGATTATTCCTGTCAAGTATGAAGGAAAGATATTGCTTCCAGAGAGGTGTTATGTGTCACTGAGGCAAGTGGGCCACCATGTCCAATGCCTGGAGATGATTTATTATGACCAGAACAACGTGCGGTTACCTACAGATCCAGATGAAGTCCAACGTGGCGGTAATTTGTGCAGAGTGCACCATTGTTGCATGCCAGTTCATTGCTGGGGAGGCAAAGAGGCACTGACAGTGGCTGAAGTGGCTTGTCAGCTCTTTCAATATGGAGTCACTATGGAGCTGACTGAAAAACTGTTCCAGGACTTTCAGCAACAAAAAGAGGCTAGATCCTCTCTAAACTCTCTGCCTGTATGGCCCAGTATCTCAGCTTTTAACAGTAAGTATTGTTATGCGCAAGAGGGAGGAGGTGGAAGGTAGACACAATGGGTCTCACCGTGTTTTTACCTGAGAGATCATGGAGAGGACATGAGGAAGTGGGATAGAAAACCTAATTTCAGTCCTAGAGGCATGGATACCTGAGTTGTAGGGAAAACCAATCACAAATGGTTTTCTTTTTTCCAGAAAATTTGCTTCTCCAGTTGGCAATTCCCTAGAATGGAAGTGCTGATTTTTTTCCTGATCCTAGGGAAAGAAATTCTAATCTTTTTTTTTAAGTATTTGGACAGTCCAGTGACCAGTATTGGAGGGGCCCTGCTGCAGCCTGGTGGAGGAGAGAGGCAACCAGATTTAGTGGACTATGTGGATCCAATGGCCTGGCATGTCAGACTCACAGGAATATAAGGCTCTAGCAGACACTAGTGCGTAATATACCCTAATGCCATCAAACTATAAAGGGGCAGAACCCATTTGTGTTTCTGGATTGACAGGAGCATCCAGTAGCTGGCTGTTTTGGGGGATGAAGTAAGCCTGATTGAGAATGAGTGGCAAAAGCACCTCACTGTCATTGGCCCAGAAACTCCCTGCATCTTTGGCACAGGTGACCTCAGGAGAGGATGTTTTAAGAACCCAAGAGTGTACTAGTGGGCTTTTGATCTAGCTGCTTTAGAGATGGAGAAATTAAACAGCTGTCCACTTTGCCTGGTTTCTTGGAGGACCCTTGTTGTGGAGCTACTAAAGGTCAAAGAGGAACAGATGCCAATTGGTACCACAGCTGTACACGGGCATCAGTATTGTACCAGCAGAGACTCCAATTCTCATCTAGGAGCTTATTTTTTGACTCGGGAGCCAAGAACTGATCAGCAGGACCCACTTACCCTCTGACAGCCCAATATGGGCAATTACAGAAATCTAATGGAGAGTGACGATTAACAGTAGACTATTGTGCCCGGAACAAAGTCACTTCTGCCGCTGAGTGCTGCCATACTGGACATGTTGAAACTTCAGTAAGAGCTGGAGTCAGAGGCATCCGATTGATATTGCCAATGTGTTTTTCTCAGGCTCTTTGGTAGCAGAATGTAGGCCATGCTTCACTTTCACTTGGAGGGGTGTTAGGTTCACTTGGAACTGACTGCTCTGGGGTGGAAACACAGCCCTGCTAAGGAGGATGGGGGTGGGGGATGTAAGATGTGGTAGGGTGAGCAAGCATCTGTGTGGTACTTAGTTGCTGGCTTAGTTGTGGGTACAAGCCACAACAGGCTTGTATTAAGGACAGCTTGGTCAATTCAGCTAATCTGTGCCTCATCTCTAAACTAAGCTATGAAGGAAAATTTAGGTAATGAAGGTCTTATGATGCGTGTTGTACTCTCTTGAACTGCCCAAGCAGGGATAAACACTGTGTAGGCTGGCTTTATCAGCCTGGGCAGTTTATCTTCAGAGCTAATTTCAAATGAAACCGGCATCGTCTTTAACTCAAAAGCCGGTTAGTATTTTGTTTAAGTACTCAAGAGTTTCATCCACTGCTGTAGCAGCTGCTGCATTTATGATGAAAGAACTTGCTAGTGGTATGCTTCTTTACATCAATAGCTTAATATAATAATGTGTGTTAGAATAAATTATAGAACCATGCAGTACTGGCTGTTCTCTGTCGCGTTTATGCTGAGGACTCTTCACAAGTTTGGCAATTTCAGCCTGGAAGAAGAGTCTCAATGGTGAGAAACTATGGTAGCTGCACTCCCTTGGAGGCTGTGAGAGGCTGGACACAAGCTACTGTGGTGCCTTTTTCACCTTAAAAAATCTCGAAGAATATGTTGGAAATACGGAGTTGGGAAAGAGCAGTGGGAGTGCTCCCTCTCATGAAGGATGATTTTTTTCTTTTTTTTTGAAGCATCCTTGTCTTACTTGTTTGATTTTGTTTCTTTGCGAAGTAGACCTTGGCCAACTGAAGAAAAAAGTAAAGTACAACTAAAACTTGTACTGCTTTTGTCTGCTTTTTCCAAAGTCTTGTGCTTTGGCACATGGCTCATCTGGGGTTTTTTTTTTTTGATTCTGTGTTGGCCTTTCCTACTGTCAGAGATCTACATCTAAGATCAGGATGAAGCTATTTCAGCAGCACAGACGAGACCATGGGAAAATTAAACATACTAGTAATTTCTTTTTTGTTAAATAAAGTTTGGTTGCTGTCTCTCCTTCTGAGGTTCTTAAGTTCAAATAAACATTGTTTTACATATAGATATGCCTGTTGAGAGGCACTGTTTTTTCTTGTGACTACCTATAAGGTCTTGTACTCCAATTTTATATTAGCTATGTTGTTCTGAGATGGCTTATTTTTATAGTTCGTGTTTTTCTATTTCTTATTTGGCTTCCTAAAGTCATGCTCTTGTGCCCTTTGGTTGACTGTGACCAAATTTGAAAGCTAGGAAGATAAAACCCCAAGTATTTATTTATTTCCTGAGGGGAAAAGAAAGAATATGTAGTATTCCAATTAAATTTTCTTACTTAATGTTCGCTTTGGTTAACCTGTGTGCTGTTTCTCCTCAGAGTAAATCATAAAAGGTACAGGGGAAGTGAGATTACTGTGAAAAGCACTAGGTGCCTCTGAAGGAGGCAGAGCTGACATGAACTGGGACAGCTAAGTACCTATGAAGTGAATTTGAGAAATGAATTTGCTTTAACTTTTCTGAGGTTTGTTTTTGGGTGGGGGAGTGTTGTGATTTGCTGGTATTTATTTGCATATGGATGGAAAATAGTAGAAGGAAAAGGAAGAGTCAGCTTTTTTTCTTTAGGTTTTGGGGTTTATTTGTGTATTGAACTTCTGCTATTCTCTTGTGGGAAGTAGCATCTAATGTCTTTTAATGTAGTCTTTACTTCTAGCAGTGTCTTTATGGGTACAGTTGGCTCGGTAGTTGTAGCTAAAAACTTGCCGTACACTCTAGAATCGTAGAATGTTAAGGGAGTGGAAGGGATGTCTAGTCCCAACTCCACCTGCCAAGGGCAAGGACACCTTTCATTATACAAGGCTGCTCAATGCCTTGCCCAGACTATCCTCCTGCCAAGGCTGGGATATCCACAAGCCTGAAAAGAGAGTTAGTCCTGTTTCATCTACAACCTATACTGAAACACAGTTCTGTTTCATACATAAACTTAAAGGGATGGATTTTTTTCCTGTACCTCCAGTCAATCTATGTGAGAATTAGGACTTTGTGGAATCATACTTGTTGCTGGAAATGTTTGTTCTTTTGCTGACATAATGCACCAGTGTGCTTGGAAAAACATCTAGACCTGATGGGCTTGTTGGAAGTGCTAGAGGCTGATGCCGTGGCTTGGATAAAGGTTCTTCCTGGGGCCTCTTGACAAAGAAGTTGTGTGTTGGAAGAGAAAAGGAATTTAGTTTTTTTTTGGCTGACCGTGCATTACTTACCAGCATGGACCAGGATGACTCAGTATAGGAGTAGGTGATTATCATGTCTGATCTTACGCCTTCTGTCGTGTTAAGTAAGTCTCCTATAGCTTACCCAACCATAAGGACTTACTTGAAACTTTCATTGCTGTTACAAGTAGTATGGCTTTCTCTTCTTGTGTGACACCAGCACAGAAGGTGGAGATAAGATCACAGTTGCTGATGACAGGCTGACTGGAATAGAGCCTGGCACACTGTGTCCATCTGATGGGCAGTGTAAGGGCCGAAAACCATTTTTTCTGCAAGAAGTATTTTAGGACAGAAAGGTTTTTTTCTGCCTGTAGGAGGCATTCTTTTTGTTTTTTCTCACAAACAGCTTGGGTGTCTATCTTTCTCCAGCCTTGCAGGGCAGTTAATTCCCTGCGAAAGATAACTTTTTCACAGACAACCTTGGAGCCCTCATGAGAGGAGTCCAACCAAGGCATTAAGAAGGCTTGGAAAGGAAAAAGTTTTGTATTCTTTCATGCCTGGTGTATACACTGTTATGTATAGTGTTCTCACTGCCTGGAGTTTTGGGGCTACTTGCATTATCTTTCTTCACAGGCAGTAAATTTTACACATGCTCTTTCTTCTGGATTAACAGAACAATGTTATATTAGAGGGAGCAGAAATAGTAGATCATTGCACTAATTTTGAAAAGGGAGCAAAATTGTGCGGCTAGATATATGAGAATCAGCTTTCAGAGGTGGATCTGGGAGCAATAATTCTCTATTGTTCAGTAGTTCTCCACTGGCTTTTACAATATAAAAATAAGAGCAATAATTCTTTGTTTTTCAGTAGTTTTGTACTGTCCTTTACAATGTAAGTTTCTGTTAGGGTAACTGCAAAATAAGCAAGAAGTTTCTGGATGCTTTAGTTAAAGTAGTGGTAACATTAGTATCCAGTTTTTGGATAGAGATGCCGAACAAAGTACTCTGACCAACTGTAAATACTCGTGCTCAGTGCACAAGTTCAAGTAAATTTCAATCTCCAAATGACCAGCAGAGACTACCAAAGACCACCAGAAGACTCCTAGTGACTAAATAAGGACTTCCAAAGAACTTCTTAGAACTAACATATGTATGGACTTTGTAAGAGAAGTAGTGAAAATGTAAGACATTGAATATGTAAAATTTCAAGTAAATATTGGCTACGCCGAGCCAAGAATGGGTCACCCATATGATTAGAGAAGTGATCCTCCTGTGTGTCCAGCACTGATAATAAAGAATGCCTGACCATTAATGCTCACAAATGGAGTCCTAGGGGTTTCTAATTTGCTGATTTACAGTAATAGATCTGTGCTGCTCTCAACGTGTGTTCTGATTAGAGCCTGGACATTGCCAAGACCCTTGTGCCGTAGTTACTCAGATGTCTGCTTAAATAGTCAGAAATGTGAGAATTTTTGTGTGTGTGCTAAAAATTCCTTCTGCTTTTCTAAGCCCTGTCAGGTTCAAAAGCCATTTCAGCTGAGTTCATAGTAAGTAAATATCGCACATCTGTGGACTCACATGCAAACACGAGGTGCTAAAAGTAAAGTTTTCTTATCAAGCAAGTAAAGACTTGCCTGTCGTCTTATTCTTGAATGAGGAAATAATGTTGCTACCATATAGTTAAGGCATGATAGTCTCATATCCTAGATATTAGATAGTGATATTTTTTGTTACAAATCAGTAAGTTTGTCATGTTTTTATTCCACTTCTCTTACGCGTTCACTGTGCAACACAATAGTATATAAATTTTTGCTAACCAGTGTGTTCGGGCGTGCAGCACTGCTTTGATTTCTTCTTGTCTCCAGAAGTCAACATCGCGCACTCTCTTGCTCTCCAGAAATCCTCTTATTGGAGGGTGTACGAGGACAGTCTGTCATCCAAAGGGGAGAAGGTTTGCAGAAAACCTATTTCTGAAGATAGTAATTTGTGTGTCGGTCACCTATTGGCAGTACTGGTTGTTATAAAAAACTGTAGTGTTTGGTCAGTGAGTGGGAATTCTTAGCTGTTACTTGTAGTAGGTGGGCAACCATTATTTTTTTTTAAATATGAAAATATTTAAGTATTTTTTAAAACATTTATAGGAAAAAATATTCCTGTTAGTTTTATTTAGCTTTTTAGAGGGAAGTGTGATTATAGAGGTTGAATACGTCACACTGGCTTTTATTTCCACCAAGGAGTAATGGACTAGAAGACATTTTATGTGGATTCTCTTCCTTAGGATTGTTGTTACCTAACCCATTGGGGCAACTAGCTTAACTTCCTGTCTGTGTCATGTTTGGGGTTTTTTTTGGGTGTTCTGTTTTTTTGGTTGTGGTTGTTGTTGTTGTTTTCCTTTCTACAAACTTAAATATTTTCCAGCCCTGGAAATATCCTAATATTTTAATTTTTTTTTTCAGTAACATGAGTAGTAATTCACTGTTAAATGGCTACGCTAAATTCCTGTGGCAACACCTGAGGTTGCCACTGAAAGCGGCACTGAAATTCTGTGTCTGTGTAGATGTAGAATTACCACTTGTGGATTTTGTAGAGTCTTTTTAGGTGACTGTTGTGGTTCAATCCCATCCTGCAACAAAGCACTGCACAGCCGCTTGCTCACTCCCTCAGGGTTGGGGACGGAACTGGAAGGGTAAAAGGTAGAGAACTGCTGGGTTGAGATGAAGACAGTTTAATAGGGAAAGCAAAAGCCATGTGCACAAGCAGAGCAAAACAAGGAATTAATTCATGGCTTCCAATGGTCAGGCAGGAGATGTGGAGCCATCTCCAGGACAGCACGGCCTCATCGTGCATAACAGTGGTTTGGGAAGACAAATGCCATCACTCCAAATGTCTACCCCTTTCTCCTTATTCCCCTCACTTTGTATACTGAGCATGGTGTCATGATATGGAATATCCCTTTGGTCAGGTGGAATCACCTGTCCTGGCTGTGTCTCCTTCCAACCTCCCATAAACCTGTAACTTCCTTGCCAGGGTGGCAGTAAGAAAAGCAGAAAAGGCCTTGGCTCTATGTAAGTTCTGCTCAGGAATTAAAAAAAGACCTCTTTATTATCAAATCTGTGTTCAGCACAAATCCCAAACATGGTCCTATACTAGATACTGTGATGACAATTCGCTCCACACCAGCCAAAACCAGCACAGCGAGGCACCTTACACAGATCTTTAGGGTTCTTCTAGCTCAGCTAGCTAGGAGCTGCTGAAGAAACTGAAGTATTCCACATTCTGTGCAAAATCTTCCCTCTTGAATTTGTAGAGACAGTAATTTGTCACGAAAACATTTACAAATAATGACTTTGAAAAGAATCATATATGATGTAGGATATGAAGCATAAGTGTTTTTTGACTTTTTTGATAAACTGTAGCATAACTGAATACTTGATGAAGTACAGTTTTTTTGGGCTTTTCCCAGCAAGGAAGATATTTTGAAAAGTAGTTCTGTTAACTGCACTGAAGGAGAATGGGAGGTTTTGAGCCATTTTAATCTAAATGTTGTATTATTATTAACAGATGATAGAGATGTAAGGTTATAATGTTAGTTATTACATTCGTTGTTGAGGGAAGTATAAAAAGCATAGGAACTAAACTTTGGAGACAGATGAGTTTAGGTAAATTTAAGTGTGTAATTTGGACCAGAGAAAGAATTTTTAGATAAGACCTTGTGGCTTAAATGTAGTACTAAAGAATATTTAAATCTGTGCTGTGTCCAGATGGAGAATCTTAGCAGGAAAAACATGTGCAACTCTGGAAAATCCAGTTAAACATATCTGCCTGTGTACTGCTACTTGACACCACTGAAGTAACTGGCTCTGTTAAACTGTGTTCTACTAAGCTTAAGCAAAGTCTCCTTAAAACCTTGTGAAAGAGACATTCAGCAGCAGCTCAGTGTCTGTGTCTTTTAATGTAATTTGGATTAAAGAGCTATATATGGTTATAGCTCTGGAAAATACGGGGAGGCTTATGGCCATTCACTTCTAGAAGATGGTGTGCTTGCTTTGATGCTTTGCCGAAGTGCTGTTGGCTTCTGCTAAATGTGGACTATGTAAATTCAAGTCACACTGAGTTGAAGAGATGGCTCAAGCTGTGTAATTATGCTGCAGAGGGAACATATTTCTCAGCAAGTGGCACCAAAGGAATCTTAAGACCTAATTAAAAAAAAAAAAAAATTTGGTAGGCTGTTCAGAAGTTCGTTTTACTTATTTGAATGGTGGGATTTTTAGCTGTTGTTTGAGTAGATTAACTTAAATATTTGGAGTGGAAATGCAAATTAAATTCAGATTTTCCCAAATGAATTACTTTTTGTCAGCTGGAAACAGAAGTATAGTATCATGCCAACGTCATAAATCAGGTCCCACGTAGGAGGATCTTCTTATTACTTGTGCTCTGTATTTATTTTCTCCTGCAGTTCAAAGTTCCACTGCAGAAAACTCCTTCTAACTGCTTTCTGAATTAGTGCTTGTTGTGAGTTTGTACACTGGAATGGTCAAAAATTGAGCTTTTCATAGTAATGTATGTGAGTGAAGAGGAGGATATTCATGTATCTAAGGGAAAGTAGGCAAGTAGTTACTTGTAGTTACAAGTAGTTACTGTACTATGGAGAATCGATTGTAGAGCTCTGTGTCCATGATGCCTTGCTTCTGGAGTTTCATGCTAAATCAGCTGGGATGTTCAGTTTACAGATGTGTCATCACAGGTAGTTGTGCATGGGCACAACTGTAGGATTACTAAAAAGAAAAAAATCATGGGGACAAGGATTAGAAATTGAGTAATAGGAAAGGGCATATGTGCTTTTTTTTGAATAATTTAAGAGTTGCAACTTCTCTAAGTTTCTGTGTGTGTATTGCCCCACTAGAGCAGAGAGGGGAACTCACCTGACACCAAAGAGCCGGTTTATCCAAGTTTGTTTGTTTGTTTTCAAAGCTCACCTAACTTTCTTGATGTGTGCTGCTTTATGTTTGTAGAAGTCCTCAAGTGTTAGAAGCATAGGTGGAGCACGAGAAGTGGAAGGTGAGATGACATCTTTTGATGGCCACCCAGGTTACATAGCTTGTCTTTTCAGTTACCTCTGAAACGTGCTGCTCTTGTGCTTCACTGAAAAATTTGTTTCTGGTCTCTGGCGCTTGTTTTAGCTCTGATCTGTGCAGTAGGGATGTCATGGTTTTAATTTTTATTTTATTTTGTTTTCATACCACTGTGTGGACACACTGTGGAGAGTCTGGGGAGGGCCTGGGGGAATGGCCCCTGCACGATTCAGGCTCAGGACTGCCGTCCCTGCTGCCCATGGCACTGAGGAACAGAGAGTGAATGTTGTAGGATTTGGGGAGTACAAAAAGCCCCACAGTGAGAGCTCAGGGGCTAGCTGCCTGGGAGTGGACCTGTCTGCACAAACCTCTCTTGGCGCCCAAGCCTGGACCTCCCTGTCTTCCATTTCCTGCCACTTTTGTCACCGGAGACCCAAGACCGCGTGATATGGCCGCTCCTGACCTCATGCCCAGCATGTGCCACTGCCTTGCCCCATTCTGCCCATGATCCTGGTCCACCTTCCCTACAGATAGCCACCACCACCAGAACTCGCCCTGGACCATTGAAGCCAACACCATCTGCGGAGGAGCTTTTCTCCCCCTTGCCATTCTGGGGAGCAGTGAGAGGGTCCCTTGCTCTCCCTGCAGAAAATTTCCAGGTCTCCTCTGCCATTGTGGTCCTCATGAGGCTCCTCACGGAGCTCTTGGCAGCCCTGGTGTTTCCCGGAGCCAGGAAGGTACCCCCGGCTGGTCACCAGTGGGTCATGGCCATCTCCACCTCCCCGGGGCATGCTGGTGCCCCCTGCAGCACCACAGCTGTAACTGCACCAAAAACGGAGGGTGGAAGATGGTTTGTAGTTTGTGCGGTGGTTGACTTCCTCAGTTATCGTCGTATTATTGTGTGTTTTGTTTGGTTCAATATTGTCAGGTAAAGATCTGCTACCTCCTTTTTCTGCATTTTTTGCCTGAAGCCTTTTGATTTCAAATTTTAATAACAGAGGAAGGAGTTTGTACTCCACTGAGTAGAAGGAGTAGCTCCACCCTCCATAATACATTGTCTTAAAACCAAGAAAAAAACAAGGGAAAATAAAGCAGTTTTATGCTGGAAATGTAAACTGTGTATGAATTTTGTAGTTTATATCTGTGTGGATCATAATTTAGTGTAGCACTTGATCTCTTTGTGTAGTGAGGTCTGGCAGCTACTGAACTAACCATTTAGGCCAATTTCTAAAACTTAAAATGTATCTTTGTATTGTGTTTTCTGTGGTCAGGTTTTAGTAGCTGAGGGGGCCATAGGTGAGGCTTCTTCGAGAAGCTGCTGAGAGCTTCCCTTATGTCCAGCAGAGCCAATGCCAGCTGGTTCTAGGCTGGTCCTGCTCCTGGCCAAGGCTAGGCCAATCAAGAGCGTTAGTAATGAGTCTCTGGTAACGTATTTAAGAAAATGCTATTGTGCAAATGAAAATTTCAGCCAGAGAAGAGCAGAGTGAGAATTTGTGAACAACAAAGCCGACACCGAGATCAGTGGAGAAGGAGAGTCAGGAGGTGCTCCAGGTGCCAGAGCTGAGGTTCCCCTGCAGCCCATGGTGAAGACCATGGGGGAGGAGCTGTACCCCTGCAGACCATGGAGGACCATAGGGGTGCAGAGATTCACATGGAGGAGACCCACACTGGAGCAGGTGGATGCCCAAAGGAGGCTGTGACCCTGTCGGAGGCCCATGTTGGAGCAGAGTCCTGGCAGGGACCTGCAGCCCATTGGAAGAGGAGCCCATGCTGGATCAGATTTTCCTGGTAGGTCTTGTGGGGAACCCATGCTGGAGCAGCCTGTATCTGAAGTACTGCACCTCATGGAAAAGCAACCCGTGTTGCAGCAGCTTATGAAGAACTGTTGCCCATGGGATGGACTTATATTGGAAAAGTTCATGAAGGACTGTCTGCTGTGGGAGGGATCCCATAGTGGAGCAGGGGAAGGACTCCTCTCCCTGAGCAGCGGCAGCAAAAAACAACCTGTTATGAACTGACTGTCACCCCTGTTCCCGTCTCTCTACACCACTAGCAGAGAGGAGGTAGAACTTGGGAAACACTGAGGGCTAGGGGATGCTGTTTTTAAGGTTTATTTAACTTTGCACTCCTGCTCTGATTCTGTTAGTAGTAAATTTAATGAATATTTCAACTTCAAGTCTGTTTTGCCCGTGATGGTGATCAGTAAGGGATCTCTATAACATAGAGCTGCAAAGCTCTATGTTATATATTCTCTCCTTTGTCCTGTTGCAGAGGGGAATGATAGAGGGACTTTAGTGGGTACCTGGTGTCCAGATCCAAGGTCAAGCCACTACAATCTTTCTTACATTGAAAGATACTTGCCCTTTTGTAAGTATTTGCATAGTCTGAAGAAATAATTTAAAAATCCATGCGAGATTTCAAAAAATATTACAACAGCTTCTAAAAATTGATAAAAACTTTCTAGTATTTAATGACTGTGGTCTACAGTGAAAATGGATAAGGATGCCAGCAGCAGACAGAGATGAGTTATGGCATAAATATTTTCCTGACAGCCTGGAAGAATTGCTTGGCTCATGCTTCTCTTTCTACAAATAAAAGAAGTTATCTGTGCCTCATGTAACTTGTTTGGCTTTTCTGCTTTGTGCCTCTGGATACTGATGGAAGGAAGAGGTGTCCAGAGGGAGGTTCGTCCTTTTTTTAGACCATCATATGGGATTTCCTTGCTGTAAAGGAACCAGTGCTGTGATTGCCCATGTGTATGCAATGCCAAGTGCCAGAGGATGCTGACAAGGAGGGAGTGTGTGTGCATGAGCAGTTGCCTAGAGGCTCTGACATACTGTAACCTTATGTTTGTGGTACCTTTACAGAAGAAGTGACAAACATGGTAACAAACATGTGTATTTACTCTGTCCTTGTTATTACATATCAGCTAGAACTTTCAAAGGCTATAAATTCCCCATGACATCAATAACCTCTGGGGAAACTTCATCTTTCTGACAAGGTTTAATGTGTAAGTAGATGTTTCAGCTTCTAAACACATGCTGCTTTCAGTGCACCCATGTAGTTTGTTTGTGTCTCTTCTGGATCTGGCAGCTGTCCTGCAATGCCTGAACAGATATTGTGTTCTGCTTGGGGAAAGGCTGAATGAAGAATTGAAGCTTGGGAGTCTTGAATGAAAAAGGAAAGCCATAGACTCGTATGAGCACTTGACATATTAGCAAAACTTAAGGGGGACAGTAATAGGTTAATTCTTACTTTACGTTAATGGAATTTATATATCACTTGTGGGACTTTTCTGTGTTTGTTTGTTTGTTTTTTTTCTTGGTAAGGGTTATTTATCCTCATAACTTCAAATGAGGATGTTTGCCTGTAAGTAGCCTAGGAAGAACTAACGCTTTAGCTTACTGATTGGTTAAATCAAGATCTGATTCTGCTTAGTGTAATTTAATGTGACACTTGTTCTGAATATGATACTGTATTTCTGTGTTAGTTGTTTGTCTGGCTTTTTTTTCTGGTGGGAAGAAAGCAAATTCTCTAGAATACATGTATAAATCAGTTAATAATTAATTTTGTACTAGTAGTGAATTTAAGCTGCCATATCCTTAAGACAATACTTTTCTATTAACAATAAAAAAAAATGTTTCTAGGAAAGATGAAAGCTGGCCTTGTACTGAGGGAACAAGCTGTACTCTGGACAGAAATCATTCCTTTAATCCTGTATTGCAGCCACTTTTAACGCTTGATAACGTTGGATTTTAAAGGTCTCTTGTAATTGCAGTTAGTACTGCTGATAGATCAGAAAATATCTGTAGAGACTTTGGAGTTCCAAAGTGAAACCACGTTATAGTAACTATTGTTACTGAAATTATTATTATTGCAAAATGACATTTTTTTTAAAGGAAATGAACTAGTTAAGAAAAATCACTTAAATTGCTTTTCACTATAAAATAGAACTTTGTGGTACTAAATATACAGTGAATGCTGTTGCCTTTGGTTCAAATTACTAACCAGCTGTGTAGTCAAGAGGATATTTAACCTCAGAAAGGCAGGGTAAGGTTAAAAACCAAGATGCTCATACTAACACCCCTTTCATCTTTTTTATTAGTTGTAGGCAAATCTGGTCCTGAGTTATTTTTAATATGAGGTAAACCTGTTCTGTTCCCCAGTTTGGAGTCATCTCTGGAAAGTATTGATATCAGCAGTTGCAAAGTAATGCATCTGTAATGAGATTTATTTAGGATTGTTGGTTACACTGTAATAGGGAAGCATTCTGGGACACTTAGCCTTTAGGGAGACCTGTCATTTGCTTTTTTTTCTGGATAAGCCTCCAGTAAGTGCATGCTGAATGATAATTAGGAGTTTTCCTGCTGGCTTTAGATATCTGTGGAAGCAGTAAGCATCAAGCATCTTTATATGAAATTGCCTAGTAAAGTTCAGGACTGCACATTGTGATCTTCCTCTTACATATCTATATTTTGCCCTTTTTTCCTTTACTGGGAAGTGGACTTCACTGCGTCTGTTTCTTATGTTGAGTCAAGACTCTCTCAATTTATTATTACAGCTTGACTTTCATTATGTCTTTCTGTTTGATACATCTAGATATGTGAGAGGTAAATGTAAATAAAAACTGTCAGTTTCTGCCTCATCTATCTCATCAGGAGCATTGAAATAGGGGAATGAAGGTGGGAAGGTTAGATGAGACTGCTAAATGGACCTACTATTGTGAAGAATCATCATTCTCCAGCTCCAAACAGATCTGTGTTGTCTGGTGTTTCTCAAATGGATCTTCCAACCATGTTTTTCTTTCTCTTCACAGTAACTTTTATTTTATTTGTTAGGTTGTGTTGACTCAAGTTAGCACAAACAGTCATCTTGGCTTCCTAATACTGTATCTCTTGAAGTGATACCATTTTGTTAGTGGCAAACTGTCTGGTGATCCTTGGATTAGGCTGAGCTGAGGTTCTGTGAGGGTTAGCCAGTCATGGGAAGTTAAACTCGATGAGAGATGGCTAATTCTGAATTAGAACAGATAATAAGTTACTGGCTGTGAAACACTAACCTTACCAGAACTGATCAGACCAAGCTTTTTGATTTGAGTTGCAGGGAGGCTAGTGACTTTCAAGTAGCTCATGCCTTGACTGAATAGGAGTTAAGAGACTAAACATCTGTTCAGTTTCAGTTGCTCTAACTTCTTTCAGTGTTTGAAAGTACCTTCTGCTCATGTCTCTGAAATCTCTCAGTGTGTCTTTATCTCATCTACTGAATGAAAAAAAATTAACAGAATAGGCTATTTGGAAGCTGATAGAAGTTTACTAAGGGTTTGTTGTTAAGCCACATGCCTAAAAGTAGAAGGTAGAAAGCTTTGTCTTTCGACAATGGTCTCATTCATGCTTGTGTCCGATGTCCTGAAAAATACAGCTATAGCTAATACTTTCTGGTTATGGAGTTGGAAGAACTAGATGTAGAAAGATGTAAGAAAGATCTTGCCAACTTTATAGACATAATAAATAGCATCCTAAAATTCTTTTTGATTTTAGTGGGGTTTTATGCAATTTCTGCGAAATGACTGAATTTTTACAAAAATTAATGAACTTGTCACAAAGCTCTTGCAATACTCAGAGGCACATCTACTGCAAGAAGAATTAATTTGATTTAATAATGTTTCCTATGGCTGGAGAGGACAAACTGACAGTGTTTTCCCTTGTGTAGTATCTGTTTTGAGAAGAATGGCTATGTATAGTCTCCACCTTCTCAGGCTCCGTAGTTGCCTTTGACTTGGTGGAATGTGATCTCAGAACTCTGGTGGAGTTTTGAGAAGGTATATTTATGCAGTACGCTGGGAGGGACAATACAGAAACACTTCAAAATTCCCTCTCTGTGCTGTGCAGTCCACGAGATTATATACCCCCTTCCACAGTAGGCGTTCCGCATTACACGACTGGCCCTTGATCCGAGGTCCCTCACCGCTCCCTGCCCCAACCCGCCCATCCCAGGGGTTTCAGGAAGTCGGGCACGGGACAGAGATGAGGCCAGGCATCTTCCTTTTCTCTTCCCCTAACTGTGATGCTGAGCTGCTGCATAGCAACCAGTCTGCAGAAAAACATGTTTTCCACTTGGGGACCTTGAGGTGTTTCTCTGGCTGCTGTCTCTAAACTTTGTGTGGTGTCTACCCCTGGCTCTCCATGCTACCCTATCTTGTGTTAGTACCTGGTTTTTGCAGGCACCTGGTTCATGTCAGCTCTGTTCTCCTGCAATCTTGCTTCTAATTTCCTAATATATTTCCTAAATCCTACCAACCCAAACTCACCTTCACATTCTCCTCAAATCTCTCTTCTTACAGTATGAAAAGGAAGGTACATCCAAATACCTGTATTTGCCTTTCAGGTTAGAATTGCTTTGCAATCTATTTTGTCTAATGAAGGGGACCAAGACTGATGACATATGCAATCTCCATAGAGATCTTCAATGAGGAGTGTACTTTGTTGCAATTGTAGTTGATTGGGATTTTGAACTCCTGATTGAGCACGTGGTGTGTTTGTTCTGTTGCACTTTGGTTTGTTTTTTTCTGGTACTACTTGGAAACAAATAGAAACATAATACTCCTTTCATCTCAGGGATGTCCAAGGAGGCGTATGTGACACACAGGAAAGGTGGGCAACTACGAAGAGCAAAGCTTTATTGCTTTTTGAGCTGCTGCTGATCAGCTGGGACTGCAAACCCCGGCGTGCGCTGCTGCTGCGGGGCGGGGCGTCGGCTTTTCGGCGGGGCTTCCCTCTTGCATTTAAGACTAAGCGCTTACAGGGCGCGCGGCGAACAGGGTCGCAGAGAGGCTGTTGCAGAGAGGCATTCTCGACGCAGTTAGCGCAGCAGTTCGAGCAGGCAGGGTTATAGATGCTGTTTGGTAGGTGGCTTATCTTTTTGTTTTTCCTTCCCTTCCTCCTTGACCCTGTCTCTCTCTCACCAATAATAGTGAATGGAAGGTCAAAGTCTCTTAGGAAAAAGAGCATGATTGTACAAACAGCACCTGTGTTGAAAGATGTGGCTGTGCAGACTTCTGACTGCCTCGATTGTAGGGAGTGCTTGAGCCTTGTTGTTGCGGAGGGTAATACAAAAAGCACCTGTGTCCGCTGCGACCAGGTGAATGACCTGCTCTTTCTGGTGGCAGAGCTTAGGGAAGAGGTAGAAAGGTTGAGAAGTATTTGAGACTGTGAAAGAGAGATAGACTTCTGGAGCTGTGCTCTCTCTCCTCTCAAGAATGGTTCACAGTGAACAGAGGGGTCTGGTGATTCTCACCTCTCTTCAGCTCNGGTGATTCTCGCCTCTCTTCAGCTCAGGTTGATGAAGGCAACCTTGAAGCTGAGGAGGATTGGGAGCAGGTCACCTCTCGGAGGGGAAATGGAGTTCCCTCCTGTATGCTGACT